>OY751348.1:10000000-10600000 GCA_963564715.1 Catocala sponsa
TACACACTTACTTAAATTCTTAGCAAACTATTTGAAGGACCGAAAGCAATATGTAAAAATGGGAAATTATAGATCACAAGATTATTATACTCGATCTGGAGTCAGTCAGGGAAGCACCTTGGGTCCTACTTTATTTATTATAATGATAAATGATCTGCCTAACAGTCTCTCTAGCGTAGAAAGTCTTATGTTTGCTGATGATCTTAAATTGTTTAAAACTATTAAGAATGCATCAGATTGTGAAGACCTACAACGCGACATAGATGCAGTTGCAGAATGGAGCAGAGTAAACAAACTAGCTTTAAATATTGCCAAATGCAAAACCATCAGTTTTACTCGTTCCCGATCTCCAATCGTAAGGACATACAAGATGACAGGGCAGCCGCTTGAACGCGTCACTACGATATGTGATCTTGGATTAATGTTGGACTCAAAGTTTAATTTTATGATCATATTAAAAGCATATCTAAAAATGCAAGTAAGTCGTTGGGGTTTGTAATGAGAATGTCATCACAATTTAATAATGTACTTGTTATAAAATTGCTATATAATGCATACGTAAGAAGTAAACTCGAATACAACGCGATTGTCTGGAGCCCAAAGGAAAAGCTATATACTTTAATGGTAGAAAGGATACAACGCAAATTTGTTCGTTACTTATACAAGCGCATACATGGATATTACCCATATCTCTACCCGTCCATGTTTGTTTGTGGGATGGTTGGTCTGGACACTTTAGAGCTCAGGCGTAGTTTTACACTAGTAATGCACTACTATCAACTTCTAAATCACAAAATCGATAACCCATTAGTGCGTGAATCCATACACTTCTACGTTTCAGACCAATACATGCGTGGCACTGGACGACGGTGGCATCAGCTGCTTACCTATTCACCATCATGGCGTGTATCTCCCGCCGCCAGTACTCCGACTGGTAGGGCTATTGAGTCCATAAATAATATAATACGAGCGAATCCAGATACAGACATGTTCTTTGATAATATGAGCATAATTACAAAGAAAGTATTATTGTATTTAAATAATGTATAATGTGTTTGATTGTTTAATTTGATATGTTTATAATTTTAATTTAATTGTTTTATTTATGTTTACTTATTATTTAATTAGTATAAGAAATACATTTTTTACCTAGTTTTAAATTAGCATAACATGTAAGCGTGTTGGTGTATTGCTGTAAGCTTATATTGTTTCTTTATGAATAAATAAATAAATAAATAAATAGACTATTGGGTTAAAGTAAATTTTTTACATTGAACGTTCCGCCCACCAAGGACCTAGTCCTTTCCAACCGCCCACCATGGTATCTCGTAAATTAGGGAGGAAAAAGAATCCCCAGTGATCGAAAGTTTAGATCACTAAGTTCAATTATACATAACATAAACTCAAAATATATTTAACTAAACATCTGTTGGTTGGTTTCCACTACTTATGACGATACATGTAAAGCACACATGAAATGCAAACAATCAACAATTGTAGGAATACAAGAAATATGAATTTGAGAACCACCATCGATAAAGAGTGGACTGTATATAAACAAAAATATAAAATACTTAACAACTGACACATGAAAATAAAGCATAGAGTAACCAACTCATGAAACAAATGTGTACATAAAAGTTAGTTACAAAATTAATAACTAATATTGTCGTTTATGGGCAATATACATAGTTTCGAAGTAGGACGCTTAATTCGCGTATTCTTGGACTGAAGGGTTAGGACTCGGACTAAACCATCCTTTCCTGGATGTGTGTCGAAAACCCTCCCGTACAACCATTTAGTAGGCGGTAAATTGTCCTCCTTTACGAGAACAATATCCCCAACCTTGAAATTTTGTTTTTGAATAACCCACTTGTGTCTTTGAAAAAAGTTGCCCAGATACTCCTGGGACCAACGTCGCCAAAATTGTTGAAGCATACTTTGGGTTAATTGCCATCGCAATGACTAATCGGTGTAGACTCAAAATTATAATCCGGCACTGTAACTATGGATTCTCCTACAAGAAAATGACCCGGTGTGAGCGGTGTCGGATCCTTTGAATCATCACTAAGCTGCGATAGAGGTCTTGAATTTAAACATGCCTCTATCTGCGTTAGAATGGTGGTTAGCTCTTCGAACGTGAGGGTAGACTCACCTATCACACGTTTTAAATGATGTTTCGTGCTTTTTATTCCAGCCTCCCAAAGACCTCCGAAGTTGGGTGCGTGAGGAGGAATGAAATGTCATTCGGTCCTGGTATAAGCTAACGCAGCCGCTATTTCTCGAGGCAGAGTGGCACCTTCATCGTGAAACATAGCTTTAAGTTCCTTTGAAGCTCCCACGAAATTTGTGCCATTATCGCTCCAAATTTGGGCACAATGACCGCGTCTGGCCACGAAGCGTTTAAAGGCCATAAGGAAACCTTGAGAAGTCAAGTCAGAGACTGCTTCGATATGTACAGCACGAGTTGCCATACAAACAAAAAGGCATATGTAACCTTTTTGTGATTTATGACCACGACCCTTTGACGTTCTTATCTGAATGGGGCCAGCGTAATCCACGCCTGAATGAAGAAAGGGCTTGCTCGGGGTAACTCGACAAGCCGGTAATTGCCCCATTTGTTGGCTCCTTATTACAGCTGCATGACGTATACATGGTACACATTTATGTATGTCAGCTTTAACCAGATTTTTGGCTTTCACTATCCAGTATTTAGAAAGTATATAATTCAGTGTCAATTGAATCCCACCATGCAACACTCTTTCATGAGCATCTGCCACAATCAATTTTGCTAGTATTGATTGGTAAGGTATAATAATAGGGTGCTTCATACCTTCACTCAATTGCGAATTGTGAATTCGACCACCGACCCTCATTAAGTGTGTGTCATCTAGAAACGGATTCAATGACGCTAATCCACTGACCTTACTGCAGTCCTTCTTAGATTGAATCAATTTAATCTCTGGTTCAAACCACACTTGTTGACATCTCCGAAAACAGGATTCCGTTGTGTTCCTTATTTCCTGGGCTGTGAGGTAAGATGGCGATTCTGCTTCTCGTTCATAAGGTTCTTTAATCCTAAGGAATCGTCGACACCAGGTAAGTACTCTAATCAATCTGCGCAGTGATGAAAATCTTGACCATATTAACTCAGTTGGATTGTCGTCTATATCTACTATATGGACCTTAATAGTCTTTTGTTCCAGTTTAGTCATTATAGACTTCGGTCTAGTGTATTCTATGACCTCATTTAACAACCAGGTAGGTCCTGCTTTCTAGAGTGGATCATTTATGAAGACGCTTGGTGTTACACCTCGTGAAGCACAATCAGCTGGATTATCTTTGGATTGCACATAATGCCACTGAGAGGCATCAAGAATATTAAGAATCTCAGAAGTCCTGTTCGCCACAAATGTCTTCCAGCGGCTTGGGTGATCATTTAACCAAGCCAACACTACAGTGGAGTCGGTCCAAGCATGTAAGTTGGGTTTTGTAATATTTAAAAGCTCAGCCACTTCCAACAATAGCTTCGCCACCAAGACCGTTCCACTCAATTCAAGTCTTGGAATTGACACTTGCTTGATTGGAGAGACCCTGGTCTTCGAAGTCACTAAATTAGAATAAATGAGGCCATTGCAATCGATAATCCTGATGTAAATAACTCCAGCATACGCCACGGTAGAGGCGTCTGAAAAACCATGCAACTCTACAGTTCGATCATCATCTCGTCTGTTTAACCATCTAGGTATTCTAAAATTGTTTAAATTCTGTAATTCTTTGCGATACAACTGCCATTCTTTCAGAAGTTCCAATGGCAGTTCCTCATCCCAGTCTAAACCAGCAATCCACAGCTTTTGAATAAATAACTTGGCGGTAATAATAGTAGGTGCAATCCAACCTAGTGGATCATACAATCGTGAAATTACGGAAATAACATTTCTTTTAGTTACAGGTGCAGCTGCTGAGGATACCGAAGTAACTGACGGTAAAAACATAGTATAACGAAATTCATCGCTGCTGCGGTTCCAGGTAAGGCCTGAAATTCTAGTTATTTCGTCTTCCTTGATTTCTAAGTTTCTACCTGTATCTTGGTTTATTACCTTTAACAATTCTTCCCTGTTACTCGTCCATTTCTGTAAGGTAAAACCTGCTTTATTTAATAATTCATTAATCTCATGATATATTTTAACAGCATCCTTTTCAGATTGACAGCCCGTCATTAAATCATCCATGTAAAAGTCTGTTAACACCCGCTTAGCAGCCAATGGATACATACTACCTTCATCGCAGGCTGTTTGCTGCAATGCTTTGACTGCCAGGTACGGAGCACATGATGTGCCAAAGGTTACCCTCGAAAGACGAAATTCCTGTATATCGGAATGAATATCCTCTCGCCATAAAATCCTTTGAGAGTCCACGTGTTCTTCAGCAACTTTCACTTGCCGATACATTTTAATTATATCTGCGGTCAGACATACGGGATGTTGACGCCATCGCATCACAGTATGACGCAAATCCGTCTGCAGGGTTGGTCCTACCATTAGGGTATTATTTAAGGAGATTCCATTGGATCCTTTTGATGAAGCATCAAATACCACCCTTAATTTTGTGGTCGTCTTATCTTCACGGATAATGGCATGATGTGGTAAATAGACAGTTCCAGCCATATTTCTTTCTTCCTCATTGGAAATCCTTTCCATATGACCGAGAGTTAAATATTCATTTATGACTGACTTGTACTGTTCCTTAAGTGTGCTATCCTTTGACAACTTCCTTTCAAGGCTGGTAAGCCTTTTAGTTGCTATTTCTTTTGTCCCATTAAGTTGTTCACAGGCCTTAAATAGTAATTTCACTATGAAACGCCCAAACTCATCTCTGCGTGTGGTGGCGGCGAAGTGGTCTTCGCATGCCTGCTCCTCTGGCGTGAGAAGGAGTTTGCCACATGTTGGTTCTGACTCGATTTCCCAAAATCTTTTCAAGATTTCATTTTCTTGAACTTGAGTATGCATGCTTATGACTACATTATGACAGGATTGTGAAATATCTTCGCCACTGATCTCTCCCGAAACTATCCAGCCAAGGTGAGTGTTTTGAGCCATTATTTTTCCTTCGGCGTCTTTAAGTAGGCCTTCTTTCAGGACTCTGCAATAGACATCAGATCCGAGCAAAATATCAATTTTGCTAGGTGAATTAAAATATGGATCTGCCAATTCCATCTCTCTGAGATCGGACCAATCCACCAATGTGAACTTAAGTTCGGGTAAAAGTTAAGTAACCTTACTCAATACGTGAGTTGTAACCTGTAGGTAAAAAGTAGGTTCACGAAGCGACCGAATATTAACTGTAACCACATATTTTGAGGTTGCGCCGCTCTGACTACCACCTATGCCTGAGATGGTTGTTTTAGTTGCTGTCTTTTTCAGTTGTAAAAGCTGAACCGCAGCCTCCGAAATAAAAGAAGCTTGAGATCCCTGATCCAGCAATGCCTTCAGGGCTTGAGTACACCCATTTCGTGATTCAGCCTTTACAATAGCTGTAGCTAACAACACCTGAGTATTCATATATTTACCGAAATGGGTTGCAATCTTAGATTCTTGGATGGCCTCGTTTTGAGTTGAATTCGATACTGGTGGTGCATTATTTTGTTTACTAGTGTGAGTTGAAGAAGTAGAATCCGCATTAGTTTCTTTTGCAGGGTGCAATAGTGAATGGTGCCTTTTATCACAAATATGACATTTAGTAGAAGCGCGACAATTTAAAATAATATGATTTGAGCGAAGACAATTAAAACATAAACCGAGTGTCTTAACTATTTGACGACGTTGATCGACATCTTCCTTATAAAACTTTTTGCAATTCCACAAGGGGTGATTATCGGAGCAATGCGGGCAAGACATTTTAGAAACTAAATGTACTTTAGGGTTGATGTTCTTAGGTTTGCTGGACCTTGTGTCAACAAATTCTAGCGCTCTAAACCGTGTTTCCAAAAAGTTATGAAACGCTTTGAAAGTTGGCATTTCTTCTCCAGATTGACTAACTTGCAATTCCCAATTTTTACGAGATTCTGGACCCAACTTGGAGCTAATTAAATAAATGATAATGATGTCCCAAACGTCTACCTTTATGCCTAGAGACGACAACTCCTGTAAACAATCTGTCGTTGTATCTAAAATCTCTCTAAGAGCACTGGATGATTCTACCGACAAAGTTCTTTGGTTAAGGAGACGCTTAAGAATACAGTTTGCCATAAATCTTTTATTATTATATCGACTATTTAACATATTCTAACACTTTTCATCATTTGCTTGTGTAATTGGTATATGCCTGATAAGTTGTTCTGCCTAACCTAACAACTGCGATCTTAAGTAATGTAAACATTGTACATCATCAAGGCTAGAGTTATTGTGCACTAATGACACAAACATATCTCTAAACGTTGACCACTCCTGATATTTGCCACTAAAATTAGGAATGGATATTTTAGGCAACTTGGCCATAGACAAACCTTTTGAACAGTTAGGTGAAGCATCACGCGATTTACTTATAGTTGACTTAAAATTATCTAATGCATTTTTTAATTCAACTTTATAATTTAGAAATACATCTGAAACATTTTCAAAGACATCATAAATTATATATTTCGTAGAACTTAATTCCTTTTCACTATAGTCAACTATTAGTTCCTCGTGCTTTGCAGTAAAGTTATTGAATTGCTTCTCCAATATATCTAGTCTGGTCTCAATATAAGCTGCATTTATTCTCTCTTTGGGGGATTTCTTAAAATTGATGTAGCCTTTTTCTATTTGATTTTTGAGATCACCCAACACTCTCAACTGAGCCTCCATATTAACTAAAGATGATACTGTTCAACGTAGTCCCTGTGAATCTAGTGCAACTGCCTCCAAGTCATAAATCGCAGGAAATGTTCTAAGTGATTTAAACTGCACCTTGATTCTGGCAGAAATCGGGCATTCCCCGTCTTGTCACTTTTTCGCAAATTATTCTAAGTCGTAATTCTCGCTCAAGTTTACTAAGTGTTTCAATTGTAGAAATTTTCTAAGTGTTTGAGATGACACTTTGATTCTGAACGAAATCGGGCATGGATTCCCCCGTCTTGTCACTTTATTGAAAATTATTCGTAAGTCCGAATATTCACTCAAATTTTTCTAAGTTAATGAATTTACTGTAAAATTTCACAAGTCTTTGACAGTTTTGACACTTTATATTTTAAAATATAATTGTACTCACAGTTTTAGGTCCACTTGTATTACCACTTCACAAAATTATTATACGCTCCGTACATACACAGCTTACTTGAGAAGTTCTGCTTAGGTCCGATAGGTGGCGCCTCGTTACCGCATCAAGTTCCACTTTATTTCGACTGAGTGCTCCAACTCCACTTGCCTTAACCTTTCGTAGCCTCGTACCTTGTTTATTGCATCAAACACCAGCACAACGAGTTGAGCTTTTTCGCCAAAAGAGGCGCTTTTCCAAACCTGAAATTCTTAGCTAGGGCTGACACCAAAAATATCCGGCTCCGTAAGGACCAATGTTTTTCACACTATACTTTGATACTGGATATTTAAATAAATACACCACAAACTCAAAAACGTAAACATTTATTCATTTAATGTCTCGAGCTATATATACCTCGCACGGTAACGAAACCATATCGCGATTCAGCTGTATCTAATAACGCCATCTATCGAAGTATTATGTAAACTTATAGACTATTGGGTTAAAATAAATTTTCTATATTGAACAATACCTTTTTTTTTACGTGGAGGAATGCTTTGACGCATACCCCTCCGCGAGGGCGGGCGGAGGGGTTATTTCGGACTCGCCGGGGTAACAGAAAGATGTTAAAACGATAAAATGGACCTCCCGGAATACCGACTAAACCTACCACGGTGTTCCTCGATAAACCACCATCGGCGGGGCCGCGCGAATCACTTTCACATGCGGTCGCGACCCCGCCGAGGTTACGGCCCGCCGTACGAAACGGCAGGCCACTAGACGAGAAGACCTACCCACTGGATTTTCTTGATACCTAGCCCAACTCAAAAACCAGATTATCGACATTACATGAGCACAACAGCCTACTGTACGTCTGCCAACAATTGCAGTTACAATAATATTATTTTATCATCGTAAATTGAATACAGTTCTTTATGATTTTGTGTATTCTTAAAATAACAAACACTTTACAGTAAAACTATTGATTGTAGCACATAACTTTAACTACAAATTAAGTCGTAATGGATTAACATAATTTTTTTTTCTCCTAGTAACCATTGTAAATTCAATTTTTTTTTGTGTTTTTTTTTAGTGATGAAATGACGCTATTTTTGCAGTAAAAATGTTGGCTATAACACGTGGGCCCAGAAATGGGCATGCTCCTTTGTTCTAAAATAATGCATTATTTGCGAATATTATAAACGTGATATTAATTCTTATCCAAATATATACGTTATTCATCACAAGTATTTAATTTAAAACAAAATTGCCCTTTACATCATTCGATTTCAATGGATATCTTAGGAGATATCGCAGTTTTAAAATAATATCGCAGCAAAATAATTACCCATTACAGACATACAAACGATGTTTCTCCTGGTTTATTCTGCGTGATTTTAAATTAGCATTGTAGGTATATTTATAAAATGTCGTTCAATGGTTCTTATGTGGTTCGTGGATTTAACAAAGAAAGTTTCAGCTCCTTTAAAATTGTATTATAGGTGCCTACAACCCACTCTCTCTCTCTTATGTGACGCAGACGAAGTTGCGCGGGTCAGCTATCTATACAAATAATATAAAGCTGAAGAGTTTGTTTGTTTGTTGGTTTGAACGCGCTAATCTCATAATAGCCTATTTATCGAGGAAAGCTATAGGCTATATAACCTCACGCTACGACACACGGGGGCGCGCCAGTAACGATAAACGCGGGTGAAACCGTGGGAACATCTAGTCATATAATATACTAGCTGTGCCCCCGCGGTGTTACCCGCGGTCTATTAGGGAAAATAAATTGTGTATTAACAGTAAAAATAATAACTATTCACATTTTTAGAAGCAAAATAATTTAAATTTGAGTATCGGAAAGATCAATTTACAAAATTTGATGACTGACAGAACTGGGGAGTTGATTATGCTGTCTTATGTAATTGTTTTTTTTCTCGGGTCGTAGAGAGCTAGAAATCATTTTACTGCAGCACATCCCGGTAAACAACATTGCGGGACTTATTGTTTTCTGCGTAAAGAAAAAGATTTCTTGCTCTCGACACACGCGAGCAACCCACGTACAGTTGTCCGTGGGAGAAGCAGGGGGTGCCCAGGTCAATGCCGGCTACTTTTTGAGTTTGTCCTTGACTTTTATTTAACGTGATAGAGAAAGCCACTTTTAAAGGAAATTGTAGGCGTTTGAACTGGAAGGGTAAGTTTGTGGGTATTATAGGGATTCTGGGTATCAATACCGTCTCTCCTTTGGCCCCTTCAGTAAGAATGGTGGCCTGGACGATGTGCCGTCTCAGCTCTGTGATGCGTAACCTAGTGCCGTTGCAGAGTCTGGGCGCGTCCAGGTTACGCATCAGTATGACAGGCACACCAACTTTGAGTTCCAACTTGTGAGAGGGTACCCCTGACAGGTCGAGGGAATTTAAGAACTCTACAGGGTATATAGTTGCGTCGTCAGTTGTCATTACCGTGTCTATTGACATGTAGGTCCTCACCTCACCTGGAACTTGCTCTAATATTCTTTTATTAATGTTTCCTACCAATTCGTTTTTGGGCGCCATGGTAGCTCTTTCGCACAACCACTCCTCGTTAGCCAGGTTTTCTTGTAAACTCGGAAATACCTAATTAATAAGGTTATCTTCCGAGCTAACAACATTGCTAAATAGGATGTCAAAGTTTAATAGGCCGTTAGTATCCGTCGGCATGCGACCTTCGCCGACCTCGAAAAGCGTTTATGCGAAGAGTCCAGACTCCTGATCATTGAAGAGCTGGACCCTCATGTTAGTATTCAGCTGTAACCTTTCTACCTTAGCCCACAATGGCGAAGCTTTGAGGCATGCGTTTATCTCGTCTGCCGCGGTACTTCGCTCGATAACCGGCAACGTCTGCCGGAAATCATCTGCCAGCAAGACGACCACTCCACCCATCAAGATTTGATTGCTCCGAATGTCTTGCAAGCTGCGATCCAGTGCTTCAATCGCTCGCTTGTGCGACATTGTACATTCGTCCCACACGATCAATTTGCACCATTGCAATAGAGCACCGTACTACTACTTTTGCTGATGTTGCAAATGGGCGTTTCTTCACTTGCAAGGTTTAGCGGGAGCTTGAATACTGAGTGTGCAGTTCTGCCACCACTCAGCAAGATTGCGGCTATTCCGGAGGACGCAACAGCCAGCGCAATCACTTTGTCTTTGCGCAACTGTGCCAGCAGCAAGTTCAGTAAAAAAGTTTTGCCGGTGCCCCCTGGTGCATCCAAGAAAAAAAGACCCCCTTGTCCGCTAGCTACGCGGTTTGTTATTAAATTGCAAATTTACCTTTGCTCTGGTAGTAACAGGGGCTCTGTTTGGGTGACTTGAACCCCCAAAGCAACAGTATCATAACCAAGCTCTCTGACCAAATCAGTGGACAGCTCTTCCGTTCTTTGTGGGGCAGGCATACTAAAATCGGCATCGCAAAAATGTTATCCTCGATAAGTTTCAGCGCTTCGTTAAAAATTATGTCATCGTTGGCTAGTGTTATCCCTTGGTATCGGCGAGCAATGTCTTCTGACAAAGCGTTTTTATACTTGTCCCACAATTGCCGGGGGTTGGAGAGTCCGCAGGTGCTTATAGTAATCGCAAAGAGCTCTCTCAACGTAGTCGTTGACCGGCACAACATGGCGTCCTCCATCGTTGCGTCCCAGTGGTTGTCGTCTTCAAGCAGCCCCATCGCCTCACATGCTTCTCGGATGTGGCATTTTCCTGCCCATCGACGATTTTGAGCGCTTGAAAACTATTGGGGCTTCGGATTCTAGTCAGCAGCAATCGTACACAATAACACTCAAAGTGTGTTATGTGTCCGGTATAAATTCTACCCAGGGCATCTGAGGCTTTCACACCAGGCCAACCGTCGACGGGTGCGCCCTGCCCGCGACGTTTCCATTCTTTTCGTGACGCATTCCACGTGTAATACCTTGGCACTTCTACATAGAACAACATTCGAGCAAACTCGTCTTCCTGGCACAGGCGGAAAATGGTAACTTTTTGGGGGGGCCAAAAAAAACATATATGACTTGGTACAGCCAACGAAGCTTGCTGAATCCTTAAGTATCTTATCACACCAAATAAGTATTGTGCATCTTCAGTAAAATGAATCATACAAAATTAAGGCAACAATTGGTGTGTCAAAGTACTATCTACATTTCACGATCCTCTGCTCACTCCTTATGGGAATTGGGCGTGATTTTAAGTATCGTGTTTTAATTTTCTATTTAAAACAATTTTTTGAAAAAGTTATGTACAAAGTTCCCCATACATTATCCGCGTTTTCATTTTCGTCGATTTTCCCATGGGAATAAGATATTTTCCCGCAGTAAAACGTAGCCTATGTGTTAATCCAGGGGGTCAGCTAACTCCATACCAAATTTTATTAAAATCGCTCCAGCCGTTTAGACGTGAAGAAGTAACAAACATACACACTCACACACTCACAAACTTTCGCCTTTATAATATTAGTGTGATTGCCTGTGTCTTATTTTGTTGTGTATCACTATTACATTATATACATACTGCCCGTGTCTTATTTTGTTGAATATCATCATATACATAGTGGCTGTGTCTTATTTTGTTGTGTATCATTATAAACATACTGTTTGTGTTTTATTTTGTTGTGTATGATTAATCATTGTCATTACTATTGCAAACGCAAGGTCGCGTTGTTTGGACTAGAGGGGGAGGTTGTAAGGCGAACTTCCGGTTTAATATCCCGCCAGGTTGTCCTCAACGTTACGTCAATTATTTAAACGCGCGGGCAATCGTTTGGCATGTTAGCGATGATCCGCACCTATCACTCCAGACGTATCGTAATCACCTTCGATCAATAATGGACTAGATACACAATCCCATACAAAAGTCCTCTTTAAAACTGTCGCCAACTGTGAGTGTAGGTAATTCTAAGAATTCTAGTTGAAATAAATATACATTAATGCAAATTCAACCTTAAATCCAATACTTAAAGTTGCATTCACAAAGCTATGTACAAAAAGCAATTAATTTTTACGACATTTGTTCGCTGCTCAAATCACATCAAATCAATTTTAATCTTATACGCATGTTATAAAGTCTGAATTACAAAGTGCCAAAAATAGTAATAACAATTTACAATAGTTGGCGCGTTCTCGCAAACGTTGGTCAAACAATCATAATATTTGGTAATTGATTCATATTTACTATTTAATTAGGTTTTTACTTTATGAAAAATACTAAATGATATAAACTTACCGAAAAAAGATATTCCTTCCAAAATCTCGGTATTACGGTGGTTATTTGCACAATTTTTGAACGCACACTGCTACATTTTGACTTCTTAATGTTGGCTATGATTGGATCATACTAATTTGAAATAAGAGCATAACCGTATTTGTGCTGTTATTTTTCGGCTCGTTTTTGAAGCGCTTACCGGACATCTAGTGTATTATTGATCAAAGGTAATCACGAACAATAGGAGCGCGCGTTGGCCGCGCTGCAGCACAGCGACTCGCGGGGAATAAGAATCGCGCGATGTCCAGAGTAAGACACGCGTCGTGCTTGTAACCACTAAATTGTTTTCTTGTTATTTGTAAAGCGATGTGTATTGTATATTTCTCATTCTTATGTACCCAAATTATAAGTTTGTTTGTATATCTGTGCGTTTCAATTAAGTATATACGCCTTTTACATTATTTATTAAACTGTTGTAATGATTATTATATTATTTCATTTCTAGTAATTCGACAACACCTTTATATTCACACTGAGTAATTTTAGCACTGTTCTATAAGTTCCTGAACATTTCAAATGACAAAAGTAGATCAACAACCAACAAAATGAAAACACTATTGGCTAACCTAATTTGATCGCTATGCATGTTCAGCGACTTATGGAAAATTGGTGTTGACTGATTATTGTAAATTACTAATGATAAGATTATTTTCTCTTCTCGTCACGACACTTATTAATGGAATCTTTTAGTGTTCTGATGTTTTGTAATATTAAATGTGTTTATCAACTTTTGTAGTTGACTGTACCTCATAAAGTATTGCGAGGTTCCTGTACGCGCCCGAAAATATATTTATGATAACTTGATTTTTAGGAATAATAATTGATGAATTTAATTAGTATATTTAATAGCACATAAACCTTCCGAAATGAATTGTCTATATGGTACCTACTGTATGCCCCATTATAATAATAGGTTCTTACTAAACGGACCATGAAGAAACGAATATAGCGATTCGGATTTTGCTGTTCATAGAAAATATATATTTTTTTATACACTAACCAAATATAGGTAGCTACAAAATACAAATATGGTTCATTATACTTACCGCGTAACCTACCATAAAAGTTGCACAACCAACATAACATACGTGCTTCAAAAACTTTACAAGAAATAGTAACATGTTTTTGCATATAATAAATGGCAAAATGGAAAACTTTCACCTATTTTGGTAAATTTCAATTTATTTCACAATAATTTCTGGATTGTATGACAATACAACGGTTGCCAGCGTAACCGTATCTATGAGTGTAGCGAAAATATTGTGTGATAATTGGTCCGAGGAAAATATTCAGTCTATGGTTGCTACCATTGACGAAATATGACCAAATGACAATCGCAGACAGAGTATAACTCAAAGATATTGTATAATAGAACAAAGATATTGTAGAACTATAGATGGATCATATTTTAGCAAGATCATAGTCATTATCGTTATTCTTTTAAACAACAACAAATTGTCGTATGCTAGAAAGAGACAACGTAATCGCCCTAGTGGGTCGACACAATCTAAATGTCTCCATTTTAACTATACAATGCTAACTAATCAGATATTGTTCAATAGTGCAGTGCATAACCCGGCATCACGATTGTGTCGATGAAAAACATATTACTAGCTGTTGCCCGCGGCCTAACTCGCGTGAATTTCGGATTTAATTTAGGAATTAGTATTTACTATGTCTTACAGTAAAGGCCGATATTATTTAAACTTCCGCTTTGTATACCAAAGCGAAAGTTTTAATAATATGGGCCTAAAATTCGTAACGGCAGTTAACGCGATTATGCATATAATACCTTTAAGTGTTTATTCATTTATTCATAACAAAAAATATTGTGTTGAACATAATAATTAGTGCATGTCATTTCGATTAGGTTGTCACAGATTTATGGTGTAGCCTGGTTGCAACGCCTTAATTTCTTAATTTACGTTGTGAACTGTATAAAATTACTAGCTGACCCACGCAACTTCGTTTGCTTCATATAAGAGAATTTTCCCCGTGTTTGCAACATTTTTCATTACTACTCCGCTCCTATTGGTCGTAGCGTGATATTATATAGCTTATAGCCTTCCTCGATAAATAAGCTATCCAACACTAAAATAATTTTTCAATTCGAACCAGTAGTTCCTGAGATTAGCGCGTTCAAACAAACAAACGAATTCTTCAGCTTTATAATACTAACAAAATATAGAAATATCGAAACAGAAATAGTTCTGAAAAGAAGTTTTGACCTAAACGGCATCCGGAGTGAAATTTTAAAATTAAAAGTTGCTTTAAAATTTTCAATTTCGTTGACGTCTGCTACGTAGGGAGCCGACCGCGCGAATGAGCCGCACGGCATCCTATCGTATAGATGAAACCGTAAAACGGGCAGGGGATGCGCGGCTCGCGGTGCGCAGCCCTCCCCGCTCCCGCTTCCAACGGGCGTGTCGCAATGTATAACAAACTACCTATCTCCTAAATTACACAACCAAATAACATACTTTAAGCGACTAATTTTATCTTCATAAAATTAACTTGAAGACAAAATCATTTATTTTGATATAGATTCATGTTTTGTTCATGTAAAAGACATCTCAACTTCACATAAAATTTATTTCTTTCATTTAATAAAAAAAGCCTTTATAGTGATTCAAATATAAAAGCTAAGCTATACAGTATCGCGGACTTTTTTGTAGAACTAATAGAGACCAACATTTTTGATGAACATTATGTTCGTCTATACCGAACCGTTTAGTCTGCGCACGCCGGTAAAGAATCACATCTTGCCCAATTTCCGCGGACTTGAATACATATGCCATTATTTTTCTCTGAACTTTTTGTTAAATCTTAATAAAATATAGCCTAGCACTCCTGAATAGTGTAGGTTTCTGATTGTGAAAGAATTTTCATGATCGATTCAGTATTGCCGAAGATTAACCCTTAAACAATCAAAGTTACAAACCTCTTTATAATTTAGTATAGATATAGATTTATTCATAGTTGGCTGCTACAAGTACCAGGCAAGCATAAAATGGAAACACGTCAATATTAGAATGTTTTAACAAAGTTTTCTTTTTTAATTTTTTAACAGGATAAAAAGTATCCTATGGCCGTTTCCTGGTTCTAAGCTACCTCCCCACCAATTTTCAGCCAAATCGGTTCAGCCGTTCTTGAGTTATAAGTAGTGTAACTAACACGACTTTGTTTTATATACAGGGTGTCCCAAAACTCAACGTCAAGCCGAAACGGGGTGACAGGATTGATCATAACCATCACGAGAAAAATCTGAAAAAAAATCTATCCCATGCAGTTTAAAAATTATGGGCATTTTAAGAAAACCTAGAAATTTGATCAAACTGTACCATTTTTCGGTTATTGTGGTTATTCTTTTTTATTTTTGTTCATTTGAACTTTGGAAACGTAATCCTAAATAACATTTCTAGAATCCCAATAAAAAATAATGACACAATTGCCTCAAGTTTCCGAGAATTGAGACTATTTGTTAAACTACGAATTTAAAATTTTCAAGATTCGTCGACTTTGACAGGCCCTCCGATAAAAAAAATGTACTAGAGTGCCTTGGCAAGTGGCATTAAAAGTTGGCGCATTTAATCGGAATTCTAAAATGGTACAATACTTGTTAGTTCCATACAATAGAAAAGAGTAAAAAAATTAAAACCTCAAGTAACCCGATTTTTGCTATCTCATTTTACTCAGTTAAAATGTTTTTAATTCACACAAGCTCTAGGTAGGTTCTTAATTTTAAGACAAAATGATGAGAGAGATGGATAATGGGTATGTTCGCCATGAGTGAGCGAGACAGATAGTGACGCCACTTTTACCAAAGTGAAAAAAAGTTAGTAAAATTAGTAAAATAATTAGGTTTGTTGGAATAAAAGTCAGATGATAGAGAAATAACGTTTTTTATTACAATAAATGTTCAAATTGTTTACCATCAGCCTCAATACAAGCCCTACATCTTCTTAAAAAAGATCTACTTATTAGTCGGGCATATCTTCGAGAGTTGATCGCCTCAGCTGCTTGAGAAATGCGTTCACGCAGGTCGGCTACGTTCTCAATGGGCTTTGAGTAAACTTTTTCTTTGAGAACTCCCCAATAGAAAAAATCCAGGGGATTTAAATCTGGTGAACGGGCGGGCCACGAGATAGTGCCCGAACGTCCAATCCACCTTCCCGGATATTCCTGGTCAAGGAAATCTCTTACTTGCACTGCGAAATGCGCTGGGCAGCCATCTTGTTGAAACCACATGTCGCGAAGATCTGCTAGTGGTACGTCCTCTAACAGGGTTGGTAAATCTTCTCTTAAAAAATGTAGGTAATTAGTTCCATTCAAGTTCTCAGGCAGTTCAATAGGCCCAATAATTTTACCGTTTAAAATTCCGGTCCACAGGTTTACTTTAAAACGATACTGGGATCTATCTTCTCGCATTAAATGTGGATTCTCCACATGCCACTCGTGATAATTGTGCAAGTTCATGTAACCATCTTTTTTAAATGTCGATTCATCTGACCAGAGAATTTTTTGGATGAATTGGGGATTCTCATTATGCCTCTGTAGCATTGTTCTACAAAAAGAAATCCTTTCCTGATAATCTCGAGGTAGAAGACTTTGAACTCGTTGTACGTGAAACGGATGCATTTCGGCTCTTTGTAAAATACGATGAGCAGTGCTTTTCGGTATTCCCGTTCTTTCTTCAATTCCACGTACGGAAATACTTCGGTCACGTGCGACCTCTTGCAATACTTCTTCCTGGAAAGGAAACACAGGTCTACCTCCAGCCTGTATTTGATTCGGGAAATGGCCGCCCTCTGTGAGTGAACGGTGCACATTAACAAACACGCGGTGATCCGGGTAGCGCTCTAAATTTGGATATCTTTCACGATAAAGTCTAGCGGCAGCACTTGCGTTGCATCTGCATTCCCCATAAATGAGGTGCATGTTCGCATATTCTTGTGAAGTGTAGCGCGTAGGCATGGTAGATAAAAAGGATGCCAACACAAAAGTCCAGAGAGAAGCCAAAGTTGCCGGTATGTTATCAACAAGTCCAATTCACAAAGATTCAAGTCCAAAAAGAGAAGCCAAAGTTGTCAGTACTAAATCAACACAAGCGAATACGAACGTGCGCAGTAGACGAATGAGCGAAACGTACTAACTGGTTGGTGTCGGACTGGTAGCGTAGCCATTTGCTTGGCTGAAACTAGTGCGAATGAAACAGATAGATGCCATAGCATCTATCTGTTTCATTCGCACTCGTTTAAACGACGCATCTCCGTCTCAATGCGTGGCGTCACTATCTGTCTCGCTCACTCATGGCAAACATACCCATTATCCATCTCTCTCATCATTTTGCCTTAAAATTAAGAACCTACCTAGAGCTTGTGCGAATTAAAAACATTTTAACTGAGTAAAATCTGATAGCAAAAATCGGGTTACTTGAGGTTTTAATTTTTTTACTCTTTTCTATTGTATGGAACTAACAAGTATTGTACCATTTTAGAATTCTGATTAAATGCGCCAACTTTTAATGCTACTTGCCAAGGCACTCTAGTACATTTTTTTTATAGGAGGGCCTGTCAAAGTCGACGAATCTTGAAAATTTTAAATTCGTAGTTTAACAAATAGTCTCAATTCTCGGGAACTTAAGGCAATTGTGTCATTATTTTTTATTGGGATTCTAGAAATGTTATTTAGGATTACGTTTCTAAAGTTCAAATGAACAAAAATAAAAAATAATAACCACAATAACCGAAAAATGGTACAGTTTGATCAAATTTCTAGGTTTTTCTTAAAATGCCCATAATTTTCAAACTGCATGGGATAGATTTTTTTTCAGATTTTTCTCGTGATGGTTATGATCAATCCTGTCACCCCGTTTCGGCTTGACGTTGAGTTTTGGGACACCCTGTATATATAGATATGATTCATAATTTGTCGTACTAATAACAATGACATTAGCTTAAAGAATGTTAAATTTATCTTAAATACAAAATCTTAAATTGAACGTCATTGTTACTTTATGACGTGGTATGATTGAAAATAGGCTTATACGAAAATGTATTTTACAGGTACCGCATCCAATACCCCTAAAGTGTCAGTCATGTATCCTTTTTTCCCATTTTATAAGAGAACTCCCTACCTAAAATAAACTGACATCAGTCATCGGTGTTTGCTGGCGTATTTTTCATCTCAAGTGTCAAATCTTCTAGAGTTTGAAGTATTAAAACAAACCGTTATGTTTCACGACAACTTTTATTTTATCTCACAATCACTATTTAATACTATAAACCAACTCGATTCGTAGCTCAACAGCGACTGACTGTTCTTACTTACAGAAAATGGGAAGTAAATTAAAATAACAAGCACTCAACTGACTAACAAACGTTATTTTGTAACAACCGCCAGATATGTCAATTGAGTGACCGATAAATATAAAATATTCTAAAAACACAAGTTTAATTCAACACATATATAAATAACTGGATATATTCTAATATATATGTTAAAATCAAGACATATTATAGGATCTACATTATATTATTTTTTTTAAGTACTTCCGTTATATTTCATCGAATCATTAGATTGCCTAATGATTCGCTTTTAAATTCACAACTTATTAATTTTCACATGCGCAATATTGATATAAAATAAAAACATTAATTTCAATAAGCTAACAATTCGTCCATCCTGATAATTTTTCGCGTCCTCGCGAATCACAACTAAACACAAAATCCCATAGGACTTACATATGAAATTCATTAGCTAAATTAAGTTTCAGTAACACAAAATTGTCACTATTCCATCAAAACAACACACAGTCTTATAATTAACAAATACATATGTGCACATTGCACTTCAAATTAATGTCTGTTCATTACAGAAACATTACTATGTCTACATTGCACTACCTAACATACATATATACCTTCACGCTCATAGCAGGTAAATAACAGGTGCACATTGCACTTAGACTAGTTTTACCTTCACGCTCATAGCAGGTAAACAGCAACACGTGCACATTGCACTTCAAGTGGTTTTACCCTTACGCTCATAGCAGGTAAACGTCAGCATGTGCACATTGCACTTCAAGTAGCTTCACCTTTATGCTCATAGCAGGTAAACATTAACACGTGCACATTGCACTTCAAGTAGCTTTACCTTTACGCTCATAGCAGGTAAACATTAACACGTGCACATTGCACTTCAAGTAGCTTTACCTTTACGCTCATAGCAGGTAAACATTAACACGTGCACATTGCACTTCAAGTAGCTTTACCTTTACGCTCATAGCAGGTAAACATTAACACGTGCACATTGCACTTCAAGTAGCTTTACCTTTACGCTCATAGCAGGTAAACATTAACACGTGCACATTGCACTTCAAGTAGCTTTACCTTTACGTTTATAGCAGGTAAATATTAACACGTGCACATTGCACTTCAAGTATTTATCTACACTCACGCTCATAGCAGTGTAGATTTATAACATAAATGTATACAATAATAAGTTTTAAATAATTGAATCGCTGTTAATTAAGTCATACTTTTTTTTAAAATGTATATCATGGCAAGGTAAATTATTAAGTTTCTTTTCTTACACGCAAATACACAACCATACATAGAAGGGCAATAACATAGTAAATCATAGCAAATATATTATTTTAGTCATTTTAATCACCACTCTCGCTCTCGCTAGTAGACGATGCACTACCTTGATTATCAAAACAAAGCCAAGGGTGTATTTTATCGATAGAGAATATACCCTTATATTTAGACGTTCCTCTTTTAGTAATAGGAGTATCTGTTACCTCATATCTATCATGTTCCAGGACTTTAGTAACTCTACAAGGCCCAGAACACTTCGGTAATAACTTTCTACTTTGACCTACAGTATGCGTTGCTCTTTCAACTCTTACTAAATCCCCAACTTTAAATTCTAACGGTTTCTTTCTCTTCTTATCATATCTATCTTTTTGTTTTTTCTGTGACTTTGTAATGTGTTCATGTACTTCGTCCCTAATCTTAAGTAATCTGTCATCGGTGCTTACTGTATTTTCCTCAAGGCTACTTTCAACTATATCCTCCTCTATTTCTGTAACTAAGTTGCCGTCATTGATACCGGTAAGTCTTAGCCCAAACAAAACCTCCGAGGGAGTTTTACCTGTACCTTTGTTAACAGTGTTGTTTATTCCCCATTGTACTGGTAATAATCGATCATCCCAAAGTTTCTCATCTTTACCGTGGTTTCGTGATGCCAAAGAGTCCAAAATGGTTCGATTATATCGCTCGACCTGGCCATTTGCTCTAGGCGAAGCGACTGCATTTTTTATATGATGTACTCCTAGTTCAGTCATAAAACTTTTGAATTTTGAACTTGTAAACGATGTTCCTCGGTCACTAATAAGTCGCTTTGGTAATCCAAACGTTCCAAAATAATCCCTAAGAACTGCGATAGTGGAAGTTGATTTAGTATTTTTTACTGCCTTTAAAACTATAAACTTTGTAAACGACTCTACAATCACTAAAATATAGCAATTCTTTCTTTTTGTCTTTACAAACGGACCAACATGATCGATATGTATGGTGTGAAAGGGTGTAGCTTCCTTAGGAATGGGGTGCAAAAAGCCCTGCTTTTTTCCTGCTGGTAATTTATTATGTGCACATTCTAAACAAGAATTTACATACTTTTTTATGAACTTTCGCATACGAGGAAACCAATAGTGTTGTTTTATTTTATCTAATGTTTTATCAAATGCGAAATGACCTATTTCATCGTGATTTTTGCGTAGTATCTGCCACCTACAACCCTTCGGCACCACCCATCTCAATCCATCCTCCGTTATTTTATATACCCTATCGCGTTTAAGAGCAAAATTCTTTCGTATCTCTACCAAACCATCAAATTCCTTGTCAGAAAGGATTTTCTTGATGCGTTGTATTTCAGAATCCTCATATTGTACCATTGACAACCAATCATCTGTGACAGTCATAACATCAAAATTATCGATGGCCTGAATGATTCCTGCATTTTCTACAGCTGGATTTCTACTCAACGCGTCAACGTGAATCATACCTCTGCCAGTTCTATAAACTATGTTACAGTCATACTCCTGAATTAAACTCCACCATCGCGCGACTCTTGGTATCATATCTCGTTTTAAAAACGTTGCTCTCAGTGAATTACAGTCTGTTACAATGGTGAAGTTCAAGCCAAGCACGTATGTTCTAAATTTCACTAACGCGGCAATAACTGCTAAAGTCTCCAGCTCATATGATGAAAAATGGGATTCTTCAGGCGATGTCTGTCTACTATATAATAAGCCACAGGCTTAAAAACCCCATCGGTTTGTGTTTGTAGCAAAACACTCCCTACACCATGTTTGCTAGCGTCGGTATGTATTTGGGTTTCGAATTTAGGGTCATACAATGCTAGTACGGGCCTCGAAATAAGTGCATTTTTTAATTTGTCAAACGCTTCTTCCTGATTTTGTGACCAAACCCAAGCAGAATTCTTCTTTAACAACTTCGTAAGCGGACGAGCTATTTCGCCAAAACCTCGAATAAAACGTCGAAAGAAGCTAGCTAGTCCAATAAACTGTCTAACATTATGTACGTCTTTGGGCTTAGGAAAGTTTTTGACAGCTTCAATTTTAGTCATACCCGGTCTTACGCCTTTGCTAGTAATCTCAAATCCTAAGTAGTCAACGCGATTTTGGAAAAAGTAACATTTTTGTGGTTTTAAAGTCAATCCTGCCTCTCTAAACTTTTGAAGTACGATTCGCAATCTCTCGATGCCTTCTTCAAATGTCCTACTTGGTACTAACACGTCATCCATATAGGCCAACGCAATATTGTAACGTAAATTACCCAAAACCAAATTGATAGTTCGCTGGAAAACAGCTGGTGCATTAGCCAACCCGAATGGCATTCTATTAAACTCAAATTGTCCATCGGGTGTTACAAATGAGCTCTTGCTTTTGCTATCTTCACTCAATGAAATCTGATAATAGCCAGCTGCTAAGTCTAAGGCACAAAAATATTTATTTCCCGCCAAACGATCAATCTGGTCTTCAATACGAGGCAACGGGTAGTGCTGTTTAATCGTTTTCTTATTCAAAGCACGATAATCCACACAAAGCCTTTTATCCCCAGTTTTCTTTTTAACTAACAGAACAGGACTTGCATATGGCGATTGAGACTCTCTAATGATATCATATTTTAAGAGTTCTTCAACCATAGTCCTGACCTCTTCCTTTTCAGAATGACTCAATTTATATGGTCGATAAACGACTGGTTCTGTATCTACTAGTTGAATATTCATTTCGGAAATACTTGTTTGACCTAATTCAGACAAATCTTTAGCAAAACAATCGCGGTACTCGGTCAATGTATCAAATAATTGAAGTTTCTGTTTGTTGTCTAAACTTACGTCAATATTAAGGTCATCCAACGTAAGTGGAGATCTACTCCCACGAGTTTTAATCTCTTGTATTGTATTTACGCCTTTAATGTTATTACTAATATGGAAAATATAAGCACGAGCCAAGACTTGACCCTCTTTAAATTGAATTGATCTGTTATTATAATTTAGAATTGTTAGGTAACCAATACCGTTCTTAATACTATAAGCACCAATCTTCACATCGTAATTTAAACGATGACCATTTTCGACAAGAACAATGCCATCATAATGTGTATCAGTAAATACCTTAATAGAAATACACCCTTCAGTATTAACAGTTTTAAAAGACTTAAAAACCAGTCGTGTATCGTCTCCAAGCTGTCTATCAGTGATCATCAAATATTTATCAGATTTAAACACCCAGATGTTTGGTTGCTCTGTAGCAGTCTGTCCAATCAGTAAATCATAGTTTAAGTAATTATCAGGTACAACAACTACCTCAACATGGATTTTAGCGTCATCAATAATTAGTGAAATTTTAGTTTTACCTAAAGCAGTCACGTACGTATTACCAAAACCTTTAAGTGATGGCAAATCATTAATTTGCCATTTTTCACGTGGTACTATCTCGTTCATAACGGTCTCTTTTATCAAAGTACATTGACTGCCAAAATCTACATAGCCTGTCAACTGCACATTATTAACGTTTACGTGTTTAATGTATTTATTATCTGCTAATTTACTATCATCATCTAGTCATAATGATTTAACTTCGACTTTATCTACCCAAATGCTTCTAACACATTCAGGATTATCATGACCGATGCGTTTACACTTTCTGCACTTAATGATTGATTTTTTACATTCCGACACTACATGACCCGTTTCATGACAATTAAAACACCTCAAGATTCTATTAGGATCATTTTTTAATGATCTACGAGTGGTATCAGTTGCGGAACGTACTGGTTTTTTTGTAAATTTATCTGATCGCTCATGTTTCACACCCCTCAGATAACCCAATAGTTTATCAGCATCCTCAAAACCAACTGCCTCCGCTCCATACCTAACAGATCTATCATCTATTCCATACACAATACAATCGATAGCATTCCTACCTACTATGCCGCACCGATTCAAAGCAATTAATTTTTCGTAATAATACTCTTCTAAATCGTCGCCAAACTTTGCCCTTATAGCTAGCATTTCCGTGAGCAAATGACCATAGTTTTCGTATGTCGGAAAAGCAGATTTAAGTTTTTCAACCCATTCATCCCATGTAAGCAATACTGACGGTTGTCCCTCGTACCATTTTTTTGCAGTGCCGACTAACTTTGGGAGAGCGTAATGAGCGGTCTGCTTACTATCCCAACCATAGATCTCAGAACATTCTTTTACTTTGTTTAACCACGTGAGAATAGTTTGGTTTTTTGATTTAGGGTCAAATTCTGGTACTACATTATTATTAGTAAATTTTTCTTTATATTGTGGATTTACGGCTGAGATAGCTTGCAAAGAATCTTTGACGCATTTAAGTATTTCATAATTAACAGCATTAGTAGATGGAGGTTGTGATGTAACAGACGCAAATCTTTCTCTAGAACAATGGCGTACTGGACTACGTGACCTACTACGACTTTCTTTACGAGGAGTCTGCAATCTATGACGCTTTTGCTTAAAATGATTATGGTTTAAAGTTCTATTTATCGGTTCATGTCTCTGTGCGTCGGCTGACGGCACACGTGACGTGCAGTGCCGCAACGGAGGTATTACGACTGACCTGCTACGACTTCTTGCCTGCGATTGAACTCCTGCAGGTGATCTACTACATCTGCGCCGCTCGGAGCCACGCCTGTTGGTGCGGAGCACTGGTGATGAGCGACGGCTTTGCCTGGACCCTCCAGTGCGTGTACGTGATCGGCTGCTTCTCGTAGGCCCCTGTAGTACAACGCTGCGGTGCCTCTCCTTGGACCTTGGGCTTCTCTTAGACCGGTCACTGGGCATCTTTAGTACTATATCCAATGATCTGAAATATTTACAACAACGAGTATCTAATTCGTAAAATAAAAAAAAAAGTCGTAAAGACTTAAGCTAAGTAATTTATTTAGTAGGAATAATAAACATGGGTATAAATTTCCAACTATGTTTTATTACATATCTTGTAAACACATACATATCTGCTACCTATTTATGGAATACCTAATAGTTTATTACTATTAACCCCAATTGTTATAAAAAACAAGTCTATGTAACTGCCTTTAGACAATTTAATGTACAAGACTAGCATTGCGATGTCAGAATAGAGGGATTCGTTTATTTAATAAGCACAAAGAAATATTATAAATATTTCAAGGGTAAATTGGTTTCTGTTGTTTTACCACAAGTACTACACTAATAAAACCATACAACATAAGAACTAACATTTTAAAACCGAAAACATACTATTGATAGGTCAATGCATCCTCGAAAAATCACTATAACAACAAAGGGCTAAGCACAATAGATTACTATCGAATCAATATTAACCACTAATTTGTACTTAACAAGAATATACTGGAGACACGAATAAAAAGTAATTGTATGCCTCTTTACGCAAAAAAAAATCACACCATTTTTTTTTATACAATTGTAGGAAGGTAATTCGAACTAAAATTCAATACAAATAATCAAAAATAATCAAAATCAGTTATTAGGTACTATACCTTATTATATGGGCGTACAATCACACCAGGGTGGTAGCAATGCCCCAGTATTCCTTGGTGTTATCCCACTTCTGAATTGTCAAATCTTCTAGAGTTTGAAGTATTAAAACAAACCGTTATGTTTCACGACAACTTTTATTTTATCTCACAATCACTATTTAATACTATAAACCAACTCGATTCGTAGCTCAACAGCGACTGACTGTTCTTACTTACAGAAAATGGGAAGTAAATTAAAATAACAAGCACTCAACTGACTAACAAACGTTATTTTGTAACAACCGCCAGATATGTCAATTGAGTGACCGATAAATATAAAATATTCTAAAAACACAAGTTTAATTCAACACATATATAAATAACTGGATATATTCTAATATATATGTTAAAATCAAGACATATTATAGGATCTACATTATATTTTTTTTTTTAAGTACTTCCGTTATATTTCATCGAATCATTAGATTGCCTAATGATTCGCTTTCAAATTCACAACTTATTAATTTTCACATGCGCAATATTGATATAAAATAAAAACATTAATTTCAATAAGCTAACACAAGAAATCATAATCTAAATAAATAAATAGCACATAGATGATTAAGAAATATTGTCGGCACTGCATGCGAATGAAGAATCCGCCTCTATCCCTCACGAAAACATGATTCTTTAAAATGTAAAGAGCGTATTTTTGTGTACTGTGGCCGTCGCAATTCGTCACCTGTCCTTACATTTTATCCATACCCTTCTCAAGTCAGGATCAACGAAAAATCTGTAAAATAAAAATTATATAGTTAGCTTTTGTATGTTTCAAATATTCATTGCCAAAAATAAATAAATAGTCTAGTCATTATAGTAAGTTCACCTCGGAATTCGAGATACCCAGCTGTAAGTCTGTAAATACTTGTATATTGACACCCTAAAAGTTGTCTCAAAACCTACATATTTATTGAATGAGAGTTTCGGTTACCTTATCAAATTTCGTTTTAAATATGTAAACTTATTTATTTATTTTGGCAATGAATATTAGAAACATACAAAAGCTAACTACCTACATAATTTTTAGCCTATGGCCGATTTTTCTAAGTATCGTTTGTTCCAAACACTTAGAATATTTTATGGTCATTAATCGTAGATTACAACTTAGTTATATTTTGTAGATAATTACAACTTAGTTATATTTATTACGCTTGATTGCTTAATAATTAATTTTAAGTTTTATGTGTGTTTAGAGTTTCTTGATTGGTGGTATTTAACACAGCTGTTTTGCTTAATCAAATTATTTAATCTATTGTAGTTTATAATCATATAAGTACATAGGTTATAAAATGGAGTCATTATTAAAATTAAAAATTGACACAAAAAGTAGAATTGAAAAAGGTAGAATTAATTTCAAGAAATCGCCAAAAGATAGATGTACACAGGCTTATATTGAAACAAGATTAGAGGCGTTAGAAGAACAATGGATAAAGTTTATTAACATACATAGAGAAATTGTTGAAAAAGCTACAATAGAGGAAATGAAAAGTTCATATTTTACAGCTGATATTTATGAAAAAACTGAAGAAACATATATTATTTACAAATCAGAACTTAAGGACGCTAGGATAAGTATTGCAGGGCAAGATACCCCGAGCAGACTGATCGCCGCAAACAGCACGATTTTATTCGCTCCGCGCTTTTAAATTTGTGTTAGTGGTAAAAAGTGACCGTATCACCACAAGTGATATATCTGAAAACGCGGAATTGTATCCGCTACACGGGAGTGAAAAAATTTTTGAAATCGACTGAATATTGAAAGTTTTATAGCCAAAAAACCGTTTTTATATGAATTTTTGAGGTTATAAAATCATAAAAGTGCGTGCGCCGCCCGATCTAGATCGGCAACCCCATGTTTTTGTGTCGCCAAAACATCCGGCGCAACTAGCCCGAGCTTTTGATACCTTTCCCGGATTTTTCCGTTGAAAGGTTCCAAAGATAAGCCGGGTAGAACGAAAACACCACCACGTGCAATCAGACACGTAGATACCTGAAAACCGGTCGAATCGGGATAGGAAGGTGCCATCTGAAGCAGAGGGGTGAGTCCAGCAAGAAATCGAAAAAATTTTTTTGGAAATCTTTTTGGAAGTGCAAAGACCAACCTATTTGCTGTTTTGGTTTTGACTGTTGGAAGTTTGGAGCCCTGTAGAAAAAGATTTTCAGTGACGACCTGGTCTAAAAAATTAGGAAAGGCAAGGCAATCTATTTCCTCGTAAAACGAGCCAAAGACCAGAATTTTCCGGCTGTGCGTTTCCGAAAAGGCTAGAAAAGGCAAAAGATACGTTAAATGTGGAGGATATAAAAAACAGGGACCCTCTAATTATCCTTAAAGATGTGCTGTCCTTTAACACGGATGAGGACATAATATTAGCCTTAAGACAACAGAACGACCATATCTTCAGGGGCTTGAGTAAAGAAGACGATAGGCTTTTAATAAAGTACAAAAAGTATACTAGAAACCCTCATACTCAACACGTCATCTTGCAAGTGTCTCCAAAAATTTGGGCGCGAGCGTTAGAGGCAGAGGCGGTCCACATCGACCTACAAAGGGTACGAGTGGCGGACCAGTCTCCTCTCGTTCAGTGTTCGCTCTGTCTGGGGTATGGGCATGGCCGGCGCTTCTGCACGGAAACCGTGGAGAAGTGCGGGCACTGCATGGGACCCCATAAGAAAGCGGAATGCCCTGATTGGCTCGCCGGTGCACCCCCAAAGTGTTGCAATTGTACTGCAGCCAAGGCAGACAGAACAGGTCACAATGCCTTCGACAACGAATGTCAAATAAGGCAAAAATGGGATGCACTGGCTAGAGCCGCAGTGGCATACTGCTAAAATTGACTCGGGCACAGTAAGAAATACCAGACCGTACTACCTCATGACACAGGCAAACCTGCAGAGAAAACAGCTCGCAACTAGCGAGCTGATGTTAGAGGCCAGTAAAAGGAAGGTGGCTATTGCCCTAATTCAAGAGCCGTACGTGGGAGGGATTCGGAGGATGAAGGACTACCGGGGAGCGAGGATCTTCCAGAGCACCAGCCAAGGGGAAGTGACTGTCAAGGCGGCCATTGTCATAATTGACCAGGACCTTGATGTCACATTAAGCCCACAACTTACCACCAACAACATCGTGGTGGTTAGGATCTCTACTGCTGCCTGAGAGATCATTGCCGTCTCATTCTACTTCGAACCTGACCAGCCTATGCAGCCGTACCTGAACCATCTACGACAGGTTCACTGCCAACTCGAACCCGCAAAACTTATCATCGGCGGGGATGCCAATGCCAAGAGCACCTGGTAGGGTAGTAGCAAGGTAGACGGACGAGGAGAAGAATTCTCCGGAGTACTAGAGGAGCTGCGCTTGCAGATACTCAACGACGGTGATACTCCTACCTTCGACACCATCTGAGGAGACCGGCGGCTCACTAGCCATATTGACGTAACAGCTTACTCGGACTATATGCTTACACTTGTAGAGGACTGGAAGGTAGAGGAAGGACTCACGAGCTCGGACCACCACGGTATACTTTTCAAAATTAAACTACAACAATCCACCGGTATATCCATAGCCAGAACCACTAGAATTTACAAAACTAAAAAGCAAACTGGATCCGGTTTCATGAGAAACTGGACCAGTTAAACGCTGAAAATCAAATTAACTTAGAAAAAATAAATCAAATTATTAGTAAAGAGGAAGTCAATAAATTTATAGAAACCTTTTCGGCAATAATAACCAGAGCATGTAAAGAAACACTACCAAAAATTAATAATAACCAAAAACTTACCATACCGTGGTGGACTGAAGAGCTAGCCGTGATAAAGAAGGAAATCGCCACAAGGAGGCGTAGAATCCGTTGCGCAGCGCCGGTCCGAAGAAGTAGAGTCGTCAATGAGTACCTGCAAGCAAAAGCACAATATGAGAGTAAAGCCAAAGAAGCCCAAACAAAAAGTTGTAAAGAGTTCTGTTGCAAGCAAAGTAGGGAAGGACTGTGGGAGGGTATCTATCGGGTCATGACACGAACAAACAAGAGATCAGAGGACACATTATTGGTGCAAGACAATGTCACCCTGGACCCAAGAGAGTCAGCCAGATTGTTGGCGGCAACCTTCTATCCCGACGATTGGATAGAAGAGGATGATGAGCGTCACCGCCAACTCCGGGAAAAAGCAAAGCTGGTAAATGAGTGTGCTCATAATGATGATGACCCACCATTTACCAAGCAAGAGCTCAAAGCCGCGGTGCAGAGCTTCAATCCTAAGAAAGCACCAGGTCCCGACGGTTTTACCGCTGATATTTGCGCACATGCAATCTCTCGCGACCCGGAAGTGTTTCTCGCGTGCACCAACAAGTGCCTTGATCTGGGAGTCTTTCCCACCATATGGAAGGAGGCCGCTATAGTTGTCTTAAAGAAGTCTGGAAAGGACAATTATACAGTCCCAAAATCTTACAGGCCCATCGGCCTACTTCCAGTGCTGGGAAAGATTCTAGAAAAGATGGTGGTAGCTCGTCTTAAGTGGCATCTGATTCCCAGGATGAGTACTCGCCAGTACGGCTTTATGCCCCAGAAGAGCACCGAGGACTCTCTCTTTACCCTGATCCAGTACATACGAGGCAAGTTGGCCGGTAAAAAGCTAGTCGTACTTGTATCACTGGATATAGAGGGAGCCTTCGATAGCGCATGGTGGCCGGCTATTAAGGTACGACTGGCTGAGGAAAAGTGCCCTGGTAATATCAGACGGCTACTGGACAGCTACCTGCAAGATCGAAAGGTTGGCATCAGATACGCCGGTGTGGTGCATGAGAGAAGCAATAACAAGGGATGTGTCCAGGGTTCAATTGGGGGCCCAATACTCTGGAACCTCCTACTTGACCCGTTATTGAAGGGGCTTGATGAACGTGGTGACTAGTGTCAGGCTTTTGCCGATGACATAGTGCTGGTGTTTGTCGGCGACGAAGCGCTGGAAGTGCAGAGACAGGCCAATGCCGCCCTCGCCTATGTCCGTGAGTGGGGTGTCATGAATAAGCTTCGATTCGCGCCGCATAAGACCAACGCAATGTTGGTCACGCGCAAGCTCAAGTATGACACACCGCTCCTGAGGATGGGCGGGGTTGACATTGCCATGGTCAAGGAGATAAGGATCCTGGGGCTCACAATACACGAAAAGCTTACGTTTAGCAGCCATGCCACAAACGTTTCCAAGAAGGCTGTCAACGTTTATAAACAGCTGTCTCGAGCCGCCAGGATTAGTTGGGGACTCCACCCGGAGGTCATACGGACCATCTACGTGGCCACGGTGGAGCCCATAATCCTGTACGCCGCCAGCGCCTGGGCGCCGGCAACTTGCAAAAAAGGGGTGCAGAAACAACTGAACGCTGTCCAACGAGGGTTTGCTCTGAAGCTATGCGGGGCCTATCGCACCGTTTCGCTGAACTCTGCTCTGGTACTGGCAGGGTTGCTCCCTCTCGATATTAGAATTCGAGAGGCGGCATTGCTATACAATGTCGCCAAGGGAGTGACCCAATCAGTGCTGGGGGATAGGGAGGTGGAGCGGCGGGTGGGCTTTGCGGAGAGCCCTCATCCGGCGGACCACACAGACCTGGAGTTCCTAAACCTGGTAGATCAGCAGGATGTAGACACACACGTCAACCATGCTGTCACTGTCTACACCGACGGCAGCCGAATTGATGGCAAGGTCGGAGCCGCATTGTCTCTTTGGAGAAATGGAGCCGAGACCAAAGCCGTCAAAATGAAGCTGTCGTCACATTGCACGGTATACCAGGCGGCACTCTACGCTGTGTGGAAAGCAACAAATATGATTGTTAGCAGCCGGCATGAGAGCTTTGCCATTCTGAGCGACTCTCGATCGGCCATGGAAACTGTCGTCAATCGTGATTCCCTCCATCCACTGGCTGTGAAAGCAAGAGCCAACATAAAGCAAGGCAGACTCCAGAGCAAGGAAATTTCCTTGTTGTGGATCAAAGCTCACGCAGGGTTGGAGAGGAACGAGCGCGCAGACCAACTGGCCAGGGAGGCAGCTCTGCACCTCAAGGTAAGACCGGCCTATGATCGGTGCCCTGTTTCATTCGTCAAGCGAGAAATCCGTCAGGACTCGCTTGGCGAATGGAACCGGAGGTACCAAGACGGCGAGACGGCATCCGGCACTAAACTCTTTTTACCGGATGCCGTAGAGGCGTATAAAGTCGTCCGCGACATCAAGCCCTTTTCTCTTCTCACCCAAATACTCACAGGACATGGTGGGTTCTCGGAATACTTGCACAGGTTCAAGTGTAAAGAGAACCCATCATGTCCTTGTGGGTTGGGAGAGGTCGAAACCGTCCCACACATCCTGGCTGAGTGTCCCCTGTACAGTAAGCCCAGGTACAACCTAGAAAATATTCTGGACTGCAACATCCACGTCAAAAACTTCTACAAAGTGCTAAAGGATAAATCGAAAAGAAAGCCTTTCATAGATTACTGCAAATTATTAGCAAGCAAAGTTAACGTCAGAAACAAAACACAACAAACACAAACTCACGGTACAAATACATAGCTTTAAATTAGAATAAGAAGTAAAATATATATATGTATAATAATTAAAAAATGTATTTAGTAATAAGAACAATAATTATAAGCTTGTTATAAACAATTACTTAAATAAGGTCCCTGATCCCCATGTCAGGGGAATAAGCACAACACACTGTGATGGCGGGTGCTTTAAAAAAAAGAAAAGATACCCCGAGCAGGCATCTTCTAGTGGTAGTAAACCAGATAATATTAGATTACCAAACATCAATCTCCCCACCTTTTTAGGGAAATATGCTGAGTGGATAAGCTTTAGAGATCTTTTTACTTCACTTGTGCATAATAATAAAAATATAGATAAAGTCCAGAAGTTGCATTATTTAAAAGGGTCTTTGACAGAAGAAGCTGAACAATTGCTTCGCCAAATACCCATAAGTGCGTCCAACTATGATGTGTGCTGGGCTCATTAGAACATAGGTATAATAATAAGCGCCATTTAGCTAATAGTATTTTACAATGTCTATTCGGCCAAAAGCGTATGGGTGTAGAGTCATCAGTAACATTAAAACATTTATTAGACACCACAACAGACTGTATGCATGCATTAACTAATTTAGGAATTAATGTGACTACTTGGGACATCATTGTCATTTATATTGTTGCTTCCAAGCTAGATCAGGAAACTCGCAAGCAGTGGGAGTTACATGTAGCCTCCAATAGTTCTACCGAAGTTCCCACCCTAGAACAGTTCAAGGTATTTATGGAAAGTCATTTTAGAGCACTTGAATTCATAGAACCTCAAAAAGTACCAGGACAGTCACATAGTACTAATTCAACAAAGCACCGGGTTATGCTAGCAACTAAAACAGACTCAACTTCCAACTTGCGTTGTGAGTACTGTGCAGAAAAACACAAATTGTGCTTCTGCAGTAAGTTCATTAAATTAGATGTAGATCAAAGAAGGCAATTTGTGTTACAAGGAACAAAGTCTGTTTTAATTGTCTCGGTGGTAACCATATGGTAGGATAATGCAAAAAGGGTACAACATATCGCGTATGTAAAAAGAGACATCATACTCTTCTGCATCTGGAGAGCACAAGTTATGAGCCTAAATGTCAGAAGGGTACGCAGAGCACCTCTTCGAATGATAAATCATCAGATACAAGTGTGCCAGTGGTGTCTTGTCTTTCAACGAAGATCGCTCACCTCCGTCAAGTTTTATTAGCCACAGCGCTAGTAAAAGCTCAGCCTGCGGCGCAAGATTTTCAAGTAGTTCAAGCCTTGCTGGATCAAGGTTCGCAGGCTTCTTTTATAACAGAAGCGGCAGTTCAATACTTGCGGTTAAAGAAGAGTCCAATAAGGGGCATCGTATTCGGGCTTGGCAACGAAAAACCTCTGTTGCTAACTACATGGTGACATTAGTGCTTCAATCTTTAACAGACACTGGGTACGAGGTACAAGTTAAGGCTTATGTGTTAAAGAGTATAACATCTTATCTCCCAGAGCGACAATTAGAACCTATCAGTTGGCCGGAGTTAGAGCATTTAATACTAGCAGATCCGCACTTCAATAAACCTAACAAGATTGACGTTCTGTTAGGCGCTGATGTCTACAGCGAGGTATTAAGAGAGGGTGTTAGGAAAGCTCCAACTGGGTCTTTTGTAGCTCAATGTACCAGTTTAGCTTAGATCCTTTCGGATACAGCATATCCAAAAAACGATGTCAACCGTACTAATAAGATCACGGCAATGCATGTACAAATTGGGGATAACGATTTTTTAAAAAGGTTCTGGGAAATCGAAGAACAATTACCAAATTCGAAAAAAATGTGGACAGACGAAGAACAATAGTGCGAAGAGTTGTTTGCAGCTATAACTAACAGTTCAGCAGATGGTCGCTATATCGTCAGATTGCCATTCAAAGAACAAAATCCCGCGTGTATAGGTGGTAATAGTAGAGAAATTGCTTTGAAAAGATTTAAATTGTTAGAAAGGAGATTTAGTAAGTATAAAGATTTGAAAGAAAAATATACTCAAGTTATTAAAAACTATTTACAATTAAATCATATGAAGGAAGTAGAAAAGAATGATAGTTGTATATACAAAATGCCGAGTACCTACCACATCATGCAGTTATAAGAGATGACAAGTCAACTACAAAGGTACGGGTGGTATTTGACGCTTCCTGTAAGAATGCGAACGGTATCTCACTCAACGATACTCTTATGATAGGTCCTACGTTGCAGGCAGATCTACGACACCTAGTTCTTCGTTGGAGAATGCATAAAATAGCCATCGTAGCCGATATTGTTAAAATGTATCGTCAGGTCAGAGTTGCAGATAAGGATATCTTATTTCAGAGAATTGTGTGGCGAGACAATCCTGATGAGGATATACGAGATTACTCTCTAACAACTGTAACTTTTGAGACAGCATCGGCTCCTTACTTGGCTGTAAAGGCATTGCATCAAGTTGCAGTGGATGAAGGAGAGCAGTTTCTAACAGCATCTGAAAGGGCTCCAACTAGTTTTTATATGGACGATCTAATGACGGGTTGTTCAACAGTACAGGAAGGAAAGATTTTGTGTAGAGAAATGAGAGATTTACTTGGAAAGGCTGGATTCCAACTACAAAAATAGAACAGTACTAATTATGAAATTTTAAAGGAAATGGAATGCTACGAGGATAGGAATAAGAGCGCCATGGGTAAGGGTTCCAAATAAGAAATAGAAATATTTGAGACCACAAAAATATTAGGACTTACCTGGTGTCGGTATACAGACGACTTCAGGTACACAGTGAAGCTGCATTCCATATCTGATAAGGTATCTAAGCGCAATATTATATCAGACATAGTGCGCTTGTTCGACCCGTTAGGCTGGTTAGCGCCCAGTATAGTATTGGCGAAGATTATTATCCAAAAGCTTTGGTTAGCAGGTGTGAATTGGGACGACGATGTACCAGACCTTTTAATTACAGAATGGCAGACTTACCGCGCAGAATTGTCACAGCTGTCTAAAGTTCGTGTTCCTAGATGGTTAGGAATAGTAAGCAATTATAGTTCCGTTGAATTGCATGGTTTTAGTGATGCCTCAAAGTCAGCATATGCAGCGGTGATATATACTCGAACGGTCAATAGTATTAGATGTGTATGTGTCTCTATTGGTTGCCAAGACAAAGGTTGCGCCGATTAAACAGATAACCATTCCTCGCCTCGAGCTTTGTGGTGCACTGTTATTAGCTCGATTGCTAGCAGATGCGGCGAAAGCAATGAATATTCCAAAAGCCAGCGTGCATACATGGACAGATTCAACAGTGGTGCTTTCTTGGCTGAACAGTCATCCCAGTAGGTGGAAAACCTTCGTAGCAAACCGAGTATCGGAGATTTTAACCACACTTGATTCAGATCAATGGACGCACGTATCTTCTAAAGACATCCCTGTGGATTGCGCATCAAGGGGAGTTCAACCGGGTTTGCTCTCGGAAAGTAAACTTTGGTTTAGGGGACCATCTTTATTGTACGACCTCGATATAAGCTATAGTCGATAAGATAATATTGGAGGAGTCTGTGAAGTCTCACGTCGCTGTAGCTGAAGATGAGTCACCCTGGCAAAATTAGAGCACCCTATGTAGATTGCTTAGAATTATAGCGTACTGTTAATAAATTATAAGAATAAGAAGGGAATACCAAACTATTTACAAAGGATAGAACTAGAAGAAGCTTTAAAGTGTTGCATAAGACATTGTCAGAAGAATGAATTTGAAAGGGAGTATATACAGGTGAAAAATAAAAAGCAAATTAAGTTCAAGGGTAGTAAAATTAGATCATTATGTCCCTTTATAGATTGCGATGATATACTTCGTGTTGGTGGTAGACTGCAGGAAGCTCCTCTTTCAGATCAATGAAAGCATCCTATAATTCTGCCCCATATAACACATTTAAGAAAGTTGTTTGTGGCAGATGCTCACGACAGAACATTGCATGGCGGTCCGCAGTTCATGACCAACTACTTAAGATCTGCATATTGGATTATTGGAGTGAAGAGTCTCGATAAACAACACGTATGTAAATGTGTGACGTGTGTTAAACATAACGCTAAGGTCAATACACAATTAATGGGCTCACTGCCATCAGCGCGCTGCACTCCAACAAGAGCGTTTCTTCACAGTGGGCTGGATTACGCTGGACCAAGCAATCTCAGGGCCACTAAAGGTCGGGGACACAAGTCATATAAGGGCTACATTTGTCTCTTCGTTTGTATGGCCACTCGTGCCGTACACTTAGAAGTCGTAAGTGACTTAAGTTCTCAGGGTTTTCTAGCAGCCTTTAGGCATTTTATAGCCAGGCGAGGACATTGCGCTCAATTATGGAGCGACAATGGTACCAATTTTGTTGGAGCTGCTAGAGAACTCAAAGATCTAGCTGCTATTCAAGAGAATATTGCGGAACATCTAGAAGGTAAGGGCACTTCATACCGCCTCATGCTCCAAATGTTGGTGGGTTATGGGAGGCGGCTGTGAAGTCCACTATATTTCACCTGAAAAGGGTGATACGTGATTCGACTCTAACCTTTGAAGAGATGAGTACTTTACTGAATCAAGTCGAAGCTTGTCTCAACTCTAGGCCAATAACTGTCATCAAGGGTGAAAGTCTGGATGAACCGATGCCATTAACACCGGGTCATTTTTTGGTCGGTGAACCATTAGTGACTGTCCCAGAACCAAACTATGAAAATACATACATCAGTCCTCTAAATCGGTGGCAACTCATTCAGAAAATGCTACAGCACTTTTGGCGACGTTGGTCTAATGAATATGTAACAGCGCTAGTTCATAGATACAAATTGTCGTTTCAAAATATTATACGCAGTCGTCGAGACAATGATAGATTATGCGTGATACGATCTAATACGGCTCTAATGCATAAGAGCATATTTTGTTTAGCGCCCATAATATATATAATAAAATCACTAAAACAATTAAACAATACCCTACTTCACAATTTAAGCTCCACCTCAAAAAAATTCTTGTAGCCAAGTGTTACTACAGCTTATCAGAATTTTTTAACAATTGCAAATAGTTATTTTTTATATTTGTGTCAATGTTTGTTTATCTGATGTTTTATTTTGGTTGTTTGTTTTTATGTTTTGTTTGAGTATTTAAAATGTTGTTAGTAGTGTAGTTTTTTTAGCCTTTATCTCGTGCACTAAAATATATTTAATTAATTATTTTTAAGTTGGCTGTCTCGTGCATAAAAACAATTATTTTATATATAATTAATCTAGTAATAAGTTTAATAACGTTTAATTTCTAGTTTCTTTGATGTCTCGTGCATTCAAATATAATTTTTGTACGCCACAAGTGGCAAAACATGCAGATCTTTATTTTAAAACTGACCACCATGTACCTACTAAATTGTTACTCATGTTTTACAAAATAAATATCTTTATCTTTATCTTATCTTTATCTTTATCAAAATCCAGAACCGGAGATCGGTGATTTTGTTCTAGTCAAAGAGACTGATTTACCTCCTGCTCGTTGGTTGCTTGGTCGAGTAGTTGAAAAACATCCAGGTCCTGACGGTGTTACCCGCGTAGTCACATTAAAGGCCAAGGGATCTCTTTTGAAGAGACCTACATCAAAACTTTGTATTTTACCTGTTAATAAATAGATTAGTTTATACAATGGTTATTTAGTTCATAAGTTTTTACTGTTTTAGCCCTATTTACATTTTTATTATAGAAATCTTTTTATCTTTTGCTTTTTAATATTTTACACAACTGTTATTGTTATTGTACTGTTGTAAGTTCATTAGCAGCAATTGCTTGTTTTAAATCCTTAGATCTGAGAACACAATTATGTTTACTTTATTGCATAAGTTCTTTGTTGTAATGTTCAACCCTCATCAATGACATTATCTGCATGGTGTATCAGTCATTTAGGTTTATTTAAGGACACATTCTTCGATAATTTTCTTGGTGGGCGGTATGTTCAAGTAACTATTAGTTCATAGTGTCGATGTAATACCGATTGGTGTTACTAGATGGAACTGTGCGTGTGACGTCAATAATTAAAAGTCGATGTTAAGATTCTCCGGGCTTGAACCACCTCGACGTGTATTATTTGTTTTATGTAGACCAATTTGAGTAGCGATAATTAGTTATGTCGTTTACTTGAATAAATACAGTTCAGATATATCCTAATAGGTTTTTTATTGAGTATCCTGTAGGAATTATATCCCGCCCAGTTTCGCACGATCTCGGCCATATACACCTATGTTCAGACTTTCAGAGTTGGTTTTAATATATTTAAGCATGCTATTCTGCATTATAAAATCGTAAATAAAATAAAAATCTATTGAATAATAATAATAATAAATTTAAATGAAAATTGAAAAATATGATGTGCTATTTATTTATTTAGATTATGATTTCTTGAGATGGAAAATATGCCAGCAATCACCGATGACCGATGTCAGTTTATTTTAGGTAGAGAGTTCTCTTATAAAATGGAAAAAAGGATACATGACTGACGATTTAGGAGTATTGGATACTATACCTGTAAAATACATTTTGGTTTAAGCCTATGTTCAATCATAACACGTCATAAAGTAACAATGACGTTTCAATTTAAGATTATGTATTTAAGTTAAATTGAACATTCTTTAAGTTAAATTTAAATGTCATTGTTATTAGTAAGACAAATTATGGATCATATAAATGTTATATATAATTCACAACGTGAATTAAAAAATTAAGGCGCTTTTTTTTCTTTTCTCTTTATTTAATTTAGGGACTTTTATATAAAATACATGGCAGTCCCATCGTACCTTATTACAATATTATTCAAAATAATTAACAAACTTAACCTAATTAGACTTAAAACGAAGACTAATAAATCTAAACAAACTTTCAGCAGCACTGGATATTGGCATAGACAAAATCTCATGAAAACAGCCTGTATTATTCCTATCTATTTTTAAATTAGTTATTAATATTTCCCTTTCGGATTGGAACCGGACACATTCCGTTAACAAATGCACAACGTCTTCTACCGTGCCACATGTCTCGCAATTTGGCGAGTTGCACTTTTTCATAAGAAAAGCAAACTTATTGAGCGGCATGTGTCCAGCTCTCAACCTCATAGCTACTACTAACAATTGTCTACTTAACTTAATATTAGCGACCCAAGGTATACGAGGAGGTTCAGCAACTATTGTTTTGTACCAAATACCTTTATTTCTGGACCTCAAATTGAAATATTCCTTCCAAAGCTGATGACATTTATTCTTATATTTTGGTAAAATTCAGTAAAATTAGGTTTTATATCCAGATTTATTCCTTCAACGATTCCTTTTTTAGCTAGAATATCAGCTTCCTCATTACCTTTTAAGCCCATATGAGAGGGAACCCATTGCAATCTCAGATCTATTTCATTATATGACAAAATATCAATATCAGAAATAATTTTATAAGCTATCGATGCACCTCTGTGACCAGAGGCGCAACGAGCTACATACTGAAGTGCACTTTTGCTATCTACACAAATTAATATTTTTCTTTTACTAAGGGTTATGGCATATGATAAAGCTTCTGAAATTGCAATTAGCTCCAACGACATAATTCTCAATTGAGCACTTAGTTTAAAACATTTGCTATTTTCTGGTCTATAAGGATCAAAGTAGGCCGCACCGCCTCCTTTAGCAGTTTTTGACCCATCCGTGTAAATAACATGATATTCATAATATTTATTTCGTATTTCACAAACTGTTGAGTAATACAAATAGTTCGGATCACAAAACCTCTTAGGCATTTGAATTACATCTAGGTTTAAATTAATTAAATGTTTAATATTAATTTTAGTAACCCATGATCTTAAACTAAACATTTCTAAAGTAGTTTTGGCATCTATGTTTTCTTCAATGACTTCTATATATGTTACAGTTAATAGTGGCATTTCCTTGTTTGACCAGTATCTGGTGTGTCCTAGACTGTTAAGTTCGGCAAACAATTTATTAGTAACATTGTTTGATATAGAAAAGGATTTCAGACAAAACTTATATGCTAACCATTGTCTTCGTAAATGGAGTGCAGGAACACAGAGCTCACATTCCATCACGTGTATTGGAGTACTTCTTATGAATCCGCCCACCAGTCTTAGTGCCTGATTCTGGACTTTATCTATCTTATATTTATGGATTTTAGCGCTATTATGATAAAGGAAACAACCGTAATCTAACCTACTTCTTATAAATTCTTCGTAGATGATTTTGATGCACACCCCACGATGAACTTGAGAGAATTTTAAGGATATTAATATGTTTTAGTGCATTTTTAACGATTCCATTAATATGTTTACTCCAGCGTAATGATTTGTCAAGCCAAAATCCCAAATATTTATATGTCTCTACATCGCCAATAGAGGTATTGTTTACTACCAGGTTTATCTGTTGCTGTCTTCTACCTCTGCTAAATATGCAATACTTTGATTTACTTACCGATATCTCCAAGCCCAAATCTACTAATATTTTTGTAAATAGATTTAACGAATTTTGGATTTTTTCAGCGTTCTTAGGAATGTTCTTACCCGTTGTGTAAAGTACAAAATCATCTGCGTATTGACAAATGTATATATTTAAACCAATCTCGTGACATATTCCAAAAGTTGCAATGTTAAAAAGAAGAGGCGAAAGAGGATCACCCTAAGCTAAGCCGTTGCTTGCAAATCTAACCATCTCATTTTCTTCAAAATTATTCGTGATTTTAAGATACCGTTCAGTAAGGAAATTCCATATATATTGACATATACTCTTACCAACCTTACTACTTAGAATTTTATTTATTAAAACATTATTATACGCGCTTTCGATGTCTAAAAAACAAACAAGGGTAGGTTCGTTTTTACTATAGCCAATCTGAATTTGTGTCACCAGACGTGCTAAACAATCAAGGCAGGATTCACCTCTTCGAAAGCCAGTGGTAAACTGAGATTAAATCTTATTTCTTTCTACGAACCACTCAATTCTCTTCGCTATCATCGCATGAAAAATCTTACAGATACAAGATATCAAGGATATAGGTCTAAGTTTACCACTATTATTCGAAGAGTTGCCTTGTTTGGGAATAGCTACAACTGTGATATTACGCCATTGCGATGGGAGATTACCAGTACTGAGTATAAGGTTATATAATCGTACCAAATTTAATTCTCCAACCTCAGGTAAATGTGAGATCATGGAATAAGAGATCATATCTTCACCTGGAGCTGTATCTTTTTTTTAAACAACTACGCATTTCATTTACATTGAAATCTGACTCTAGTGACTCGTTAACCGATAAAAAAGAAGGTGATATGGGCATAACAAAATCAGGCGTAAGATTGCGCAATAACTCATTCTTTGCTTCTTGAGAAACATAAGCTTTAGATCTTTTGTATCCCTTCATCCATCGCATTTTATTCCACGTATCAGAAACCGACGTTGTATGATCGATACTATGACAAAATGTTTGCTAGTCATTAAATTTTGCCTTACAAATAGCACGCTTTGCCTTTAAAGTTTTCTCTTTGAGAATATTTAAATTACTAGGAGTGGGATTTTTACGAAATTTAGCCAAGGCCAGCCTTCGCTCACCAACTAATTTTGAAATCGATTGAGACCAATAACCCTTTGGACTAAAATTACTATTCGGGTTGTGACAAATCTTTTTCATGGGTATACTTTCATCAGCGGCACAATTAATTAGATGGATAAAATCATCATAAAATTCCTGAATATCCGTTTCTTGTACAGGAAGTGACAGATGTTTAGATATAGAAGTTCTATAAGAGCTCCAGTCTGCCAATTTGTTATTGCGAGTTTTAGAAACATGCTTGACATCCCGATATCGCAATTTGATTTTAATAAATAAATGATCGCTACTCAAGTTCTCGCTCATTACTGACCATTCAAAGTTAATTGCTATATTAGCTGATGAAAATGTGACGTCTGGTGATGATTTCTGAAGATAATTATTAACGAGTTTTATTCGGGTAGGGTGTCCATTATTTAAAGAAGTAAATCCGAACTCTAAGGCTGATTCGTAAATTTGTTTCCCTCTGTGATTATTCTTGTATGACCAGTTACTATGGCGAGCATTAAAATCTCCTACTATTAAACATTTTGTTTTGAATTTAGAAAATATATTATCCCAGTCACTTTGTGATGTATGTACTGAACTTGGACAATAAACCAGTATAATATGCTCAATCACGCAACAATTGATTAATTTAACAGATAAAATTTCTATTCCAGAATTATTTATACTCACCGGAATCTTCTGTACTTTAATTGTATTATGTGTAATAATAGCGATGCCCCCATAAGAGTCCTCTCTGTCTTGTCTATATATGTCATATCCACTTATTTTAAGCGTTAAGTCAGAGTTAAACCAGGTTTCACAAATTAGAGCAATATGTACTTTCTCTTGAGATAATAAAAGATTAAATTCTTGTAATTTAGGCCTTAAGCTCTGTGCATTCCACTGCATTAAATTAAGTACAAAATCTCTTTTATTAGCCATACTTAAATAGGTTTAGAATTTTTCCCATAAAATCTATATCTTTAATTTTTCTTACTATAAAAACTATAAGCTCTTCAAAAATAAAACTGTATATATTTTTGATTTTGTCTTCAAAGTTCAATTCAGACATACAAATATTCTTCAACTTTTCCAACAGACCTTTGTAATCCTTAATTGCTGGTCTGGAATCGGTCTTTTCACAACGTTCCGAGGTAATCCCAGTATCATGAAATATTGTGTGATCTTCATTTTGATCTACATTTACTTGTGTCTATTCCTACAATGTCTTTTTTTCATTTTGCTTTCTAAAATAGGAGACGTCATTGACAATTGAATATTGTTCTCTTCACTTTTATCATCGGTATCTCGATAATTTGAAATGTTCGTGTGTATTAAAACATCGGTTACTAGTACATCCCTATAAGTCTTTTTACTATTTAGAATTTCTAGATTTTTATTTATATCTGTTTCTGATCTAGTGTTAAAGATTTCCGCCTCCTTTGGATGGTTCTCTGGATCGGGTATATAATAATGTGTAATGTAGACTTCAAGGGCCTTCATATAGGTGCAATTTAACTCAGACATTATGTTCCTAATCTGTTTCTCTTTTAAAAACGATGGTCATTTGCTCTTATCTAATGCCATATGATTGCCTTTACAGTTCACACATGTGTATATTTGCGTTTCACAGTTTGAGTGATTTCCAGCGCATTTTGGGCAAATTATTTTTTTTGTAGGACATGACCGATTTAGATGATCAAACTTCCAACATCTGGAACATTGCGAGACTGGAAAAACATATGGTTCAACTTGAAACCTATACCCGTATCCACAAATATACGAGGGTAAAGTTGAACTTTTAAAACCTAGGCGAACAGTCTCGCTGTCTACCCATCCACCTTAGTTTGTTTCTTTAATCTTCTTATAGAGATAACATCATAGTCACATTTCAAACTGTCCCGAATTTCGTCCTCTGTCATGTCTAAATCCACATGTCTGACGATACCATAAGAGATCGTTATTTCATCTAACAAACGACAATTGTAATCCAACCTTTTAAACCTTTCAGAATTAATTAATTTCTCTGTTTCCTGCCTATTTTCAAAATAAACATAAATTTGATATGGATTTTTATATTAAATGTTTTGTATGTTTTGAATATTTTCTGACCTTAGCAACTTAGCCATACCAAATTGTTTTGGTAATATATCCTTTCCTGTAATGCACACTATGTATGTGACGTCAGTTTTCGAGCCGACGCTCATTCCAATTGGATTATCATTAGTTTCTCTTGTACTATTTTTTGTTACTCTTTTGTGATTTTTCCTCACAGTAATAAATCCATCGTCATCCTCTACTATTTCCTCACTGTCTTGTCTAGGTCTTTTCTCGGGCACCAGTAAATGTACTTCTTTTTCCTTATTCAATCTCTGTTCCTCGTTTCCCTCAACACTTTCCTCAACTTGTTGCTCACTCATTATTAACTTTTCAACTATATTCTCATCATTTGAATCACTAGTAATGTCCTTTATATCATCCATTGTTAAAATTAAACATTATAATTATTATAATACAAATTAAATAAGTGGGTACGCGAAAAAAAATAACTATCCGCGCGAAGCAATGCTCACTCGACTAACGCGCACACAATACGGCGTCTCGCGCGCGATTCAAATTAAGGCGTTGCAACCAGGTTACACCATAATTCTGTGACAACCTAATCGAAATGACATTCACTTAAAGGTAAAAATATGCATAATTGCGTTAATTGACGGTTCGAATTTTAGGCCCATATTATTCAAACTTTCGCTTTGGTATACAAAGCGGAAGTTTAAATAATATCGGCCTTTACTGTAAGACATAGTAAATATTAATTCCTAAATTAAATCTGAAATTCACGCGAGCTAGGCCGCGGGCAACAGCTAGTAATATGTTTTTCATCGACACAATCGTGATGCCGGGTTATGCACTGCACTATTGAACAATATCTGATTAAATAGCATTATATAGTTAAATGGAGTCATTTAGATTGTGTCGACCCACTAGGGCGATTACGTTGTCTCTTTCTAGCATATGACAATTTGTTGATGTTGAAAAGGATAACGATAATGACTATGATCTTGCTAAAATATGATCCATCTATAGTTCTACAATATCTTTGTATTATACAATGTCTTTAAAAATATATTTAATACTAGACCGAAAAAAAGTTTCTACAATATCTTTGGCAAACTCGCCTGCTAATGCTTGGAGTTTAACTAAGTATATTGCAAGTATATTGTAGAATCATAGATAAATCACATGTTAGTTGGACCACAGATAATATAATACTATACTAGTACAGATACTCAATCCCATACAAAAATCTTGGACACGCCTAATAGTCCAATATCCCAGAGCTATCAGACATAACTTATTTAATACATAAATACATAGATGAAACCTTAGGTTCTCTGTAGCGTCTCATGTTCTTTGAATACCTGCGTACTCGTGGAGCTCGCCTTGTGACACCTGGGCAGGTACCAGGTAAGAAAGGTAACTAAAAATAAGAGTTACTTAACTTAAATTTATATGGCTGATTTTTATATATTTTGTAGAATATTATTCTAAAATAGTATCATAAGTGTCAGACACTTTCCATGGATCTAAACTTTTTATAAAATAATAATTATATAAAAAGTTTTATTACTTACTAAAAAATTAAAAGAAAATTAAAATCAATAAATTATAAATAATTAAATAGACATTATAACAAACCCTGATCTGTAATTTAAGTATATAGTTTCTAAGACTATGATAACTTTATAAGTAAGTAATAATTAGTCAAATGCTATAAGTACTTGTTGACCCCACCAAAAACATAAATGTAAAAAAGGAGAGCCAAGTTCAATACAAAAATTATGCTTGTCTGTGGGCTTCGCCGCAAAAAGAATGGAGATTTAAATGAGTGCCAAGTTCTACGCAAAATCCAAATATGTATTTATAGGAACAAAATAACATTATGAACAAGTATTAAACTCTATTTCTTTGCTTTATTGTTTACCTATAACAATTGCTGTTATTTAAAAATGTGAGATCTTAAAGTAGGTTACATTTGACTTGGCCGGTTGACACACCGTTGGCCGGTTGTTTAGCGCGTGTTACAAGTTTTTTGTATGGGGACACCACTTATTTTTTGACTTAACTTTATTTTTATATTTCTGTTATATAGCAAATATAATAATACATAATATATATTGGGATAGTTTCAAATATCTGATTGTAACGGTTCCAACGCTACAATTATTTTTTTATGGGGATCCCCCCTAATTTTTAACTTTTTTTATCTTTAGATTTTTCTCTACGCTTACACACAATTACCGAGCTGGATTCCAAATTTCATCCTTCTAGGTCATCTGGAAGTAGGTTAGATTTAGGTACTATATGTCAGTCAGTCAGTCAGTGCTAAAATTTACGATTTTTTGACCTTCATATCTTTATAACCGTTTGAGCTAGCTTCATGAAATTTGGGCTTCTAAATGTCCTTATAGATATAATTAAACACACTTAGTTTTACGTGTTCACGTTAAAGAGGTTTTGAGTTATAGAAGGGTCAAAAGTGGCACCAAGTGGTTCGTGTAATATTACACTCGGCGCTGGCTAGCCAGTTCCTTTGCTTGAACTTGGCTTGACACACTAGCGCGTGTCTAGATTACTATTTTTGTTATATTCAGGTCATAATGAGTGATCTTGGTTCACTCACATGTTCTGATATTGTTATTCTTTTGCTTAGTTTCAGATAATTTACGTAACGTACTTTGAGCTCATTCTGCGTAAATAGAAACACCCATGATTAAATTATGTTCGGGTACTTTGAAATAACTACACTGGAACATTGAGACAACTGCCATCTTAGTCTCCCCGTGACCATGGCTGCTGCAAAGCAACCGAAACGTCGGGGAAAGTGTAAAAATAAATCTAAATAGTATAATAGTATAGTAATAGTATAAATAGTTTCAATAATTTAATTAGCTTAAAAATTAGTAAAGTTTAATAGTAATAGTAGTGTAACAGTTTTCAAAAAATTTTGTAATAAAGTGTTAAATAAGCAACGCATATAGTATCCGTATATAGTAGTTTAATTTCAATGAATAACATTCGCGTAAACAGAAGACAATATTAATTAAGCAACTGCTAAATTCATAACTTGATTTTTCAACAATAACGAATTGATTTCTAGATATTTTTGTTGAGTTTAAAGTAGTTCGAATATGTTGGCGCAAGTCCATATAACCGATTATTTTAATACATCAATTTACCGCTGATTGACTTATAATCAGGTCTCTATTTTATTTACTAAGATTATTTCATAATTACCACATTGTTTATGCGATTTTTACGAGTTATTGCTTAAAATAAGACTTGTAATGGTTTGTTGTTGTTTGAGACGACAAGCTATTACTCATTATAATTTAAACATTCATTTTGAAGTAATTGAGCAATTGCTAAATTCATAACTTGGTTTTTAAGCAATAACGAATTGATTTCTAGATATTTTTGTTGAGCTCAAAGTATTTCGAATACTTTCAAGTTCAAGATTAAATTGAAGAATCAAACAGTCGGTTATTAAAACATTTGAATTGAAATTAAAATGTTCTAAATATTAAAAATGGTCTGTTGATTTTTGTAAAGAATTAACGTAATTAAATTAGCTATTAAGGAAGTGTGTGTTAAAATAATAGTGAAATATTGTGATTGTGTATTGACCTCCCAACGCCCGCCATCTTGAGCGCGTTTGGCGTTGAAAAGTCAAGCATTCTATTACGAGTCCTCACAGAGGAAAGATCTCTTCACAAATTGTAATCTTGTGAGTACTAAATTTAATATTGAGTTTTACTGTGTTGCTTTACATAGTTAAGATTAAGATTGTGCTTAAGAATTATAAGTGTTTATTATCGAAAGCGTGTTTCATTGTTTGCAATGAGTGATCCGTCTATTGAGAATAGTGACGTCAGCAGAGTCTCCCCGTGACCATGGCTGCTGAAAAGCAACCGAAACGTCGGGGAAAGTGTAAAAATAAATCTAAATAGTATAATAGTATAATAATAGTATAAATAGTTTTAATAGTTTCAATAATTTAATTAGCTTAAAAATTTGTAAAGTTTAATAGTGATTATAGTAGTGCAACAGTTTTTCAAAAAATTTTGTAACAGTGTCAAATAAACAACGCGATAAAATCCGTATATAGTAGTTTAATTTCAGTTGCTTAATTACTTCAAAATTAATGTTTAGATTATAATGAGTTTATAAGTCTGTCGTCACGAACAACAACAAACCATTATAACACATTTTAAGCAATAACTGGTAAAACTCGCATAAACAATGTCGTAATCATGAAATAATCTTAGTAAATAAATAGAGACCTGATTATAAGTCAATTAGCGGTAAATTGATGTATTAAAATAATTGGTTATATGGACTTGCGCCGACATATATTATATTCGTTAATTAGACGATACACAGATACGTACCTATTGTTATACGGGGCATATAAGGTGTACAATGTACTATAGATTATTATTGGTGAAACGGGCGTGAAAAGAATTTGTTAAGTTAAGAGTATGTAATGTGTATTTTGTTAATATGTGTGAAAGTGTGTATATTGTGATGGTTTGATTTGTAGATGGCTTATATGGTACATTAATAATAAAAATGAAATAGATTTTTGAGCTTTCGTACTTACATAAGAATTTTCTGGTGATTAAATTGTTGTTAGACGTGGAGTAAAGAAAACGTGATTTTATATTAGCACTATCAACTAATATTTGCACTCTTATAGAATACAGTCATTGTTTCAGTTGCACTTGTAATTCTCGTAGGGTTTCTTCTGATTTCACCAGTATAGTATTTGGTTATCACCTGGAGCTTATGAAAATATTTCTGTTTGTGGACCAGCAGAAATTAAAGTTGTTCTGTTTAGCAAACCCTCTCGCTGTAAAAAACAGTTTTCTCTTATAGGGCGATAAGTATTCGGAGACATACACAGGTTGACAAGCACCAGCCAGACCCAAACTCTGAGTGTTCAGCCGGTCAGTACCCGGGTGTTGTTTATTGAAACTGCGGATAGATGTCAGTAGTTGGGTTTAAGTGAAACACTTGTGAACTCGGCCGTTATTGGTCTCATTTACTCATTTACCTGGTAAACGGTAAACATCGCGGATTTGTGTCGAATCCAACGTCATATCACCTGTCGAGCCCACTTTGGTAATAATTGTTTTTAGGTTCGTTAGTGACTCCTTTTCGTCAGCAGGTATATTGTGGATTTCTTTAGAGGATGGTCGTGACGCCCGCTTTAAATCATGGATTTTTGTTTCTAATTGTTCTATATATTCTCTCGCTTGTTGCTTTTCTTTTTGGAATATTCCTATCTGTTTGGACATATCATCGTAGGTACTGGTTGCTGATACAGTTGACTGTTTTTTCAATTTCCAAGTTGGATTTCCGGATAGTTAGATTTTGGTACTTTATTTCAGCTATTTCTCAAATCAGTTTGTTTAGAGAAGGATTTTGTTCGCTACATAATTGTTTGAAGCGATTTTCTTGCTCTCTTAGCATCTCACGTACTTCCCACCTAAAGTCTCGAAATTTGGAGCTCGGCGAATAAGGACAGGCTCGTTTTGTCGCGGCATTGACATTCTTTGATGTATCACATGGCGTCGTGAGATGTGGTATACCTGAGTCGGACGCTGTTTGTAGCGATTCTGTACTTTTTTTTTATACTACTAAGGTGGCAAACAAGCATACGGCCCACCTGATGGTAAGTGGTCACCGTAGCCTATGGACGCCTGCAACACCAGAGGCGTCACTTGCGCGTTGCCGACCCTTTAGGAAAGGATGTGAGAAGGAAAGGGAGCGGGATAGGGGAAAGGGGGTGATTGGGCCTCCGGTACTCTCACTCACCGAACGAAACACAACAGTAGGACTACTGCTATTCCACGTCGATATCGTCGTCTTGTAGTCACAGGTTGCGGCGGTCGTTGTACTCGGGGCATCGTAGAGGGTGAAAACAATATGAGCTCAGTCGTAGATCTCTAAGTGGCTCGTAGGCACTCGCAACGGTCGCCGTGACGTACGCGCGGGTAGCGGTGGAGCGAGTGAGCAATTATTTCTCTGTTCTCTTCCCTCAGCTGGGCGGAGCTTCGCGGCGCAGTCCGACAGCGTGTGCGGTGACGCGGTGTCAATAGAAGTACTTTACGCGAAAATAAGCACTTTGAACTAGTTATTATGGGCGATAGTCACGTTAACATAAGAGTGATAATTATTTGACACAGGTAATGACTGGCCATGGTTGTTTTGGCCGGTTCCTGTGTCGTATAGGCCGGCAAGAGACGCTCGGTTGCCACCACTGCGGCGACTGCCGCGACGTTGTTGAGGACACGGCGCTGCACACTTTGGCGGTTTGCCCCGCCTGGGCGTCGCAGCGCCGTGAGCTGATCGCGGCAGTTCGATCGGTTGCCCTCTCGCTCCCGGCTGTAGTTCAGTCTATGGTCCGGAGTGAGAGGTCGTGGAACGCCGTCGCCTCCTTCTGTGAGGAAGTTATTTCCATCAAGGAGGCGGTGGAGCGGGAGAGGGAGCGTTTAAACCCTCTCCCCAACCGCAGAACCGGGCGCTGGAGGGCGCGAGATGACCTCCAGCCACCCTGAGGTTTGACCTGGGGGTGGCGGGCTTTGTGGGCCTGCCCGCCGTCCGTTCAGCACCAGGTCCGAGAGGTGGCGTGCGTGTCCCCACGCGCGCCTCTGTGTCGTGTCCGTCTCCCCTCTAGGGAGGGGGGGGGGGGCGGGACAGTAGGGACTTTTTGAGGTGACCATTGGGCAGGTCTTTTATGCAGTGGCCTGCCGTTTTATACGGCGGGCTGAAACCTCGGCGGGGTCGCGACCGCATGTGAAAGTGATTCGCGCGGCCCCGCCGATAGTGGTTTGTTGAGAAACACCGTGGTAGGTTTAGTCGGTATTCCGGTAGGTTCATTTTATCGTTTTAACATCTTTGTTTTACCCCGGTGAGTCCGACATAACCCCTCCGTCCGCCCCTGCGGAGGGGTATGCGTCAATGCATTAGCCCACGTAAAAAAAAGAGAGTGATAATTATTTAAAGTTTATTTGCAAAAACAAGCACACATCTGCTCTCAATCAAATCTCGGACGGAAGGGATCATGATGAGTGAGTGATGTGAATAAAATAGTAAATGATAATATTCGAAACGAAATGTGATGTCATAATACCGTCACGTGACGTCGACAAGAAGAAGCAAACCGGGACCAATTTTAAACATATTGCTCAAAATTTATATTTTTGGAAGTATAACAAACAATAAACATCGTTTCATACTTGGCCTTGTAGCGCGGGTCTTACCCTGCCCACCCCGCGCCTGCACCCGGCGCGTGCGATACTTTTATTTTCTTTTTTTTAAATCTTTATTAATTAATTGGGAGTTTTTATCCACAAGGACATGCCAACTCCATTGTATCATTACCTAAATTTAACACAAGAAACAAAATATAAATCTAACAATAATAAGAATGAGTTATACAATAACAACTGCCGCCAAGCTACAAAGTTGTTTTGCTAGATCAGAATTGGGTTGGGACATTATAGCCTGGATTAAGCTCATATTTAACTTATTTAGCTTAAACTTCCTCATGAACATTTCTCTTTCATTTCGGTTCCTTGCACACTCCATCAGCAAATGTTGCACATTCTCGACGGTGTTACAAATGCTGCAATTTGGTGAACTCACTTTATTCAAAAGGAATGCAAACTTTGCTGATGGTATGTGGCCAGAGCGTATTCTTAATGCTAACTTGACATATTTTCTATTCAGCTCGTCATTGTCAAACCAAGGAAAACGAGGAGGTTCTTGTTGAATAGATTTATACCATATTCCCTTTGTTTGACATTTCTCATCAAAATACTTTTTTCAAATATTAAAACATTGAATTTTAAATTTAGGTAACAAGTCCGAGTAATCTGGTAAAAAATCCATTACGATTCCGTCTACTGCCGCCTGTTTAGCAATTTTATCAGCCTCTTCGTTTCCCTTGACCCCAATATGAGCCGGAACCCATTGCAATCTGAAGTCAATACCATTTTCATTGAATTTATGGATAATACGTATAATATCGTAGGCTATCGATGCACCTCTAAAGCCAGAGGCGCATCGAGCCATATGTTGTAGAGCAGTGCTGTCAGAAAAAATAACAATATTATTGATTTTTCTCTTCTGCGTATAATATGGCTTGATAGATTGCAAAGAGCTCCAATGACATAACAGATACACGTGTAATTATTTTATATCCAGCTTTAATATTTAACTTATGATAAAAGAAACCAGACCCCTGACCCTGAGCACTTTACGATCCATCTGTGAAAAATGTATTCCAGCCACTATACTTTGTATTTAATTCCTTTATTACATTGCTTAATAAAATATTAGATTCATACGATGTTTTACTGTTCACTATACTTTCCAGTTCAGTTTTATATTTTTTTCCAACGAAATGGCTGAGACCCAAGTATCTAAGCTAAACATCATCAGGGTATGTGTTGTGAAAACTTTGTATAGTTTTATATCATTAAAGATTTTAGCAAGCAGAGGTTGCTTCTTATTTGCCCAATAGCCTGTATTACAAAGAACATTCAAATTTGATATCATATCAACAGTAACATTGCCTGACCAGGACACACTTTTTAACATAAACTTGTATGCAAGGTATAGTCTTCTTAAGGATAAAGGCATTACGTTTAACTCACACTCCATAACGTGAATCGGGGTGCTTCTAATGAACCCACCAACAATCCTCATTGCTTGTTTCTGAATTTTATCAAGCTTACTAACAGTTGTACTGGCTCCACTGTCATAAATGAAGCTATCGTAATCCAGCCTACTTCTAATTCGTGAAATATACAATCTGCGTAAATGCTTAGTATGAACCCGCTAACAATTTTTGGATATTAAGAAATTTAGAACATTTTTCTATAGTTTCCTTTATGTGTTTTCCCCAACGTAAGTTACAATCTAAGCACATGCTTAAATATTTAATACTATCCGATTTGACCAAACTTTGATTATTTATTCTTAAGGTAGGAACTGTTTTTCTAGGGCCTCTACTAAAAAGGCAATACTTAGATTTACTCGCAGATAAAGTTAATCCTAATTCATCTAATAGTATAATTATAGTGTTCAATGCATGTTGAATATTTCTCTCACAAATGTTAATATCCTTGTTACTAATAAATAGTATAAAATCATCAGCATATTGTGATAATAATACATTTTCAGTGCTTTGACATATTTTAAGTGTTATTAAATTAAAAATCAGAGGGGACAATGGGTCCCCCTGTGCTAGGCCTTTATTGGTCCACCTAGAGAGTATAGTTTCGCCATTTTCAGACTTAATATTCAGATATCTCTCGCTTAGAATAGACCATAGATATGTACAAATTTGAGATCCCATTTGCAGATTATCTAACATTTTGAGCGCTACATCAATTGAGACATTGTTGTAAGCATTCTCAATATCTAGAAAGCAGGACAAAGTTGGAATATTCTTTGAGAAACCGATTTGAACGTATGCAACTAAACGTGTTATAGAATCTAAGCAGGATTGCGATTTTCTAAATTCAACTGTATGAGGTGAGAGTATTTTTGTTTTCTCAATATACCACTCTAAACGCTTGAAAAGCAGTAAATGAAATATTTTGCATATACAGGATAGTAATGAAATGGGTCTTAATTTGGGTACGTTATTAGATAATGAACTGGTTTTAGGTATAGCAATTATTTTAATTTTCCGCCACTGTAAAGGAACCACACTGTACTTAAATACATTATTATATAAGCAAAGCAAAAAATATTTAGCAGTGTCAGGCAAATGATAGATCATTGGGTATGTTACACAATCTTCCCCTGGGGCTGTATCTTTTTTTTTTAAACTATTTTTAAATTCTTGCATAGAAAAGTGGGCTTCCATAATCAAGTTTTTAGACACAAATATAGGCATTATATTTCTAACGTAATCTGGTGAAAGTGAACGCAATAACTCGCTTTGCTTCTCAATAGAAGTAATTTGCCTTTGTTTAATACCTTTCATCCATCGCATACCACGCCACAGATCAGAAGCCGTACTTAACTGATCAATAGAGTTGCAGAACTTTTGCCAGCTTAAGAAGTTTTCTTTACGTATTAAGATTTGTGATTCTTTAGTTAATTTCTCTAATGTGGTCAAATTTTCGGGTGTAGGGTTACGACGGAAGATGCTCAAAGCTAATCTACGCCGTGCAACTATCTTAGATAAATGACGTTGCCAATATTCTTTAGGAATAAACTTTTCACTAGGTTTAGTACAATACTTTGTGTACGGAATATGTTTGTCTGCCGCTTTATTTATGTTATTAATAAATAATTCGTACGTGTCTTGGATCGTATTGATTGTAACTAATATGATTTTCGTTAATAGCATGACGATATCCCGACCAATCTGCTTTTTTAAAGTTACGTATTTTAACAAAATTAAAGTCATTAGAAATGTTAATCGAAAGTTTAATAATTAGGTGATCACTCCCTAGGTTTTCATTAAATACTTGCCATTTAAACTTGATAGCTATATCGCAAGTGGCAAAAGAAATATCAGGCGAAGTTTGTCGTAAGTTTCCATTGACTAATTTTACTCGTGTCGCAGCGCCATTGTTAAGAGATATAAAGTTATTGTCAAGGGGCGAGTCCATAATTTGAAAACCTCTCGTATCTGATTTGACTGACCAGTTAGTGTGGTGTGCGTTAAAATCACCCGCAATCAAGGTCTTCGCGGAGAAAGCCGAAAAAAGTGTATCCCAGTCGGAAGCTTGCGTTTGCACCGAAGATGGACAATAGACAGACAAAATATATTCCAGGTCTTTGCAGTTAATAAGCTTTACACATATAATTTCAATACCGGGATTTCTAGTACAGAATGAATGTATATAAGATTGTATAGATTTATGAACTATTATAGTTACCCCCCCGTATGAATCACATCTATCAGATCGATAAACATTGTAACCGCTTATATTTATAATGGAATCAATGTCAAACCATGTTTCACTTATAACTGCAATGTGAATAGTTTCTCGTGCTAATAAATCTACAAAACTTATTATTTTAGGACAAACGCTTTGGGCATTCCATTGGAATATGTTTAATTCAATTTTTTTATGCACGTTATCCATTATTGAGGTTAATTAATTTTTCAAACAGTCCCCCATTAAATAACATATTAGTCAAAAAGTTCCTAAGCTCCTCCGAAATAATTTTTAATACAGATATAAATTTTTCTTGCATTTTAGCCTCTGACATTATAATATTTTTAACCTTCAAGCAAAACTTTTTAAACTCAAATGTATATACCAACTGTTCGTCTCTTCTACAACTTTGTTCTTCATGCTGTGATTGCTCACTTACGGTTTCCATAGGTTTCTCTATAAAATCGTGACACTTGTCCTTTCTGCTATGCTTTTTGCATTTCCGTTTCCTTTGCCTTGTCTTCTGAAGAATGGTAGACCTGTCACTTGAACTTCGTTCAGAGTCTTCTTCCACATAATGTCTACCAGGTTCATCTTCCCTACCCTTTAAACCCTTCACTAGTTTGTCTCGGTATGATTCAGCAGCGTTTTGTAATTGACTTGACTGGCAACCAGAGATATCATTTTGGTTCATATGGTCCTTGCTTAAGTCTTCTATTTTCTTCTTCTCATAGAATAATTGCATAGCTTTGCGGTACGTCATTTGTTCTTCGCTCATAATCTTCCTTATAGACTTTTCTTTTATATAAAAAGGACAATTTTTATCTAGAACATAATGATTGCTTTTGCAGTTAAGACACTTGTACTGTTGAATGTTACAATTCTCATGTTCACTACTTCCACATTTAGGACACAGTAGTTTTTTTGTCGGACAATACTTTAAGAAATGGCCAAACTGCCAACAACCATTACACTGTGTTACTGGGAACACATACGCTTCAACTTTAAAGCGGCAGTCATAGGCGTAAATAAATGGTGGCATAGTTTTATCTTTGAAGCACAGCCTTATCGATTCACTATCCATCCATTTTCCGTTTGAATTTAACAGTTTCAATCTTTTAACATATAAGATTTCAACACTCGACTCAAAGATTTTCATAAGCTCCTCCTCGCTTAGTTCCAGATCGACGCCCCTGACCAAGCCATATGATAATGACAATTCTTGCGTTATGTAATACCGGTATCCTTTTTCCTTAACCCTAGAAGCCTAATCTACGCCTGCGAGGCGCACACGCAATCAAAAATTGTATATCTCTTTCTAACGGTTGAAGCTAGCGTGTCGTGCTCTTTTGCCAACTCAGTGGCCACCGGGAGCTAGCGGACGGTGCCCATGTCGCTAAGGTAAGTACCGCCATTTTTGATTAATCGAAGTATAGCACGCCTACGAGGCGTATGTTTAGGCTTTGTGTAACTTTTAACTAAGTTCATGTGACTTTACTATTGTTAATTTTCGCATTGTGTATGTCTAATTTCAGTGTTGTTTCAGGTGAAAATATGTCACACTCTAAACGACAGTGACGATATTTTGGCATTTTTAAACGAGGAAGATAATCTTTTTCCGGAAGATTCAGCTTCTGAAGAATCTAGTCCCTCTGAAGAAAGCAGCTCAGCCCCTGTTGCTGAAGCTGATCTATCATCTTATGCTATGCATTGTAAAATTAGGTTTGGTGGAAAAAAAAAACTTATTATTATTATTTATTATTATTATGCTGACTGTGTATTGCAACCTGCCAACTCGGAGAGAATTTATCGTGTTCCTGGAAATACTCTTCGCGGTAAAAATGGACATGTTTGGTGAACTAATAAAGGTCAGTCGCAAGACTAATAGATGGCCGATGGCTGTTTTCTATGGGATCCTAAATATGGCTTTTGTAAATGCTGCAATTATTTATGGCCACAACATGATCAAGAACATAAAAAAACCATAACCATTGAATAGAAGAGCATTTATGAACCGAGACAGCACAGATTTGGTCACCTCTTGTATGGAGAAGAGACTTGAAGCTCCGACTTTGAAAAGATCATTACGAGAAAATACCTACAAGCCAAATATTTTTTAAACCTACTGATTGAAATACTGAACGTCAAGAACAACCCGAGCCCAAAAAACGTGAATACTGCGCTTTTTGCAACTACAAAAAAAAGAGAATGTCAAAATTAGTGTGTTATAAATATGCAAAAAATCTGTGTGTGGCGAGCACAGAGTTGATATGTGTGTAGACTGCTCTTAAATTTTAGCTAGTTGTTAAAAGTCTGATTATTTTTAATGTTTGTCCTAAGAATGACTAATTTATGTTAAAATATTAGTATTTATTGAAAAACTGGATTTGTTTCAGTTGATTATTAAGAAGTTATTTTTTTTTGTTTGAATTTATCCATATTTTTTGTTTCGTTGTAATAAACAACAGTGATTGTAGTTTTAATTGATAGCAGTTTATTATTAGTTAATATCCCACCCTAAAATTCCCTTTAAATAATATACCTGAAATAAGTATATTTTAGCACACAGACTGTTATTTATACGTGTACGTCTCTGAGACGGCTTTGTGTACCTCTAAAATAGATTCTTAACTTCTAGGGTTAATATTGTGACAATCTAATAGATTTTTAGCATCTTCTTTGTTGTTAAACTGAATAAGTACTTTGAACGAGTTTTTATACTTTATTCTTGTGATTCCTGTAATGTTCTCCGATCTCAGTAATCTGGCCATAGCAATTTGCTTAGTTAAGGCATCTAGGGAAGTAATACACACTTCGTGATCCAATGAATCTTGCGAATCATTTTTTTCTGTGTCTACCCCCGTATTCTTTTCCACATGGAAATCATGTGGAAAAGAATCATCCGACGACATCCGCCGATGTACTTCTAATTAGACGCTTAGGTTTCCTTGTGTTAACCCTTATAAATGCATCATCTTGGCTATTTTCATCTTCTCTAGCCTTCCTTTTTTCCACTATGTCATTCCTTCTAGGACTTTCAATGTTGTTTTTATTTCTTAAAACAATATCATTTTCCAAATCGTGGCAAATTTCATGTTCATCGTTAATGGTACACTCTAAATCACTAATACTGTCCTCATCATTATCGTCCTCCATTCTCACAAACAACAACAATTATTTTATTTTCACACAAAAATGTAGGTACTTTTAATACCGTAAAAATATAAGCCGATACGCGTGCTCACAACACCGCGGCTCGCGCGTAACTCGCGTGCGATCCTGTGCCAAAAGATTTCATTTTGTTGTTGAAGGAGACACCGACACGGTAATGTTATCTAACAGTATTCTATCTTCATACAAACGCACTGTATTTTAGAAACTCCAAAAAAGTGACATCGCCTTTTTATTACAGTTTCGTAAAGATTAGATCAAAAGAAATACGAGAGTAGAATTCCCAATTTTCTAGCGTGTCTAAATCAGGGGATACGTGCTCTTGAAAATACGTAATTTTTCAACTGGATATACTGAAATTTTTTTATTAACAATTACCAGTGAACATTAACGGCCAGTGGATTTATTTCATCGATGGAGACATTAAAGGCGCACGTAACTCAGTTACAATATCTTTTTTAGGTCAACTAGAAACGATTCTAATTTTTTTAAATATTTTAGCTTTTATTTAATAGCTCGAAAAATCCTCAATTTCGGCACTTATTTATTATTTATAAAAATAGGCTTAAACTTGATCTACACAAATAAAAAACTTCATAGCCCGAAGTCATGGACTAACAGAGTTATGACGATTAAACTGTATATCCGGGTCGGATTGAAGTTAGGATTGTCAAATATTTTAAAGGTTTGGTTAATTTTAAGTTTTATATTATTGTGTTAAAACTAGGTTATGTTAACACTGGCCAAAAAATATATATATATTTTCTGAGGCATTCATTTTGTTATTGGTTATAATAAACGATAGTAAGATTTTCACAGTTTTTTTACACGCACTAGAATGTGACGAAGGTGTTCAATTCTTTTTCTTTGACACCGCACACGTAGCTCGTATTAATAAGCTAGGCACTCGCACGTTTTAATCCATACCTTGAAAACTACTGAACCGATTTTGATATAACTTGCACTGTTCCCTAAGTTGAAGTAAATTTAAGCTAACAAAACAGAAAGGTCACGATTCAATCAATAGTTTCGCAGAAATGTGTGGACAAACATACAAACATACATATATTCAATCACCTATAAAATGTATATATCTATGTTCGGAAGCCGTAATAGATCATCATATGTGAAAATGACGCAATTCTAATAATATTACATACATGAGTATCGAATTGATAACCTTTTGTTTTCTGAAGTCAGTTAAAAAGCCTAAAACCTTTCTCAAAAATATGTTTTGAAAATGCGCCTGGTAGTTTCAGAGGTGAGCGCGTTAAAAAAAAAGTATATAATATATATATATATATATATATATATATATATATATATATATATATATATATATATATATATATATATATATATATGTCGGAGGAAGCTATGAGTCGGGTTGATTGTTATTTACACGTATAATTCACAATATAAATTGTCTACGTCTTAATTACTTTTAAAATTCTTAATTTAATTTAATTTGTTAAATTATTCTATAGCTCATAAACATTATTAATCTAATAAAAGTTATGAATATTGTAATTCACGTAACGACCAATTAGAGCAGAGCGCGTGCTTGAGTGGGGTCGAGGCGCCATCTTTACTTTAGAAGGGCCGACAGATGTTGAGACACATTTGAGCGATAGCGACTGATCGAGTCGGAACGTTGAGTTGTGAGTTGTGTAAAAAGAAGTAAGATCAGTGCCCTGAACCCACTGCTCGGTCTTAATTGTTATTTTTCATTCGACATTATTGTGAAGTGAAAATACTGTTTATTCTAAATACAAATAGTGTAAAACCGGCATCGTTGTGTTTTGTGCTCGCATATTACCCAGATAACGCCCACTAAACCCGCAACCACTACTAACGTTGCCATAGAGAACAATACATCTCCGACATATACATATATACACCGTGAATTTGTAGTCGTTTTGGAACCGAAAATCCTATACTCTATATCAATCATAGAATCGATAAAAGTGATTATTTTAATAAAATAAAAATATATTTATTTATAAACATTAAATTTAATGTCGTTTGCGAAAAATAAATGAGAACTCGTGGTAACGCCACTCAATTTCACGTACTACGATTACGTGTGTCACTACGATCGATATCATTCATGTTTAACTAAGCGGTAAAACATTTGCCAATAACAACACAGAAACCGCCGCGCCTGCGCCGCCCGCCAATCCGTGTTCACTAACTACCCTAATGTAGGTACCCCAGGCGCGAGGCGCCTAGGCACGGCGAGCGCTCCCGACCCCGCACCCCGCCCGCCCTTCAGTACCGCGGCAACTGACACGCGAAATGGTTGCATAATGCATTGTTTATTGTCACGCGAAAATTACATAGTCGTGTAGGGACACATGTAAGTATGTAAGGTTGAGTGCAAGGCAAGCAGAAACGTATGTGTGCGTGAATGTATGTGCGGCCGGGCAGTTACTGCGCACTGGTTGGACTAAAAGGTTCTCTCGGGGATTTCACGTGAATAAATGAACAGTTGCATAATCGGGAATATTCTTTTAATTCAATACTCCCCAGAGATACCTGTTGATCAGTGCACTAACTCATATAACGCTCATTAGTATAGTATGGTGAGTACGAGCGTTAGATTGGTGACCCCGAACCCGAACTAAGTGACACGTGTAGTTAAAGTATTGCGTCATATCGGAAGCCATGAGCTGGGAGCAAACGACTTCAGCATCGCGAACTCCCACGCCTGCCGTAAAAATGGAGAAGAGTGAAAGCAGTGAGTTAGCCCAAATTACAATATCAACACGGATACCAGAGTTTTGGACTGACCAACCGCGGTTATAGTTCGCCCAGTTCGAGGCGATTCTGGCTAATCAAAAGCGCGGCGAAGAAACAAAATACAATCTCGTCATAACAAAGCTGAACAAGGAGAGCATACAACAGGTCGCAGACATAATAATGAAACCACCAGAAGAGAAACCGTATTTCGCATTGAAAGACAGATTATTAGCGGTGTACGAGGAATCGGAAACACGGAAAATACAGAAATTGCTCAGTGAAGTCGAACTGGGAGACCAAAAACCCTCTCAGCTACTACGAAAAATGAAAAACCTAGCACGAGAGAAGTTTCCTGAGGACACCTTACGCGTTATGTGGATCGGGCACTTACCAACATCGGTACGAGCTATCTTGACAGTAAGTGAGGTGTCCGACGTTGAGAAGTTGGCGCAAATGGCAGATAAAATGATGGAAACCACAAAGAATAGCGATACAATAGCAGAAGTCGCTACGAGTGCAACTGAAAAGACATACAGCAACGAACTCTTGATCGCGGAGATAGCTAAGTTAAGCAGGAGACTGGATGAAATGGACAGAGGCAGACAACAGTGGCGACAACCCTATACGCAGCGTTCCCGAAGTCGATCGGCAAGCAGTCAACGTGGCGATACACGACTGAGACGACGCAGCGCGGAGGACCCAGACTGGCTGTGTTACTTCCACTTCCGCTTCGGGAATCGAGCCACCAGATGCGAACAGCCCTGCAACTGGAAGAAAGAGGGACAGAAGTCGATACACCGGAACTCGGAAAACTAGACCCGGTGCAGTCAGCGGCGGACATCTGCATCGAGAAACCAGGACACCGCCTATGCGTCACAGACGACAACACGGGGATGCGATTTTTAGTGGACACCGGTGCAAACGTCTCCGTCTTACCCGTAACGAAACGACAGAAAAATGTGAGTGAATCTACAGGTTATAAATTATATGCAGCAAATGGTTCTGAAATACATACATACGGTACAAAGACTTTAGAATTAAATCTTAGATTAAGGCGACCGTTTAAATGGAATTTTATTGTAGCTAATGTGAATCAACCCATCTTAGGTGCAGATTTCTTACAATATCATAGTTTGTTAGTCAATTTAAATGCACGAAAACTAATCGACAGGCAGACGAATTTATTAACGATCGGTAGCATAGTCTCGGCACTGGAACCGATTTTAAACACTGTAGATAGTAGTCACCCATTATATAAGCTATTGTCGGAATACGCTGATATTACAAAGCCTATTCCGTTTAGGGACGATGACTCAGCTAGCGATAGTAATACGGTATTGCATCATATTGAGACGACAGGTAAACCAGTACATGCCCGTGCTAGACCGCTTCCCCCTAACAGGTATCAGAAGGTGAAGGAGGAATTCAGGCGGATGCAGGAGATGGGGATTTGCAGACCATCCAAGAGCGAGTGGGCCAGCCCACTGCATGTGGTCGATAAGAAGAATGGTGACATTCGGCCGTGCGGAGACTACCGGAGGCTGAACGCAATAACCAAACCGGACAGATACCCTGTACCGCGCCTACATGACTTCACCTATGTGTTAGCAGGTAAGAAAATATTTTCTAAATTAGATATCAATAAATCGTATCATTATATAAAAATTGCAGACGAGGACATCGAGAAGACGGCAATTATAACGCCATTTGGATTGTTTGAATTTCCGCGTATGACCTTTGGTCTGCGAAACGCGAGTCAAACATTTCAACGATTTATGAACAACAGTGTGTTACAAGGCTTAGGATTCTTATTCAATTTCGTTGATGACGTAATCATAGCTAGCGACTCTGTAGAGGAAAACGAGAAGCATTTGCGTATAGTCTTCGACAGGTTTAGAAAATTTGGCATTACAATAAACATAGCTAAATGTGATTTCTGCAAAGAAAACATCGAATTTTTAGGATACGAAGTGTCAGCTAGCGGTATTCGCCCTCTCGACTCTAAAGTTCAGGCTATCTCAGATTACCCTGTGCCCAAAACGATAGACGACCTCCGACGATTTTTAGGCATGGTAAACTTTTACAGGACTAGTATACCAAACGCTGCCAGACATCAAACTAGATTAAATTAATTTTTAAAGGGCTCTAAACGTAAAGATAAGACGGTTATACCGTGGGACGATAGCGCAATGAAAGCATTCGAGGCATGTAAAGTCGGTCTAAAAAACGCGGTCTTATTAGCACATCCGCGAGCGAATGTACCCATATCCCTTATGACAGATGCGTCTGAAACCTGTGCGGGTGCGGTTTTACAACAAAAGGTAAACGGGTCATGGCAACCTTTGGGATACTTCTCTAGAAAGTTTACAACAGCTCAGCAAAAGTACTCCACTTACGACAGGGAGTTGTTGGCTATTTATATGGCAGTAAAACATTTTCGCTACTTGTTTGAAGGTAATCAATTAATAATTTTCACGGACCATAAACCTTTGATATATGCGTTCAATAAATTAGAAAGCAATTGCGAAACGCCCAGACGCACTAGACAGTTATTATTCATTAGCGAATTCACGACAGATATTAGGTACATAGAAGGCGAGAATAACGCAACGGCGGACGCGTTATCGCGAGTCGAAACAATACAGTGCCCAACTGTACTCGACTACGCGGAATTGGCGCTCACACAGCAAACTGATGACGAGCTTGCAAAGCTACTTCGCGAAACAGACAAAATGTACAAGCTAAAGAAATATTTTGTGCTGTATTCGAATGTACCTATTGATTGTGAAAGTTCAGGTAACACATGTAGACCGTATATAACTCAAAAGTTTAGGAGAATTGCTTTCGAGTCAGTACACAACGTCAGCCATCCGGGCATTCGAGCAACGCGCAAATTGATCGCTGAACGATTTTTCTGGCCGGGACAAAACCGCGATGTGGGGATATGGTCAAAGGCGTGTTTACAATGTCAAAGGTCAAAGGTTTATAGGCATACAGTGTCCGACTTAGAACATTACTCAGACGCCGAACGTTTCACGCATGTGCATATCGACATTATTGGACCCTTACCAATATCGCAGGACGGGTATAAATATTGTGTAACTATGATTGACCGGGGCACGCGTTGGCCTGAAGCCATTCCTGTCAAGGACATCACAGCTGAAGTAATCGCGAAAGTGTTTTATGAGACATGGATTAGTAGATTCGGTTGCCCTGATAAATTGACGAGCGACCAAGGTCGTCAGTTCGAAAGTTCACTTTTTACGGAATTAATGAAAACAATGGGTATTAAAAAAACGCGTACTACACCATATCACCCACAATGTAATGGGATTGTAGAACGTTGGCATAGGTCCTTAAAATCGGCATTAACGGCCCGCTTAATAGATAACTCAACTTGGTGCGACGAACTTCCAACGGTATTATTAGGGTTACGCGCGGTAAGCAGGGTCGACAATGGTGTGAGTCCAGCAGAGTATGTTTATGGGCAGACGCTTCGATTACCGGGAGACTTCCATAACCCCTCTAGGAATCGAAGCGGAGATGACAATGTATTTCTCGAACGGTTAAAGAGCACGTTGAATAAACTTAAACCGGTACCACGCCATCATAAAGACTCACGCACATTATTCATTCATAACGATCTTAGTAAATGCGACTATGTTTTTATTCGTAATGACGCGGTTCGCAGGCCTTTAACACCGACGTACGATGGCCCATATCGCGTCATAGAAAGAAGAAGCAAGACATTTTTAGTGCAATTACCCAATAGAATAATTAATATTTCCATACACAGACTCAAACCCGCGTACCTAATAAACAACGAGAGAGAGGGCGATGCCGAACAATGTTATAATAGGACCACCGTCGAAGACTCACTTATGCACGAACCGGACGTTGATAAATTCCCTGCCACACCAGTAGATTGTAAACATAGCGACAAAACCATAGTCACCAAGAGAAGTAAGTCCGGTCGGGCAATAAGACCACCGGTAAGATTTAATATATAGTGTAAAGGTTCCCTTATAGGTAAGACTATCGTATAGTCATAACAATTTATTCCATGCAAGTTGTTTATCTAGCATAAATCAGCTTGTACCTATACTGTACATTGCGACATGTTATGAATTCATTACCAATTGTCCACTTTGCACTTTAGACAAAGAACATTGCAAAACATTACGAAATGTATTTATAGGTTGCGTTGTTTGTATATTGTTTTCTGCGAATATTAACATTATGGAAAGATATTATTCACATTTTTTTTTTGTTTGGTTTAGTTGTAATAAAAATACTTGAACTTAATGGGTTGAGAAATTATATAATATATAATGTATGTTTGTCGAGTATGTAATTTTGTGTTGTGTGTGCGTTTTTCTGGCGTCACCATGTCGGGTACTGAGGGCCCTAAGGGGTGGTTATTAATTATTGCAGAGTAGGCCGGCATGGTAGTCACCATGCCGCATGCAGGGTAGTCACCCTTAATGTATTTATATTTATAAACATATGAAACATGCTATATATATAGCATTTAAATATATGTACCACTTAAAGACGGACTGAAGTAACAGCTCTGCACATTATATTAGTTTAAATCAGCAAAATAGAATTAGATTAATTTTATATAATATTGTGTTAGTCATTTACATTACGTATTCATCTGTAGTCGGATTAACATTTTATACTTACGTACCCAGTTGGCACCATGGGAAAGACATTTAGCAAGGAAGAAGTAATAATTGCTCAGAACAATGCAGTAGAAACGCACATGACCAAATATAATATTGGCTTTGCGGTATTTGCTACGGCAGTTTGTATTATTATTGTACTCATGGCATGGAGGCAATGTCGCCATCGTATGAAGAAGTAGGTTCAGAAAGAGGTAAATGGTTCAGCAAGAACAGTAAAGATGGGGCTGCCAGGGCCAATAGGCATGCGCACAGCTCCACAGCAGCCATCTACAGCTACTTACGAATAATGTACGTATCACGAGAATAGTGTATCCAATCCAGTGATGTCATTGTTATACTATGTATCGTCTTACAACAGCGTAGTGTGTTAGGTCATGTTTACATTTATATTTGATATCAGAATAGGTAGTTAGTTATTCAAGATTGTAAGTTGGTATATTAAAGTAATAAATTTAGACAGGATTTTTCAGATGTATTAAAGGTCAATATAAGAAAATAAATTTGTGAATACTGTATACCTACTAGTTCACCATAACCGATTGTATGTGATCATTTTATTTTTATAATGTATGAAAATTAGAATTAAGTAAATTTTTGAAATTTGGGGGGTGTATTGTAGGGACACATGTAAGTATGTAAGGTTGAGTGCAAGGCAAGCAGAAACGTATGTGTGCGTGAATGTATGTGCGGCCGGGCAGTTAATGCGCACTGGTCGGACTAAAAGGTTCTCTCGGGGATTTCACGTGAATAAATGAACAGTTGCATAATCGGGAATATTCTTTTAATTCAATACTCCCCAGAGATACCTGTTGATCAGTGCACTAACTCATATAACGCTCATTAGTATAGTATGGTGAGTACGAGCGTTAAAGTCGTCAGTACGAAAACTCTTTGACTACTTGGTTCAGCTGTATGCTGTTGCCAATTATAATTTGGAAGAGGCCAGACGGTTGTACTCCCAGCTGAAGCATTTGAATGTGCTGCGGCTACGAGGGATTGAAAGTCCTCAAGTTCCGACCACTCCCACCATCTTAGCTGCAACTCAGCGCCTTCTCGACCATGGACAATTCCGTACGCCGACTCATGCGCAAGGCCGAGGACTCCTGAATGACCCCCGGAGATCGAAGAGGATATTAGAGCGGGATCCGCGGTGAACCACGAGAATGGCGGTTCGAGAATTTAATATTAGCCAATACTTTGTATGGAAAACATTAAATACTTGTAGATTACACCCTTGTTATAGTATATAGCAACATCTAAAGTGCAAGTCTGCATCCGGCCTTATTGCGACACTTGGAAACAGCCATGCACGCGGAGCGCCAAACTGCTGACACGCACAACGTGATGTGCAATGTTCGTCATAGATACCTAATGCGACCGGATATCAATTTTACTTAATGTCTACATATTTTTATTTCAACATTCTGTATCTAGCATCGATCGGAACCATTCATTTAAATAAGTAATTATTATAACTCTGTAATTTCTATTGATTAAAGTTAGTATAAAATCATTTTGGTGTTTTTTGGGTCCTCCGGCAGCGACTTACGTAATTCCCTTATCATTTTTGTCGGGCTCACGTAATTAACAACAACGATGCACCAGCAAGGATCGCCATGTCAGTGGTTGTTAAATAATACGAACGCGAACATACTGTGGACAGATGAGTCATTGTTTACTCGAGTGGGACTGTACAACGCTATAATCGCAACGCTGTAAACCCTCACTTAATACAGGAAGACCACCTCCAAGTGAGGTTCAGTGTGAATGTTTAGGCCGATATTATAAACGACCATTTAATAGGGCCTGTTTTTATTGAAGGTCATCTAACGGGCAGCTCGTATTTAGAAATGTTACGAACTAATATCCGAGCTATTGGAGGAAGTGCCGTTATCAATACACGATATGTATTACTAGCACAACGGCTGTCCCACTCATTATGCAAGTGCAGTACGTGCCTATCTCAACAATCAGTTTGGTGATACGTGATACCTATCACATAGGTACACGATAGGCCGCGGCGGTCCCATGGCTTGGCTGCCGAGAAGCCCAGACAAGCTTCAATGTCGGAAATAAAAAGACTTATGTATTCTCGTGAACGTGAAAGTCGTGAGGAGCTACGTAGTGCAATAGTGGAGGCCTTTAATAAACTGTCCATAGGTATGTAAGTTAATTATTTTGTAAATAGCTCCAATTTTTGAAATACGCCCGAAATACTCACAGTTCGTTCACCTGTGTTTATTTTTATTACATAATAAATAAAGTTAGCTATTTATCGAAAAGTAATGTTCAGATAAAGTATTTCCGACGGTCCTAAGCCCGTGTAAAGTATGAAGGAGAAATTGGAGTATCCATTTACGTATTAATTGTGATGTTTCACAATGCAGAAATTACATAGTAAAAAGAGAAAACGTATTGCCTCGTATCAGCTGATTCTGAACTGTAATATGCCTATTATCAATTTCGTCGCGATTGCATTTACCTAATTTTATAATACTTGTGTAGCTTCACTAGTTTTTAAATGACGCATAGGACTCGGTCGTGGTACACGAGGTTCTGGATAGGTATCAGCTGATATACGTAGTTACCTATCGTGCGTCGTTCATAACTTCGACTGTGCGCGGCGGCGCGGCGCGGCAACGCGGACGCCGCGACGGTGACGCATGCATGCGTTTGTGAATGAATTGTCCGTGCGTTGGTACGATCAAACTCGAATAAGTGAAAAATATTATTTATATTCCAACTTTTTTACTATACGCAGTACAATTATTTTACTATTTTTTATTGATACTACTAATTATCCTAAGTTACCACGATTCGGTTCCAAAACTACTACAAATTCACGGTGTATATACAGGGTGTAAGTGACGGTTCACCGAAAACTGAAATACTAGCTTCGGACCATCATTCTGAGTTGGAAAACGTAGGAATTTTCCACCCGAAAATTATCGAAGTTTCTTTCAAAATTTCACATTTTTCTAACTGATAATGATTACACAACGAGTAAACGACCCATTATATTAGACAATATCAATAAAAACTACATAATACCGAAAAACAGCTATGTAATCCAAACATACAAAATAAACACAGTTGAACCAATCAGCTGATCTTGCGCGGACAAGGCAATGACCAACGCAAAAAACTTTTTTTACGCACCGTCAATATTGTGCTGTGTAAAAACCCGCCCGCATCGTACCTACTACCACTGAACTAGGGAAGATCTATGATCAATGATCGATATCGAAAAAAATGTATTAAACAAAGCGGGATAGGTTAATAAATAAAATAGTTGTTTTCCTTTTAAAAGTAAAGGTTACATGAACGTGTTAGCACTATTTATTTTTAAATTAGTCACGTAGATTGAAAAGATTGTAATGATTAAAGTAGCCTGTAATTAAATGTTATACTACTATCACTTTACAATACCCATTTGCATTTTAAATGTAAAAAAATATTAATTGTTTTGATATTTCGTATCGTAAATGTACATGTATGAGTTTATTTAATCACTTTTAATAATAATTAATGTAAAAGACCATCTAATTGTTTTAAAACAAAGCTTTTTGTACACAGCGATTCATACAATGTAATGTAATCTAGTAAATCTTTACTTAACTGTTAAAATACAAAACTGTAACAAAAATTTGTTAATAGAATTAGCCATAAACAGTTTATTACTATGTATAAGTATAAAATTAATGGATAGCCGATAACTCTCATAAAAATATTTTATGAGAGTTATCGACTATGGATTTACTTAATTAGATAGATGTATCTCATCCCTATCTAATATGACTACAACTGCAAAAGAAATTTATTTTTGAATTCTTCAGTTCGGTCGCGCTACTGTCAGGAATCGGAAGTACGTGACGTAATCTCTCGTATTCGCGAGTGTTTACTATTTTCGTTGCATTTTGTTAGGTTTTTTATTTTGTTTATAACTATTTTGTGTACTAAATTGTGTTTATTTACTGTGTTCATAACATTTTGTTAACGTTTTTGTTTTGTTTATAACTTTTTTGTGTAACTACAAAGTTGTGTTTGTGCCTAATAAATAATGAGTCAGCCATTTAGTGCACGCGAATATGGACAAATGCTCATGGCATACGGGGATCGTCACCCTATGGACAGTCGTGTGATTTCTCGTACGTATCAACGAGTACTGGATAATTTACCCATAGTACCGCATCAGGAGGGTTCCGGAAGGCCGATTAGAGTTTCCACTGAGCGGAGAATTCTCAATGCCGTTCACCGTAATCCACACCTTGGTACGCGAACCACCGCTATACTTCTGCGCCGTAACCATAGAACTCGCGTATCGCACTGGACTGTGCATAAAATTTTACGCAGAGATCGACAACGGCCGTACCGTATTCATAAAGTGCAAGCTCTCGTGCCTGGTGATCAAGTTCGGCGTATTGCATACTGCAGGTGGTTGATGAATCAGCAGCGGCAACATCCAAGTTTTGTATCCCACATAATCTGGACGGACGAATCCACGTTTACTCGGAATAGCATGTAGAATCGACGTAACTCGCACGTTTGGGCGCGAAGTAATCCACATGCATCCCAACAAACGGGTCACCAAACGCGTTGGTCAGTAAACGTATGGGCGGGGGTCTATAACAACAAAATTTTAGGGCCTTACTTTTTACCGGAGCGCTTGAATGGACCCCGATACTTGGATTTTCTACAGCAAGACCTGACAACTGTCCTGGATGAGTTACGTTCGGACCTTGCCGCAGAATGGGATCAAATGGAAGATTTGCCGCTTGCTCAATTACCTCAAATTTGGTTTCAACACGACGCCACCGCATGTCGTGCTCAGAGTGCGCCAATATCTTGACGACACATTTCCTGGGAGATGGATTGGGCGATTCGGGCCCCACTCGTGGCCAGCCCGCTCACCGGATTTAATACCGCTGGTTTTTTTTTGTGGGGCTATATCAAGGAAAAAGTGTTCGTCAGTGAGTGCACTACTGCGGACGAAATGCAGAATCGTATAACGGCAGCATTTGTAAAGTTGAAAGCTGACATTATCGCAGACCCCTCCATGATGCCTCGCCTTCACGCCGAAACACTCAATCGTGCGCAAGTTTGTGAACAAGTTGGAGGCAGCCATTTTGAACCATATCTTATGAGGCCCGCGAGATCTTAAGGTAAGGTTTAATTACTTTTACAATTTACTGTTAATTCAAAGAATTTATCGTAAATCACACTACCTTTTTATTTTATAAACACATTTGGCTTTCTGTTTTTACCTACACAAACATTAACGAAATGTGCGTATAAGAATAATTTTATAAGACGTTATTCAGTTTATTCAAATTTTTTGTAAGTACAATAATAAAATTGTACAATCCGATTGTTAGTCACAACGTTTACATTATTATTGTAGTAGATCACTAAAATAGGTGATCCGGGCTCCGTCAGATAATGTGAGCGCGCGTAGCGTTGGTGCGCGGGAAGCGCGATACGATAGCGCGGGCGGACACATTGCATTGGTAGCGATACATTGCGTAGTGTAAATTACAATGTACTAGCATAAAACTTTAATCGTACGTTTCATTTTTGAATTGACATTTCCATTCAGTTGTGTACTTATGGACAAACGATTGTGCAACGTTTTCGGTACACCGTCCCTTACACCCTGTATATAATACAAAGAATTATTCGGGCGTTCTAACTAATACCATTATATTTCATTATTACTTTAGCTAAAACCATTTTCGAACATTTGACAATTAATATCACAACCGGGTTTAGTTTAAAGTTAAGTGTCAACCCTATGAAAATTCTTTGAATGCTTATAACTCTGTTAATCCATGACTTCGGGCTATGATGTTTGTTATTTGTGTAGATCAAGCTTAGACCTATTTTTATAGATAAAAAATAAGTGCCGAAATTGCAGACTATTCGAGTTATTAAATAAAAACTAAAATATCTAAAAAAATATAGAATCGTTTCTAGTAGACTTAAAAAAGATATTGTAACTGAGTTACGTGCGCCTTTAATGTCTCCATCGATGAAATAAATCCACTGGCTGTTAATGTTCACTGGTAATTAATTAATAAATTTTTTTCAGTATATCCGGTTGAAAATTACGTATTTTCAAGAGCACGTATCTCCTGACTTAGACACGCTAGAAAATTGGGAATTCTACTCTCGTGTTTCTTTTGATCTAATCTTTACGAAACTGTAATAAAAAGGCGATGTCACTTTTTTGTGGTTTCTAAAACACGAGTGAAACGTTCGGAACGCGAGTCATACCTTCGCGCGTCGAGGTCGGTAGGCACTTGGTTAGCAACCAGTCGTGAATGCGCCGCGCCGCAGCGATGAACGGACGGTGTGATAGTTTTGTAAGCAGTAAGCGTGCGACTTGTTAACATTTCATTGAAATATGTAGGTACAAGTACTTACATAATAATTATGTCAAAGTACAATTGTAAACAAAAGTATTTTGTAGAAGGAAAACACCGATATATATATGGTAGAACTATATTAATTATGTAGTACTGTTTAGGCCATATAGGACGTTAAATAAAATAGCGTGGACTGTATACAAATTTGGTATATTTCAACCGTACAATAATTATGAGAAATGCCCGTAGTTCAGCGCGTCTCAGAGCCGAGTCACGGTCGGGTCAACGCGCGCGCGCAGCTCCGGCACGCCCCCCGCGCCTCACGGTGTCCCCCGTTGTCGCCCAGTCGAGTGTGACCAGATGTAAGGCGCCAACATATTCCCCGGGTTGAAGCGATGTCTTCAATGTTCTTCAGGAAGGGGGCAGATGGAATTGAAGGCACGACGAATGGTGCCTCTCTTTGTCTTCAATTCAGCCACCCTTGTGACCCCGTCTATGCCGGGATAGGTCTTTATGACCCGACCCAGGGACCAGAGCAGTGGCGGAGTGGATTTGTCCTTAATTAGGACCAAAGACCCTGGCTTGACTTCGCTTCTGGAATGGAACCACCTTTGTTTAGTCTGAAGCAGAGAAGTATATTCATTGTGGAACCGACGCCAAAAATGCTGCCTGATGTACTGGACTCTTTTCCACCGATCCAGCCGAGTTATATGTACTTCAGCCACCTGTGGATATGGTACAGTTAAGAGTGGTCGTCCAATTAGGAAGTGTGAAGGAGTAAGCGCCGAAATATCGTTTGGGTCTGATGAAAGCGGAGTGAGGGGGCGTGAATTTAAAACTGCCTCTATATGAGTGAGACAAGTAACCATCTCCTCAAAAGTGAAGTGTGTAAGATGCAATAATCTTTTTAAGTGGTGCTTGCATGATTTAACCGCAGCTTCAGCCAGTGAATTGAAATGTGGGCTGTATGCGGGCGTGAAATGAAATTCAATCCCCTCTTGCGCTATTTCAGATGCAACATTTGACGAATGTAAGAGTTTATAAATGTCATTTGCTGCGCCTACGAAATTCGTTCCGTTATCGGACGTGATGCTTCGAGGCTTGCCCCGACGCGCCACGAAACGATTTAGAGCAGCCAAGTAAGCCTCAGTTGTAAGGTCTGTCACGAGCTCCAAATGTACCGCTTTAACTGCTGAACAAACAAAGATGCACATATAAGATTTTGTAAGTTTGCAACCGCGACCTTTGCGATCGGCTACCAATACTGGCCCCGCGTAGTCAACATGACAATTCAAGAATGGAAATTCTAAATTAGTTCTTGAATTAGGTAGCTGACCCATTATGGGTTGTACATTTTCAGCCTTGTGTCTGAAACATTTAAGACATTTGTTCACGTCAAATCTAGATAAGTTTCTACCAGCTAGAGGCCAATAAGTTTGTCGAATATGCGACAAAAGCAGCTGAGGACCAGCATGTAAAAGTTTTACATGTTGCATTCGAAGTAAGTGTTTAGTAAAAATGTGTTTACTACATAAGACAATGGGGTGTTTAGTACCAAAGTCATAAGGTGAATTAGCAAGCCTCCCGCCCACGCGAACGAGCTTATGATCATCAATGAATGGAGTTAGACGAAGCAATCTACTTTTGTGCGACAATTTTTGTCCAGACTTCAAACAATTATATTCCTCAGAAAACATTTCAAGCTGTGAATGATGAATAATTAAATGTAATGAATTTTGAAGTTCTGTTGTTGAAAGATTGCCACGCAATTTATCCTTATTTTTTAAGTTATAAATAAATCTTTGTATATATGTAAATATTCTTTGTATTTTATTTAAACTTGAATAATTTTCGAGTAAATTATGTATGCCTGATGAATGAATGGTTACGTTTGAATGGTAAATGTCACATGAATTATTATTATTGTCACTATTACTACTAATGAAATGAGTCACTACTTCCGGCAAATCCTGTCTCCGTGGGTTTGGTATTTTAGGCCACTCATTTTCATCATGTAATAAAAATGAGGGTCCGGTCCACCATAGCGGCGTCTCCTTAATGATATCAGCTCTAAGACCACGGGAAACTAGATCTGCCGGGTTGTCCTTCGACGGTACGTAGCTCCAAGTATGACCACATGTACTTTCCTGGATCTCGTTAACTCTATTTCTAACAAAAGGTTGCAACTGATTAGAAGGAGTAGAGAGCCAACCTAAGACGATAGTGGAGTCACACCAGAATCTACATTTATGAATGGGTATAGTAAGCGATTCTTGAACCTTAGTACACAGCCTTGCACCCAACAAAGCCCCACAAAGTTCAAGCCTTGGCATTGTCGTTGGTTTGATGGGTGCTACACGATTTCTAGAGACTAGAAGTTGTACACCTGTGACTCCAATGCTATTACGCGAACGAATGTAGACACAAGCGCCGTAAGCTCTTTCGGACGCATCGCTGAAAACATGTACTTCATGCGTTATAGAGTCTTCACGCAAAACCCAACGAGGAATTTTTAAATAATTTAAACTTGTAATTGTATTTTTAAATATAGACCAGAGTGTTTTGATTTCAGGCGATACATCGTCATCCCAGTCGTACTTGTCAAGCCATAGACGTTGCATAATAATTTTTGCTTCGACAACGCACGGACCTACGAGGCCCAATGGGTCAAAGATCTGACTGATAATAGATAGGACATGACGTTTAGTGACTTTAGATAATGGTGTTATATTAATAGTGTAGGTAAGTAGATCAGAGTCAGAAACCCAGTCAAGGCCTAGAGTTTTTGACTGTGAACAATTTAAAACGTGCTCAAGAAATTCTGACGTATTATTAGTGTCATTATTATTTGTAATTTGTTTAAGAATATCTGCATTATTTGATCGCCATTTACGCAAGTTAAATTTAGCAGAAGATAGAACCGAATGTACCTTTTTTGACATTTCAACGGTTTCAGCCTTTGTGGAGCCTCCGCTCAAAAAATCGTCGACGTAGAAATCACGTCGTATGGCGGATCGGACACGACTATCCTCTATGTTATCAGCCAGAGTCACAAGACATTTTGTGGCTAGGTATGGAGCGCTTGCGGTGCCGTAAGTAACCGTGTTTAATGTATATGACCTAAGAGGTTCTGAAGGTTCGAATCGAAAAACTATTTTTTGTAATGGTCGTTGAACTGGACTTAATTCTATGGCTCTGTACATCTTTTCTATATCACCTGTAACCACGTACCTATGCTGACGAAAACGTATTAAAATGCTAAATAGATCGTCTTGTACTACGGGACCGACCATCTGAATGTCATTAAGAGACACCCCCGAACTGGTAGAGGCTGATGCGTCAAATACTACGCGTAGTTTAGTAGTGGTGCTAGAATTACGAATGACTCCATGCTGTGGTATATAATATTTGACCACGGAGTTTTCAGGTGAGGAAGTAGAATTGTCAGGGTCTAATGTCATGTGACCTAGACGTATATATTCTCGCATAAATTCAAGATACTCATTTTTAAATGAATGATCGCGTTTAAAACGTCTCTCTAAAGACAAAAAACGTTTTTTAGCATTTTCATATGAATGACCTAAAGTACTAGGGTCTAATTTTAACGGCATTGTGACAACATACCTCCCACCATCTTTGCGGACAGAAGTTTGAATGAAATGTTGATCACACATTTTTTCTTCAAGAGAATGAATATGTTTAGGTGAAACATTATCAAGCTCCCAGAATTGAGTGAGATCGGGAGTGACATTGGAGTGGTGGCATAAATGAGAGAAATGAAAATTTGGCTGTTTTGAAATGCTACCTGAGACCAACCATCCAAATTTTGTTTCACATAGTTTTGGTAGATTTCTGCCTAAATCTATCGTATTACTGCCTAAGATGTTCCAGAACAATTCAGCTCCTACCAGGATGTCTATGACCGACGGGATATTAAAGTTCGGGTCAGCAAGCTGAAGACCTGAAGGAATAGGAACGTGTTTGATGTGGACGAAAGAAGACGGTAGAACCTTTGTAATTTCGGGTAAAATATGACACTCGATATCTACAGCGTAAGCACAGCATAAAGAGTCTATAGTGAGGTGACAAGACTGTGTACTAGAGGATATGTGATTATTAATACCCGTTACCTTGGTGCTCGTACCGCGCCGTGACAAACCTAGCTTCTCTACTAAGCTCTGCGTGACAAAGTTTGCGGTACTACCATTGTCCAGCAACAGGCGCGCATTGTACTTCTTACCGCTCGCGCTGGTCACATTCACCACAGCTGTGGACAGTAAAACATGCGCAGAAGTAGCAAGCTGCAAGGAATTGGCAGATAATGCAATTTTAGACGCAGTAGCCGAAGCAGAAAGCGTGACAGGCTGCATAGCAGAAGGCAATAGATGTAAATCAGGTTTTGTTTCATGATTTTCTAAATGTAAAAGCGTATTATGTTTTAATTTGCAATATTTGCAATGAGATAATTTGCATTGCTTAGCAGAATGCCCAAAGCGTAAGCAGTTAAGACAGACATTGTAATCTTTTGCCTTTTGTATGCGATTTTCTATTGACAAATTTCTAAAAGATTTGCATTTATAAAGGTTATGAGCTTGAGAACAAAGTGGACATTTATTTATTTTATTATAATTACTTGAAGTTTTATTGATCTTAGTAGTTTTAGAAGTATTTAATTGATTGACTGATGCATTATTATTTTTATTTGCATAACTGTTATTTAATGCAACAACAGTTTCATTATGAGCAGAACTAAGGTTCGATTCATGCGACTCCAACCAGTCTGCTCTCTTGCTTAAAAAGGAACAAAAATCTGTTAAAGTAGGTTCATCGTTAAGCATCGTATTGCTGTACTTCTCCCAGTCACGACTAGTTATCATATCTAACTTTTTTGCCATGATATAAATGATTAAATCATCCCAATGTTGAGTGGGTCTTTCTAACGTTGTAAGTGCCCTAATATTTTTATTAATTACGTCTAAAAGATTTCTAATTGAGGCACTTGATTCCTTGTGCACTGATTCGACATCAAAAAGCTTGTATATGGTTTTTAACTAATTTGCGGTTGTTGTTGTACCGCTCACACAACATGCCCCATGCTATCTTGTAATAGTCACCTTTGAACGTAGTGTTTTCTATTACTGAGGCTGCTTTTCCGTGTAGTGAAGATCGCAAGTAGTGGAACTTACTAATGTCGCTAATACTAGTATTGTCGTGAACCAATGACGTAAATGTGTCTCGAAATTCAAGCCAGCATTTGAGTTCCCCATCAAAACGAGGCAAATCTATTTTGGGCAAACGAACAAAATTATTCTTATTGGAATTTTGTGCACCTGAGTCAGCATCTTTGAAGCTCGTATCAGACCGTGGGGTTTCATCATTGGCTGAAGTACCAAGCAGGCTGCGCGTGACTGCTACCAGGTGGAAGTATTGCCGGTCAAAATCCTCACGCTCAGCAGATTCAGCGTCGATGTTCTCGCTAAGCACTTCGATTTGTGTCTGTAATTCGTCAAATAGTGCATATAAGGTCTCGAATTTCTTTAAACGCTCGATTAAGTCTGTGCGCTGCAAGTTAGAAATGTCGGCACTACTTTTAATTAAATTTAAATAATTCGAATAAATTGTTAACTTTGATTTGGCAGAACCACGTTTTTTTAACAAGATTTTAAGATCCGCCATTTTGTAAATGCTTATTTTGAACAAAGAATGCAATAATGTAATTAATTTTAATGATAATGGTTTCTTTTAATATAAAAGCGAACAGCTGTGCGTAAACAAAAGATCAATGCAAGCAGATTAAAAAATGTGTCAAGGTCAACGGCCTAACATGTGGCGCGATGCGCTAATCACTTGTAATTATTATATTTCAACAAGGATCGGTAATGTACAAGCAGTTTGAATGAAAATACGCTGTTATAAGCCACTGAATTGAATTATTTATGTAAGTACGCTATGCACGTGGAAGAGAAATGAAACGATGAAAACGATTTTTACGGCAGGAAATAAAAACAGGATTATACTAATTGGAACGAACTCACTCAAATACTGTGTTTATACTCCCACAAAATGACATCAGCTCCTTCGACGATGTAGGCTGCTACAGGAACGACTTCTTCCAAACCGCGTGGTCACGGGCAAAGTCCACACGACAACGACGACGGTGTTTGTTGATATTTGATACGGCAAAATATCAAGATTGGCAAAGCATTAACATCCGGCTCGAAGGACCAATGTTTAGGCCATATAGGACGTTAAATAAAATAGCGTGGACTGTATACAAATTTGGTATATTTCAACCGTACAATAATTATGAGAAATGCCCGTAGTTCAGCGCGTCTCAGAGCCGAGTCACGGTCGGGTCAACGCGCGCGCGCAGCTCCGGCACGCCCCCCGCGCCTCACGGTGTCCCCCGTTGTCGCCCAGTCGAGTGTGACCAGATGTAAGGCGCCAACAAGTACAATGTTCTATACACACTACGCGCGCAAGTTAAATGTGTGCACTAGTTCTCAGAGCAGTCCGAGAGCGCAGCAAACACACTCTGAGCCGTAGGCGCGTGCGTCGGTCTTATATAGCGGCCGGCGCTTAACGGAGGGGCCACGCTCCACCCACTCGGTGACGTCTAACGCTGCGAAGTAGGGGCGCGGCGTGTGCGCTGCACGATGACGTTTAATTGTTACAATTTTAATTTTTATCCGAATGCGGATTTTTATACTATTAAATTTAACAATAAAGCTTTTCGTACGTCTCAGTCGAGGCACAAATATTTACCAGCCTCAATTATATACATACTAACATAGATTCACGCTTGTTTCCCAGAGGGGTAGGCAGACTACGGATTTCCATTTGCTACGAGAAGTGTATTAACACTTCTCTGGCTTGACTTTAATCACATTCCTCATACACGCCCGTCGGTTCACGGAGCTCTTAACCTGGCCTTTGTTCAGAACGCCTCCGATCTGATCGAGAAACGTTAGCCTAGGTTTTCCTCTTGCGACTGTTCCATTCACACTAGCCTTATAAACTTTCTTAGTCAGTCTTTCCTCGTCCATTCTTTCTACATGTCCAAACCAGCTTAACATACCTTTTTCAATTATATAAGGTTGTTTTTTTTTTATTAAATCTACTAATCAAAAAACATAACATGATTTTTATTGAACATTTCGTACTTCATTCACAACAAATTAAATTTTTTGAAATAAAGATATATTATTTACAATCACTAAACTAGAAAGAAACTCAAGTAGGTAGATGAAATTAAAATACTGTAGGTGGGCAGTCCTTTTGCGTATTCGCGGACCGCTCGGCTGTAGGTTATTATTGCAAGGACAGAGCCGAGTTACAATACTGTTAGATAACATTACCGTGCCCCGATTGTACATAAACTAAGACATTATCTCACTCTCAGACTATTATGAACTACTTACTAATGCTACGATTCGTCGCGTATTTCATCAAGGTACATGAAATTCACAAAAAGTAGCACAGAGATAATAATAATAATAACGGCGATAATGACAATAGAAGTTACGAGAACTGACCAGGTGTTTGAAAATAATGCTATGTACTACAACAAATATAAGTACAACAAAACGTTTTGTTTAATACATTGACATTTGTTAAGCATACATCTTTTTCATATTTGCTTATAAATTTTAATAACAATATACTATAAATTATATGTTCATCAGGAAAAATATAAAACATACAATAACAAAACATAAAATGTTAACACAAGTCGTATTGCTTACACCTTTATACTATGAATTCTATACAAACAAACTATTCTGTACGAATAAATCTGATAAGATTAAAACAAACAAACATAAAACTATATGAATATAATAAGAATATGAATATAAAAGTTATATACTAACACGTAAACACTATACTAACACGTAAATATTATGTACTGTATTATCAGTTCACTATTCACTTAGTTCACGATTAACCACTGTATATATACTATGATTTACTATCTATTTACTTGTCCCGCACATCACTACCGCCGTGCGACCGCGTCGCATTAAGTTCCGGTGCGAGCACGTCGTCCGTAGGCAGGGGCAGGATCACCAGCTTCCTCACTGGCCGGCGCAGGACACCTCTTCGTCTGCATGTCCACCGTCCGCACGATGATGTCGGGGCCAGGATACACTGCGATGACTCGCCCTCGTATCCACACGTTGCGGGGTAGGTTCAGGTCGATGATCTGCACGAGGTCGTTTTCCTTCACTGGTTGGCCTCGTCTGTGGAGCTCCCGCCGGTGTTGGAGCTCGGGAAGGCTGACGGAGACGTGGGTCAGCGGACGACTGTTGACGGTATACTCCACTTCGGCTAATAGAGTGGTGAGGACTTCTTCGGTGGGGTGGCGCTCGTGCAGGGTTGCTGTGAGCGCAGTTTTGACGGAGCATACCATACGCTCCCAGGCACCGCCCATGAACGGAGCTCCAGGCGGGATGTTATGCCAGGAGATGATCCTCTTCACTGCTTCTTCTGCTGTCGCCGCGTCGATTGCTACGTCGTGGAGACTTTTCAAGCGTAACATCCACGACTCCCATTGCTTTAGTTGGAAGCTAGCCTTCTTGTGCACTTCGCGTACACTCGTTGTTATTCTTACTGTATCTTCCAGGCTTCTGAAGCTATCGAGGTAGTCGTCGACGTAATGTTTTTCAATTATGGCAGCTGCGGCTTCCAGATGAGACTTCTCGTGCTGTTTGGCGTTTAAGTTCTTCACATATATCGCTGTCGATGGCTAACTCGATGCCCCGAAGATCAACGAAGTCATTCTGTACTCTTTCGGAGGTCGGTTGTCGCGGCGATCCCCGCGCCACAGGTACCGCAGTGCATGTCGGTCTTCAGTGCGTAGTTTGACCTGCATGAACATCTTCTTGAGGTGCTGTCGGAAGCGCATGACGACGCCTGGTAGCGATTGGAGCAGGTCTGGACCTTTGAGCAGCATGTCATTAAGCGCCACTCCCTTGGACTTGGCTGCGGTGTCATGCACAACTTGTAGCTTGTCCGGCTTCATTGGGTTGATGACCGCGAAGTGAGGCAGGTACCATGTCTTCTGTGGTGGCGCACGTTCGGCGTAACCTTTTTCTATAAAGGCGTCCATCTGCTCGACGTATCTTGCTTTCAGGGCTGGATCACGGTCGATCTTCTTTTCTATGTTGAAGAGCCTCTTCAGGGAATTTTCATAGTTGTCTGGGAACTTGACGTCTTCTTTCTTCTAGAGAAGGCCAGTCTGGTATCTGGTATCTTCGATTTTCTCTGTCTTTTGTTCCAGTATCCGAAGTGCCTTTCCTTCTGGGTCGGTCTTTGGTTTCTTCGGGTTTAGGCAGAGGGCATCTATCTCAAAGTACCTCTTCACTATGTCCTCGAAGTCATCTTCAGCTTCTTCTTTCATGTGCCACACGAAGTCAATCTTCTGACCGAAGGATCTTGTTTGGCTTCGATGAAGAACCCACCCCAGCAGCGTGAGAGATGCCACCGGGTGGTTCTTGCCTCCCTTCCTTGTCTCTTCGGTGAGTAGAAAGTGCCAGTTGTCTTGACCGATGAGGATCTACGGCTTTGTGTTGGAGTACAAGAGATGTCCCTTGATGTCCGATAGATGCGGGCACCCCTCTACTAATTCTCGCGGAACCCGTTGAGACGAGACTTTTAAGTTCTTCACTGTTCTTGCTTGAATCTGCTCTTCTCTGTTGTTGATCCCTTTTAGCCCGATGGTTACCCTTCTTGATGCCGATTCCGCCGTCTTCAGGTCGTTGACGGTTTCTATTTTCAGCGAGTCTATAGGTCTTGTAGCTCCGATGCTCGCAGCGATGTTGTCGTCGACGAGCGTGACTGTTGACCCGTCATCCATCAGTACGAAAGTGTTGATGGCTCCTTTTGGTCCCTTCACCTGGACCGAGAGGATCCTCAAATACGATTGCTTCTTCACTATCCATGTTGAGTTAATGACTTCTGCTATCTCGTCGTTTTCTGTCTTCTCAGCCTTCTCGGTTTTCTTTTCACAGTGAAGCATTTTGTGGTGTGTATTTTTACATTGGTATTATGTAATATCAACACACAAGTGTCTGTATGTAGTGACCTTCTAGTACCTGAAAACGTCAATCACAGGTCTTTAGACAAAAGTTTAAATATTTTAATCCCCGAACCGCTGCAGGTCAACCCTCGGCTAAAATATTTTTATGAATGGAGACTATTACAACATTTCAACGACCTTAAACGATATAAACTGGGATAATTTTCTGTGTACAACTCATTAGAGGATGCAATAAATACTTTTTATAAACAATTAGGTATATGATGTTATAGATAAGTATATACCTCACAGATTGTAGAAAGCGTCTGCATTCTTTCTTTCATCTTTAAAGAAAGTTCTCAAAGAAAATATAAATATTACAAAATATTTCGCATTTATGGCAACACCTCATATTACAAAACATTTTCATTTCTAGGACAAAGAGCTAATAAAGACCTTGAAAAAGACTGCTACCTTAATTCTTAATAAGTGCGAAGCTTCGATTATTACAAACCCTAAAATGCATATAGCAAATACAGGGATGGATGTTTGTAACCTCTTCGCAACTTATTTCTATTCAACCTTCCTTCTCCCATCCAACTTTTCAACTTTACGTGATCAAAATTCCGACAGTGGCTTTAAATATATTAATAAGTACAATTAGTGACGTAGAAATTAATTTTAAAAGATTAGAGGCTTGGGTGGGACGGGAGGTAAAATTTTCCATAACTGTTCCACTATTGATATGAGGAAATGTGTATATGTTCAGCTCTGTTCAGCTTTTGTCTATAGAAAACAACGATTTTGTATGGAGACGTGTACTGTTATGGGGTGCCTCTTAGAGGTCATTTAAAAAAAGAAATTATAATAAACTAAACTATTTATTAGAAAACGTATAAAGAGAGGAGAGGACCCTTAGGTAACCGAAATTCGCTAGAGCTGAGAATAGACTGAATTTAATACGGACTAACTGTCTCGTCAATAGTCAAACTGCTGACCTAGTATAAATGCTGAGGCGTATTGAAGCGTATTGAAGCGAGCGGAGGATGGAACCGAATGAATCAAAATGGTCGAGGCAATGTGCCGACCGTCTTTATAAAGGAATTGCTCGGTTTTGCTGCAAAAATAAAATCCGTTGATCTTGTTTATCCTTATACGGCCTCTTCTGACTTCTACCGTGCATAGTCCTCGGGCACGTTTTCAGCGTTGACACCGATTGCAGGACAAGCAGTCAAAGGCCCAGCTGCCTCGTGCTCTGCCTCGTCGCCAGACTGGGGATCTGTTAATAAATTAAACTGAATTATGACCGAGAGGTGATTGCAGCTTTGCCTAGTCTTTCATTCTTCACGCATACAAGGCCCTCTGTCATGGGATCAAACTTTCTGAAAGATCTGTGACCACTTTATAAAATATCACACACATGGCACATCGAGCCACACACATTATCATACATCATCTTAGTCATATTACGATGATAGCAGTTGAGTTCACAACTACGAGCTATCATCGCTATGCGTTTAGCGATGTGTCCGTCAGGCTTCAGCCATATACATGTTGAAAAACATGTCTGCCAGACCAAAGTCTGATACACATTATAAATGTGTCTGCCAGACCGAAGCCCAATACATGTTAACAAACATGTTTGCCAGACCGAAGTCTGATACATATCATAAATGTGTCTGCCAGGCCGAAGCCCAATACTTGTAGACTGCTCGTCATGTATGCCTCTCACGCATTCACAGGAACTCACGAGCAATTCACCTTAAAATATCTGCAACACAAAGCAAACATGAAAGTGTTTAAATATCTTACTCACTGTCTAAAAACGCTGCACAGCTTTCGGGACACCATTCTCCCTTCCAAGGCACCATATATTGGGCTGCCGCCTGTGTGGTTTTGCCACGAGCATCGCGTAACAATTGCAGCTCGTATCTGTCACTCGGTAAGACTTTTATAATTCGGTAAGGTCCTCGCATCCCAGAATCGAGTTTACCAGATGACTGTGAAAATTTTATGACAAACACCAAGTCATTAAGTGAGAATACTCTTGGAGGGCGTCGGTGTCGGTTTACGTGGGCATCTTGATTGTCCTGATTCTGTTTCAGGAGATCCGAGGCTCGATTCCTGCAAATTTCGTGCCACGCTTCACGATTGGGGCGGCTATCTTCTTGCGCCATATCGCGGATTAACGCACGGATTATAAGAGTGGTCGCGTCCGAGCCAATCAACAGATTTAATGCAGACAACTGCGTGGTTTTCTGCTTTGTTACATTTAGTACAAGTTCAATTTTACAAAGTGAATCGGATCAAGAAGAATTCTTATAGTAGCTTTCGATGCGAATCATATTTAAAACAGTTCGCACATAACGTTCAGCTTGACCGTTAGCACGATGTATTTCCGGCGTTATATAATGAACTTCACAGCCCAACTCAGACATCCACTTAGTGAAGCTAGAAGCTTCAAACATGCGACCTCGATCGCAGACTAATAGTTTGGGTACGCCGAAAAAAGAAATAGCATCGTTAAAAGTGCGTTTGAGCTTAGTGGTATCTTGGCGGTAAATTGCATACAGTAAACAAAATTTTGTAAACGCATCCACCAGCACAAGAACAAATTTATATCCGTTCGACTCGGGTAACAGACCTAGTACATCAACATGCACTGTGTTAAATGGAATTTCGGGCTTTTCCCATGACGTAATGGGTTGATGTGCAGCTCTAGGAATTCGTTCTTTGTAAGGCATATTAAGCAGTGTGACGTTTACTTTATCACAAACTGTTTAAGACCAGGAAACCATACTTGAGTATAAGAGCTAAAGTTTTATCAGCTCCTATGTGCTGATGTTCGTCATGAAAGATGCGAAGCAAACTAAGACGGTGCCCTTTAGGGATATAACATAATAAGCGTGGCTCTTCTCCTATTGGGGAATAACGGTAATACAAAAGGCCTTTCTGACCGACATAGCGTCTCGAATCTAGTTGTCCGACTGACAGTTTTTGTAAAATGTCTTGGGTTTCGCTGTCAGCAGCTTGGGACAATTGTGCCCAGCATAAAGGTTTCTCAATGTGATTCACCCGTGCAACCGCAACCGGTGGATTTCGGCTTAGGTAATCGGCATGGGACAACATAACGTCCTTACGGTACTCTATGGTGAAATTAAAATCCTGTAGATAAATCCACCAGCGTGCAACACGGGGAAGCAAGTCCTTTTTGCATTCGGTAGCCTTCAGAGCGTTGTAATCGGTAAAAATTTAAAATTGATGCCTATTAAATAATGTATGTAATGCTGCAACGCCCTGACGACTGCCAACGTTTCTAACTCATACGAGTGGTACCTGCTTTCCACACACTGAGTGACCTTGCTAAAGTATAGTAGCAATCATTACTATGTGTTTGCATCAATACCGCCCAATAGCCTGCACTGCTCGCGTCAGTGTGCAGCTTGGTGCTCAACTGTGGATCGAAAACTGCAAGTATGGGTTCGTTTGTCAGCTGACTTACCAATTCTTGTCGAGTCTGCTCTTGTTCAATGCCCCATTCGAATTTAGCATCCTTTTTGAGAAGCTTAGAAATGCTTGCAGTTTTCGTCGCATATTTTTTTACGTATCTACGAAAGAAGCCCGCCAGGCCTAAGAACTGTCGGACCTGTCGAACATTTGTTGGTACCGGCGTATTGACTAAAACTTCGATTTTTCGAGAGATCGGTTTAACCTGTCCATGACTTATCACCCGACCTAAGTATTCTACCCGAGTGGTCAAGAATGAACAAGGTTAATTAACAAAGTTAATCGAGAACCAGTCAGCGTCTGCAGCACTTCTCGCAAGAGTTTTATGCCTTCATTTATAGTCTGGTTCATGAGGAGCACATCATCTATATAGACTAACACGCTGCCCGAGTCAATGAACCTTCAAAGTGTGTCATTTATAATACGTTGGTACACAGTTGGAGAATTACATAACCTAAATGGCATCTTCAAAACTCGTAATGTCCTTCGGGTGTTACAAACCCTGTTAAGTGCGTGGATTCCTCGTCAATAGGAATTTGATAAAATCCAGATGCTATATCTAGACTAGACGATCTATGTGATCATCGATAAGTGGAAGTGGATACCTATCCTTAATCGTTATCCTATTGAGTGCTCGGAAATCAATGCACATACGATCCGAACCGTCTTTCCTTTTTACTAAAATAATAGGGCTCGCGTATTCGGATTTGGATACCCTAATAATTTCCTTGTCTAGCAGATCCGAAATAATGTCGCGAACTTTAAGCTTTTCTTGGTACGACAACCTATACGGATGGTATGCTACTGTTACCGAGCTTGAAACTTTAATTTGCATTTTACCCGTTTTGACCGTTCTGGTCGCAGTACCCGATATCAAAAATGGCAAGAAATCTTTTATTACAAGCATCAATAATTCTAAATCAGCGTCCTGAAGGGGTGACACCCTCTAATTCCTCTGACGTGACTACCGCGTTTATTTCACACAAACGACCAGAGGAATGTGTCAAAAATTGGCGGTCTTTAGTCCTAACGTACGTTACGCCGTCTCTATTCAAAACGTCCGTCCCAATTACGATAGGTGTACTCATACATGACGCTGGAACTATAATAAAATCTACCTCCAGAGCTATATGATCAAATTCGACAGTTAGAGTGACGTATTCGTGCGCCACTATGCCGGTATTACCAATTCCCTTCAAAAAACAGCGGGTAGGCTTGTGCTGACCAGAAAAATGTTTAATTGCGTCCTCAGAAATCAAAGACACGTTTATCGCACCACTATCTATTAAAACATCCACAGGTACCCCCTGGATTACCCCCGTACTAACCATCAGTACCAACAGATTTACTAAAAAGTCCCGTGCTTAAGTTAACATTTTTCTGATTAACGTTCTGACCTTCAACCCATAACTTAGCGAAACAATTAGTATCCATATGCCCTGTCTTCTTACAAAACGTACTCACGGCGTTCGAATAATCATTAGAAAACGTTCGCTTACAATTAGCACGCAAGTGGTCCGACTGGCCGCAAGAAAAACACTATTTCAGAACGAGTACCTTGCCGTTGTTGTTTGTTCGTATTACTAAAAACAGGTTTACGATAATCAGACTTGATATTATTTAACGTAAATAGCCAAAAAAGACACTAAATGTTCAACGGTTAAATCAGCGTTTGCCGCTGACGCTCGAATCTGCGTGTCGGTTATGCCACGAATCACTATTTGAACTATCAACTCTTCGCTCAGACCCTTGACTATGCGAAGTCGTAAAAGAGATCGTCGGGCGTATTCAACGAATCTTATACGACGTTGTATTCATAACCTTAAAAAGTATATTTGCAAAGTCAAGTTTCCGCGGGCAAAGAGACTTAAATTCTTTAGTAAAATTAGACCACGATCGACGATGTGACTCACGACTATATATCTCAGATGGGGTAGGCACATTGCCGGACTTCGTACTACGACTGAGAATTTCCCAATAGAAGAATCCGAAGACTGCCCAACTCGGGAGACATTACGACCACCGAGGCAGAATTAGAATAATTAAGGAATGTAGGACCTTTGATAAATGCCTCGTTACACTGTTTGCCTGGTAGTCTTTTATATTTATTTAGTAATGTTAGACTTTGCAGAATAAATTAATCATTTATTGTGTTACAGAATTAAAAGGAATATTTATAAAAAATATCGTCCTTCTATTAGGTATACTGCGTGCGTGTCAATTGTACCCGGATTTTAGAGAGTAGCGATAGCTCAGTGGGGAGACCAACAGACTGCAATGCAGAGAGTCTCGGGTTCGAACCCACGTCGCGCACCTCTGACTTTCGGAAGATATATGACTTTTCGAAATGATGTGCGTATTGATTGACAATTATCGCCTACTCCGTGCCTCGGAGAGCATGTTAAGCCGTCGGTCCCGGCTGCCATGAACATTTATGGCAGTCGTTATTGGGAGAGTGTCGACACAAAAGATCCCACTGGGTCGAAGTGTCGCCGGTCTGCACTAACTGGCTCCCACATAAGATAAGATAAGATAGAGTCTTCTATAGCGTTTCTTTCTGGACTCATTGATATGTAGTCACTTATATAAATAAGATTGTTTTATTAAACCGGCAAATAAATTAAGTTTTCTTTATTTCGCCTTTACTTATTTGCACATGTTGGTAAACCAGTAAAATTATTGTCTCACGTTGAAGGTTCTCAGAGTCCCTTTGATATAGCGATAGAGACTGATAAAAATGAAAACATTGTTTATTACCATTGCAACTAAAATATCATATAAAAGTATTTTAAGGTCGAATGCTTGTATTAGAAAAGTATTGATTTAGCATAATACCGATAAGTTTCATTCCTAACATATTTATCACTTTATAACATCAACATGAGCACGATTAAATCACTCCCAGATCCATTAAAGCACTATTATTAATAAAATTCGCATTTACGAAAGTAAACAGTTACCTTTTAACCTATCGTGTATTTTGAGGTTGAAATCACGAAAAGCGGCTTGTCAAAGTGACATTAGCACGTTTTTCGTAGCACTTCGCGGTAGGGTTTATGACGTACAAACATCTTACGACGATATTCGTGACGAGTTTCGGAACGAATGATGTTTCATGGCAATAATAAGCACAAACAAACGTACGCAATTGCGTATAACGCGTTTCACGGTAGACCCCCTGATATTACCGACTGGCTAATGGCTCTAAATGATACAGAAACCGAAAAATTGCTCATAATGGAAATTAATAAATTCTATTAATATATACCCACATACACACAAACACACACACAAACACATACACACAAACACATGCACACACTTATCTACGCGTGCATAATCTAGCAGTAATCATAACCGTTTTCTTTATTTCTTAAGTATTTAGTAAGTAAACTATTCTAAGTCATCTTTTAGAATCGGTTGCTAATATGCCTTACATTTTGCTAACCGGCTACCATAAAAGTGTACACATCTCTTTAATTGCAGTATAAAGTGGTGCATGGCCTACAACACAGGGTTTCCGTAGGCGTAGGCAGCGTAGGCATCCACAATGTTCGATTGTACCAGAGTGCATATGTATTAGATTAATTATACGGATCCCTATCCATTAGCATAAAATTTTAAGATCTAATATAACTTAGCATAATTTTGTTTGGCATAATTATATTTTCGCATAATATAATTACGCATAACAGCTTACGCATAATTTTTTAAGCATAATTTCTCTAACCATAATAATGATTAAGCATAATATTCTAAAGCATAAATTTATTAAGCATAAAGTTCTAAACCATAACTTTTTTAAGTTTCTGTCACGGCTCCGGCGCTGCGGGCCTCCGACGGCCCCACGCTTCTACACGATTTTAAATTACACTCTAGGGGAAGGACAAACAAGACTACGTAGAGTCGGTTTTGCAGCAATTCGGTTCTGTTACTAACTTTTGTTGCACAGCATATTAAATTTTTAACCAACAATATTATTTAATTGTTCTAACGTTATGCGAATCAAATTTATGCCAAAAAAAATTTGGCTTTAAGATGATTATGCCAACATAAAATGTATGCCTAAAAAAATTATGCCGAAGTATTATTATGCCAAAACAAATTGTGCCAAAATCGTTATGCCGAAGTATATTAGGACAAAGAACATTATGCGAAAAGAAGGGATCCCTAATTATACAACATTATATGTTCTACAATATTGTCTACTACTTACAATATCTGAAGGTATATGCAACTTATTGCTGTTTCTAAATAAATAAAAATAATAAAATATAATGTCTAAAGAAAAGTATTACAGTCTGAAAGTAAAACTGAAATGTTGGTCATTTATTAAAAACGCCCCTGTAAACATTTTAGGAGTTAATAAGTATACAATTTAATTTTCAGGTAAATTGCAGGCATTCTCCGTAATTTCTTCTTTTCTGTCCTGATACCGTATTTATTCTTGTAATTGTACCATTTTTTATGTAATTAAGTTAGTCGTCACTATCATCACTATCATCTCCATTACTGTTTCGATAACAATTTACCACGAAGAAAACAAACGCATTCACTGAAAAAAGAAATAAGAATATCAAACTTAGTTTCAATTATCCAAGCCTATAAATGCTATGTCTTAGTCATGGGAGCAAAGAAACCAATAATGAAGCTAGGGCATAGCGAACTCTCTACTAGCACTCCAGACAAATATTATAAAGACTTTGAAAAGAGATGCAAAAGCAATTAAATTATAAGATTTTTATGAAACTAAAAGACACAAAGTAAAAGAGAAAAATGCCTGGTTGCAGTGCTAATGTACCAATGTATGAGTATGTGCGCAGACGTTTGTCAGTTTCGATGGTTCGGATCACAGAACATAGAATAAAGATAGAAAGGCCTTGTGAGCGAGGCAGGCGTGCCAAACGAATTGAATTGTTTTCGTCGATTGACAATCGCGCTCATACTGTGATTTCGTGCGAAATAAGTATTATGTTATTCGTGTATGATATGATCATAATATATGTTAATGCAGAATCGACCTTCGACGGCGTTGGAGCACACTGCGGCGCATGCGCTTCCAGATTATTCGGATCTCGACTCTCGCCACGCGTGCTAGTAACTTTAAATGTTATATACATATAACATACTGTCTGTAATTTTGTAATAATTTAAGTATTTATTTTGGCCTTGCCCGTTTTCTTTTCATTCATCCTAAATTCACTATCATTCTATCGCTATAATAATAATTGCTAAATTCATTTTCTTTCGCTGTGCTTACTAAGCCATGAGTTCGATAGTCGTGCAGTAGTATTATACTGGCCCGATATAATTCTACATAATTAAGATATTAATAGATCGGAGAAAAATATAATAATAAAATCTCTTTGGCTGTACTAGTTGTATCTGGCTGGTTTTGATACCATTTAAAAGGGTACATTTCAAATAAATAAACAGTTTAGTAAAACTAGCGATCGCCTAGTATTCGAAATTCGACCAAAGTTTGTAAGATATTGCTGATATAATATGTCATTATATATTGATATATGTAACCATAGTTACGCGCATCGACTGCGTGTCCAATGCATGGTTGTGTACGTGTAGTGTTTTTTCATTAATTTAGTGTATTTCTTATGCATATTTTATATAAATATTAGGATTCGCCCCTCCTTCTCCATATAAACTTTAACTGTGCCAAATTTCATACTCCTCCGTCCGCGCAATTTTCCTAAAAAGGGGTACAAATTTTTGCTTCTCGTATTAATATATAGATATTGTTTCCCGTCGGTTTTCATTTGTTTTTCTTTCTGTCATGAGTGAATCTAATGAAGAAATTCGACACATTTTAAAATTTTATTAAAAAAAGGGAAAAAATGCATCGCAAGCCGCGAAAAAAATTTGTAACGTTTATGGACCTAATGCGGTATCAGTAAAGCTAAGAATAAATTTTTAACAGGCGTCGTGTTAACACGCATTAGCACGTCTCATAAAAATATCTATTACGTTCATTGATATATTAAAAGGAGGAAGATACGTTACGCGCTAACATCGCAATCAGAAAACCTGGACTCGGTGCACGATTACATGCACCGAGCTCGCGCATTATGTGCGTATCGTGTCTCTCACGCACGTTTGTAATATCTATCTCGCTCTCACAAACACGGCGAAGCAAACATTAAATATTATTGTAATTTTCAACAAATTAACATTTTTGGCTATACTTAGGAGTGGTAAGTAATACCGTGTGTCTTATTTTTCTTCCTTGTATTATTAAAACACTGTTTAGCTGCATAAGAAGTCATTTTGATGCGTATTTTGTTGAGCTGCATAAGAAGTCATTTTGATGCGTATTTATTACAAAAAAGCTGAAATTATTGAGCTGTGTGATCAACGATGTTCCGTGCGCAACTGAGTGCCAACAGGTATACTAATCTATGGTGCCAACTACGGGCAACGGGGCAATCACTTAGTTGTGTAGGATCAAGCGCTGTGACTAAGACCCGTATCTACCGCCTTTTAATACATCAATGATTACGTTATTTTAAATAGATGTATACATACTATTGTGACGTGTCGTCAGAAACCGACAACACGCTTTAAGTTATAGTTAGCTATTTATAGAATAATGTTAGTATATACAAACTTAGGATAAGTCACTGTGATAAGTTCAGTTCGAATACATACTCGGTAGAGCGATAACGTTGTTTCTATTTTACACTCTTTCTGTCACCCGTTGAATGTTAGCAAAAAAGTGAAACGGCCGTCCTTTGCGCTTATGAACACCATGTGTGCATAAGACACACGAGGAGTTAACACGTCTTAACACGTGTTTTCAATATCTACGTGGTCAGATTTTCGTCAGAGTGTTAAAGCATCAGCATAAGGTTCAGGCAGCGTCGCCGCAGCCGCGAATTTGTTTACATATTTATTATAGGTTTGAATATGGAGGAATAATTTATAGAAGAAGTACGAAAGTATGATTTTTACAGCTATACATAGTCTAGTCATAACTTCTGTCACACAATAAAAACTTTTGAATTTAAAATGCTGGCCACAAAAAAGTTTATTGAATTCGAATTTCGAATTTTTCATGAATATAAAAATGTGTACTTTTTATAATTTTACTCATTTTTAAATATGGAGTGGACACTTAAAGAAGACCGTTATTATTGCGTTGCATCGTTGCGGTTACGCGCCAATCTCAGATTTTTGATTTTTTTGTTTATCATACCATCAAACGATACAATAAAGACTCTAGTGTAGATGACAGGTCAAGAAGTGGTCGCCCTCACTCTGTTAGGACTCCAGCAATGATAAAAGCTGTGAAGGCGCGAATTCAAAGAAATCCCATACGTAAGCAAAAACTTTTGGCTCTTCAGATGGGTATAGTCGATCCAGTGAAGGACGTCAAGGCCAAATCCAAACTTATTTTATTGATAAACACTCAAAACTATGTTCATGTTCAGGAGTGTAAAACTGCCAAATAGGTGTGGGACAGTCTTCATAAGGCCTTTGACGACAATGGGCTAACTAGAAAAGTGGGCTTGTTGAAGGAATTGATCAATACTTCACTAGAATCAAGCGCCGGTATAGAAGATTATGTTAACAGTATCATGAGAGCTGCTCACAAACTGAGAAATGTAGGTTTCGAGGTAAATGACGAATGGCCTGGCACATTAATGCTGGCAGATTTATCTGATGAGTATAAACCAATGATTATGGGGTTGGAAAACTCGGGTGCGAAAGTTAGTGCTGACTTTATAAAAAGCAAATTGCTTCAAGAAGTGAAAAATGAAGATTCGAGCAGTGCATTCTATTCCAATCATAAGAAAAAATATCATAAGAATAGCCAACAGAAGCCAAAATCATCTGAAAAAAATAAGGGTACCCTTATTTTTTTCAGATGATTTTGGCTTCCATGGCTATGGACACAGGAAGGTTCTGTAAACATGCAAACAAAACAGTGACCAAAGACAATAATAAACAAGAAAGTTTTGTTGCTGCTTTTTCAGCTTTTTCAAGTAAATAAAGTGAGAAATGGTATATTGACAGCGGGTCAGTGTTGCCAATTCTTGGAACGTCGAGTCGCTAGATTCAATATCAAAAGTCGCCAGAAAGTCGCTAAAAGTGATTCTAGTTTGGTGTATCGACAGTCAGGTAGTGAATTACTAAAAAAAAAAGGTCTGCCAGCCTACCTCTAGAATAGGCGGGCTGACCTTTTTTTTTTATTTTTAGTCGTTCTTCACCGAAAACCTGGAGATTTTATAATTTTTTCCATATATATCTCTTTGCACTGTATAATTCTGTGTTGATTTAATAAAAAAATTATTTATTACATGCCCCAAAATTGTTTTCATTTGTACCCCAAAAGTCGCCAGATTTTGTCGCTAAAAAGTTTTTAGCGACAAATTTTATTTTTTGTCGCTAAGACATACACGAAAGTCGTCATTTCTAGCGACAAAGTCGCTAAATTGGCAACAGTGCAGCGGGTGCTCTGCGCACATAGCAACAAAGATTTTATGTATAATACAAGGTAACCATCAATTAAAACCATCATTGTTGCCAACAAGGAGCCATTGTCTGTGAAATGTGTTGGGGACATCAATCTTCAAATTTCTGAACAGAACAAACGTCATATAAAAAATGTTCTCCATATACCTGGATTAGCAGTTAATTTATTGACAGTGAGCACAATTACTAAAAATGGATTTTTGGTGTCATTTAATGAGAATGGTTCTAATACACTAAATGCAGATAGAAAATTATTGTGCTCAGCTACCTTAATGAATTAAATTATATGTTTTAGACACCTATGTAAATGGTGGTGAAAGTGCACATTTGGTGTCTAATAAAATTAATCTGAATGATATTAATTTATGGCATCTTCAGATGTCAAATTTAAATGTTTCAGCTCTTAAGAAATTGTCTGATTATGCTGATGGGTTATGTTGTCGCTAGATACACAAAAAGATATTAAATGTTCCACCTGTTGCGAAGGTAAACAAACAAGTTTACCTTACAAGCATGCTGGAACCAGAGCAACGAAATCACTGGAAATGATACACTCTGACTTGTGCGGTCCAATGGAAAGTAAATCTTATGGATGTATGAAACATTTTATTTGTTTCATTGATGATTACTCGAGAATGGTTCATATTTATTTTCTCAAAGATAAACAGAATATATTAGAAATTTTCAAGGACTATAAGAGGAAAGTAGAGAATCAATTGAATCATACAATTAAGGCTATAAGAACTGATAATGGCAAAGAGTATTGCAACTCCAATTTTGATTCATATTTGGCTATACGTGGCATTATTCATCAGACTTCCACCCCATATACCCCACAGCAAAATGGCCTTGCAGTACGTATGAATCGCACGCTAATAGAAAAGGCAAGGTGCATGATATTTTATGCAAATTTAGAGACAAGTTTGGGCTGAAGCTGTAGCCACAGCTGCTTATATTGTCAACAGATCACCATCTAAAGTACTAAGAAATACTACTCCATATAAAATGTGGACAGGAAAGTAACCCAGACTGAACCATATAAGGATATTTAGTTCAAAGGTAATGGTTCATATACCAAAGGAAAAACGTTTAAAATGGGACAAGAAATCAAAGATGATATTTGTCGGCTATTGTGATTCCACCAAAGGTGATAGCATTTTGGATCCCATAACTCATAAAGTCATAAAGAGTAGGGATGTTATTTTCTTTGAAAATATTAATCAAACTAACGAGTGTTCAATTTCAGCCAGACCAATTGAAGATGAGTCAGTTAAGTTACAATACCATGCTATTTCAGAACAAAAGAAGCAACTGAAAGAATCTGTCATCATTCCTCAGTCAAGTGGATGAATCAGGTACTGAACCTATTTTGAAAGGATCCGAGGATGAAAATTATAGTGAGTATGAAACTGACTCAGCTGACCTTGATGATAGTTATCAGCCCCGAGATCATTATCACTACAGAACCAACAGGCAAGTAATATGACATTGAGGCCACGCAATAAGATTAATAAAGACAAAATGGGGTTGCTTTGTCTATACACAAGTGTATCAGATCCACAAAGTGTGGAGGAGGCCTTATTGTCCTCACATGCTAGTGAGTGGAAGAAAGCAATGGATGAGGAATATAACTCTCTAATGGAAAATAAAACTTGGCAGCTTGTTGACCTTCCCAGTAATAAAAAGGTTTTACCAAGCAAATGGATATATAAAACAAAAACCGACCAACAGGGAAATATAATTCGATACAAGGTAAAGCTAGTCATAAAAGGATACGCTCAAAAGAAAGGGATTGATTACTAAGAAGTCTATTCTCCAGTGGTAACATACACCTCTATTCGTTATTTGTTTGCTCTAACAGCACAGAACAATTTGCACATTGAACAAATGGATGCTGTATCAGCATTTCTTCAAGGAAAAATAGATACAGACATATATATGATACAGCCAGAGATCTATAAGATAGCAAGCCAAGTATATCACTTACTTAAGTCCATTTATGGGCTTTAACAGGCAAGCAGATTGTGGAATGCTAAGTTATGCAATGTCTTGAAAGAAATGGGAATTGAGCAATTAAAGACTGATCCCTATATTTATTATGATGTCAATAAAGGCATTTATATTGCAGTATAGGTAGATGATATAATAATTTGCAGCTCTTAATTAGAAATAACTGAAGAAATAAAGAAAATTTATGTTTAAAATTAAATATGAAAGATCTTGGTCAAGCAAAACAATGTGTGGGCTTAAACATAAATAGAGAAAAGGATGCAATTACACTAGACCAGGAAAAGTATATAAATGAAATACTATTAAGATTCAACATGGCAAATTGTAAACCTGTAAAAAGACCCATAGAAGTTGGTTTGAAATTTGATAACAGCAATGAAGTTCCATATGATTGCCCTTATCAGCATGCCATAGGCTGCTTATTATATATAGCTCAAGGAACAAGACCAGACATCTCATATGCAGTGAATGCCCTCAGTCGATATAATAAGGAACCTACATGTGAGCATTGGGCTGCCGTGAAAAGGGTAATGAGATATTTACAAGGGACTAAACATTATAAACTTACTTATACCAAGGATGGTCAAGATAACGTCACAGGGTATTGTGACGCAGATTGGTCGAGTGACACCCGTGACCGTAAATCGTGCACGGGATATATCTTTATTGTACATGGTGGCACAGTGTCATGGGGTTTCCGGAAACAACAGACCATGGCCCTAGGCCACAGCAGAGGCAGAGTACATGGCCATGTCAGCGGCGGCGCAAGAGGCGCTGTGGCTGCAGCAACTGCAAAGGGAACTTGGTGGACAGCGCGACCACACTCTAGTCATCTATAGCGGCAACCAAAATGCTATAAAAGTCACTGCTAATGATTGTTACCTACCGAGGTCTAAACATATAGATATTAGACATAATTTTTTAAAGGAACATGACAATCTAAATAATTTAAGATTAACATTTTGTTATTTAAAAGGTAAAGATAATGTTTCTGATGTGATAAACATCTGTTTTGTGTTTTTAATATGGGATTGCGTTCTGGGGTGGGTGATAGAAATGGAACGCACTCTAATTAGTTGTATATTTTTTTAATTTAAGTATATTTTTAATTTTAGTTTTAAAAGTATGGCTCAACACTTAATTAATGATATAGACAATAATCACATCTATGAGTTGAAAGTGTGTGTGTGACACTGAAAATTGCAGACATTACTTTTGCCATTATGACAACCCATTAACGGTACTAACCCAAAATATCCGCAGTATTTATAAGAACATAGATAGTTTAAACGCCTTTATACACAGGTTTAGTATAGAACGTGATGTCATTATTCTCACTGAATGTTGGCTGTCAAATAGAATTTGCAATTTACCAGTATTACCAGAATGCAATACTTTTAATACTACGTTATCATTAAATCAGAACGATGGTGTGGTAGTATACACAAAGAAATACCTATTTGCCACAGTTGAAGAGCCTGAGGTCCAAGACTGCAACTGTCTCGTCATTAAAATAGGAACAGATATTGCGATTATAGCAATATATAGATCACCATCGTTTAGAGAGTTAGATATATTCATTAATGCCTTAAATAATACATTACAAAGCCTTTCATCTTACAAAACTATTATTATAACCGGTGACTTAAATATTAATATAAATAGTGACAATTGTGACACTGGGACGCATGATTATTTAAATCTTTGTGCGTAATACGGCATATTGCCAGCACATACTTCTCCGACACACATAAGTGGTTCTTGCTTAGATCATGTTATACTTAAAGCTAGGCTTCCGTGTTTAACAGTTGTCGCTAACTCATCAGTAACTGACCACAGCGCTGTTCTACTTACGCTTGAATTATCGCAGTCTAAGCATATACATCGCCCGCAACTAAGGTCGAAAATAAATATGAGTAACCTTGAACGTGATATATGCGGCATTGATTTTAACCCAGTTTACAATACCGCTGACGTTAACACTTCCATGTCATACGTTATTGTTGTTAAATAAGTTCCATGATAATAATTATAATCTTGGCCTATTTTTGCATATATTTATATAATAATTGTATGTAACTTAGTTACTGGTAGTATTTTTTTTTTAACGTGGGGGAATGCCTTGATGCATACCCCTCCGCGGGGGCGGGCGGAGGGATTATGTCGGACTCACCGGGGTAACAGAAAGATGTTAAAACGATAAAATGGACCTCCCGGAATACCGACTAAACCTACCACGGTGTTCCTCGACAAACCACTATCGGCGGGGCCGCGCGAATCACTTTCACATGCGGTCGCGACCCCGCCGAGGTTACGGCCCGCCGTATGAAACGGCAGGCCACTACACGAAAAGACCTACCCACTGGTCACCACTACAAAAAAGCCCTACTGTCCCTCCCCTAGAGGGGATACGGACACGACACAGAGGCACGCGTGGGAACACGCACGCCGCCTCTCGGACCTGGTGCTGAACGGATGGTGGGCAGGCCCACAAAGCCCGCCACCCCCAGGTCAAACCTCAGGGTGGCTGGAGGTCGTCTCGCGCCCTTCGGCGCCCGGTTCTGCGGTTGGGGAGAGGGTTTAAACGCTCCCTCTCCCGCTCTGCCGCCTCCTTGATGGAAATCACTTCCTCACAGAAGGAGGCGACGGCGTTCCACGACCTCTCACTCCGGACCGTAGACTGAACTACAGCCGGGAGCGAGAGGGCAACCAATTCGACTGCCGCGATCAACTCACGGCGCTGCGATGCCCAGGCGGGGCAAACCGCCAAAGTGTGCAGCGCCGTGTCCTCAACAACGTCGCGGCAGTCGCCGCAGTGGTGACAACCGGGCGTCTCTTGCCGGCCTATACGACACAGGAACCGGCCAAAACAACCATGGCCAGTTATTACCTGTGTCAGCCGGAAGGTGAGGGCGCCATGCCGCCTCTCCAGCCACTCCTCAAACACGGGACTTACCGCCACGATCGTGGCGTGCCCGAGTTCCTGGTAGTATATTGTAAGTGCCCTTAACGCCTGTGGCACAGGTTTACCCTAGTACAGGCACTGAGGCACCCATATTATATTACCTATATTAAGTACTTTATGGACTGTATTCATGTTTTACCACTGTAATCAATAAATGAATTATTATTATTATTATATTATATATATCTTTTGTATATTATTATTATTATTATTTATCTGTCATTATTAATAATTATCTCATGATTAGGTAAATGTGAATATAAAATTGAAATTCATCACTTTTACATACATATTTCACGTCTGTTACCCAGAGGGGTAGGCAGAGACTACGGATTTCCATTTGCTACGATCCTGACACACTTCTCTGGCTTCTACTTTTACCAGTTGTTATTAATAATTCACTCCTCTCGTCGGTAAAAGTAATAAAATAATATTCAAAGTTAGTTGTCCAGTAGGTATTTATTTATAATACTATAGTTCTTACTAATTATACTAAAAGAAACTTATAAGCAAATAGTTTTTTTTGGTTTTGCTTAAATCGAAGAAAACAATAAAAATAAAAATTATACAATCATAGACTCCGTAAAATTGGTCTACTCCACTATGATCACCTGGGTGATATCATCATAGGTGACTTTTTAGTGTTCTTTGATTACCCGCGGATATAATCACCCGGGTGTTCATAGGCGACCCCGATAAAATTATTATTTTAGTATCCTAAAATCACCTTCAAATAAATATCACTAATGCAAACTTTTATAAATTTTAAAATAGGTACCTAATATTTCTACTATCATTATGGTTAACACCCGAAATCAGAGCAATCCGACTCGTATATGTTAGGTTAGAAGGCGCTTAGCGCTCGTGGTTATTTTTTTTTTATAACCATCCAGTTACTTAGGTATGTATAGAAGTATAATTAAATTTTTTAAAGTTGCATTAGTGTTATTTATTTTTGTGCGGTGTCCCACAGGGATCGGTTCTGGGTCCGCTTCTGTGGAACATCGGTTACGAATGGGTGCTGCGAGTTGCGTTCCTCCGTGGCGTCGGCGTCATTTGTTACGCTGACAAAACACTTGTCACGGCAAGGGGGAAGTTGCACGGGGCGGCAGCCATACTGGCGACTGCTGGGGTCGCACAAGTCGTCAATTGTATCCGGCGGTTAGGCCTAAAGGTGGCTCTGTCTAAATTCGAGGCCGTATGTATCCACGGCCCTCGGAATCGACCACCTCCAGGGTCCCACATCATAGTAGGAGGGGTCCGCATCACTGTCGAGCCAACCCTTAAGTATCTGGGTCTCTTGCTCGACAGCCGATGGGACTTTGTAGCCCACTTTCGTCGACTGGTCCCCCGTCTTCTGGGCGTTGCAGGTGCGCTCGCGCGTCTGCTGCCCAACCTAAGGGGGCCAGGCACCTCCTGCCGGAGGCTCTACGAAGGAGTCGTGCGGTTCATGGCCCTTTATGGGGCCCCATTTTGAGGAGATAACCTAATGGCCCGTAATATGACAGCACTTCGTGCGCCTCTGCGTGCAATGGCCGTCAGGTTAATTAGAGGCTACCGCACGATCTCGTTCGAGGCAGCGAGCCTCCTCACCGGATCGATGCCCTGGGATCTGAAAGTGACGCTTCTGGTGTCGCTCTATCGTTGGCGCCAGGAGGCGTTGGTTCGGGGCGAAGGACCAGCTCCTCCCGCTTTAGAGGCGGCACGGTCCGAGCTCCGCCAGGTCCTTGTGGAAGAATGGAGAAATCGACTTGTGCACCCCACACACACACACACATACACACATACATGACTGGCCACGGTTGCTTCGACCCGTTCCTGTGTCGCATAGGCCGGCAAGAGACGCCCGGTTGTCACCACTGTGGCGACTGCGGCGACGTTGTTCAGGACACGGCGCTGCACACTTTGGCGGATTGCCCCGCCTGGGCATCGCAGCGTCGTGAGTTGACCGCGGCAGTCAGTATGGTTGCCCTCTCGCTCCCGGCCGTTGTTCAATCTATGGTCCGGAGCGAGAGGTCGTGGAACACCGTCGCCTCCTTCTGTGAGGAAGTCATGTCCATCAAGGAGGCGGCGGAGTGGTAGAGAGAGTGCTTAAACCCTCTCCCCCACCGCAGAACCGGGCGCCGAAGGGCGCGAGATGAGCTCCAGCCACCCTGAGGTTTGACCTGGTGGTGGAAGGCTTCGTGGGCCTGCCCGCCACTCGTTCAGCACCAGGTCCGAGAGATGGCGTGCGTGTTTCCACGCGCGCTCTGTGTCGTGTGTCCATCCCCCCTCACAAGGGGGGACAGTAGGGCTTGAATCTAGTGGTGACTAAAGGCTAGTCTTGTTCTGTAGTGGCCTGCCGTTTCATGTGGCGGCGGCGGGCCGAAACCTCGGCGGGGTCGCGACTGCATGTGAAAGTGATTCGCTCGGCCCCGCCGATTGCGGTTTTGTCGAGGAACACCGTGGTAGGTTTAGTCGGTATTCCGGGAGGTCCATTATTATCTTCATTACCATTGAAGGTTTTTAAGCAAATAATAAGTTGATAATTTGTATTAAATATGTTTTTATTCTATTAACGAAAGCAACACGTGACACGTAATGATACAACAGTTTTTATTAACCTAGCGCCATAGAAGTAAGCGGATGAAACTTCAACTAATTAGAGTGCGTTCCATTTCTATCACCCACCCCAGAACGCAATCCCATATTAAAAACACAAAACAGATGTTTATCACATCAGAAACATTATCTTCACCTTTTAAATAACAAAATGTTAATCTCAAATTATTTAGATTGTCATGTTCCTTTAAAAAATTATGTCTAATATCTATATGTTTAGACGTCGGTAGGTAACAATCATTAGCAGTGACTTTTATAGCATTTTGGTTGCCGCTATAGATGACTAGAGTGTGGTCGCGCTGTCCACCAAGTTCCCTTTGCAGTTGCTGCAGCCACAGCGCCTCTTGCGCCGCCGCTGACATGGCCATGTACTCTGCCTCTGCTGTGGCCTAGGGCCATGGTCTGTTGTTTCCGGAAACCCCATGACACTGTGCCACCATGTACAATAAAGATATATCCCGTGCACGATTTACGGTCACGGATGTCACTCGCCCAATCTGCGTCACAATACCCTGTGACGTTATCTTGACCATCCTTGGTATAAGTAAGTTTATAATGTTTAATCCCTTGTAAATATCTCATTACCCTTTTCACGGCAGCCCAATGCTCACATGTAGGTTCCTTATTATATCGACTGAGGGCATTCACTGCATATGAGATGTCTGGTCTTGTTCCTTGAGCTATATATAATAAGCAGCCTATGGCATGCTGATAAGGGCAATCATATGGAACTTCATTGCTGTTATCAAATTTCAAACCAACTTCTATGGGTCTTTTTACAGGTTTACAATTTGCCATGTAGAATCTTAACAGTATTTCATTTATATACTTTTCCTGGTCTAGTGTAAGTGCATCCTTTTCTCTATTTATGTTTAAGCCCACACATTGTTTTGCTTGACCAAGATCTTTCATATTTAATTTTAAACATAAATTTTTCTTTAATTCTTCTGTTATTTCTAATTGAGAGCTGAAAATTATTATATCATCTACTCAAACTGCAATATAAATGCCTTTTGTAAATTTGACTATCGGGGTCCTCAAGTGAAACTCGCCAAAGTGTAATAATAATAATAATTATAATAATAATAAATTTTATTTCAGAATTACTTCCATATTTAGTTAGTAACAGTGTTCTTAACCTAGTGTTAGTGGAAATATATTTATAAACTTAAAAATAACATTCACAAAGGTAACGTGTCAGGCGCTTGCTTTCGCATGTAGGCCTATCCAATGCCTGATCAGCAATGAGTCCCACCTGCCGGCACACGCGGTCAGAATGGCGCTGGGGCCGCCGCGCACCCGTGCCATTAAAGACGCACTTCGTTTGCGTATGACGGCGTGAAAGCCGTCCACGCTCGCCTCCGCGAACATACCACTCGCGCTACAGTACCGCGGCAGCCCCATCATCACCCTGAACGCGTTATTATATTGCACACGCAGGGCATCGTATGTCCTCCACGTGTACTTGACCCACAGACTGCAGGTGTAAAAGGTCTGGCAGAAAGCTCTAAATAGCGTGATCTTCACTTGTTCAGTACACCTTGCGAATCTGCGTGCCAACATGTTACAGCGAACAGACAACGCCCTGCGTTCCCTCTCCATATCCATATCGTCTTTAAGGTCCTCGGTGACCCAGTGGCCCAGATACTTGAAATGAGTGACTTGGTTTAAAGGTGTACCATAGAGTAAAACGGGAGGTACCGTTTTGACCTCTTTTTTAGGTGATTTAAATACCATAACCTCACTCTTTCTCACATTGTATCGGAGCCCATGGGCCGCCGCATAATCTTCACATATACGGAGTAACTTGCGCAGTGCACCGATTGAAGGGCTAAGCAGAACCATGTCATCCGCATAACTTATGTTATTTACACAGACCCCTTCTATATAACATCCGATGCCGGTGCTGCTCAGCTCTCCAATCAGGCGGTCCATATATAAATTAAATAACTTCGGTGAGGTCAGCCCCCCCTGCCTCACTCCACACTCCAATGCGTAATCTTCCGACTTACTAGCCGCCCACCTTACAGCATTTTTCTGATTTTTGTACCAGTACTCAAATATAGATATAATTTCAGGGGGCATACTAGTGTCTTGGTACATTTTGGTCCACAACAGGTCGTACGAGACCAAATCGAATGCCCTGGAGAGGTCCAGGAAACATGCGTATACTGGGGTTTGCACCATTGAATTTATTACTCAAATAATGGACAATATACACTTTAAACAAAGTTAAAAAAAAAAATTTTTGTTCGAGCTTATATACCCTGGCGTGGAACAAAACCATATCGCGATCTAGACACACGGTACAACGCCATCTATCGAGCCAGGGTATAAACTTTTATTATAATATTGAATTTGGACGTTCCGCCCACCAAGGACATAATTTTATAATTAGGTCCTTCTATAATGCGTCCATCCACCATAAAGTCAAGGAGGCGTGACAAAATAAATAATCAAAAGGAAATCAACCAAAGGACATTAGCCCGCCATGAGGTCAAGGGCGTATACATATAACAAAATAACAAACCGCCCATCTCATGATGGGGGTGAAACAAACAACTTAAATCTAACACATGTGAATAAAAATAACAACTATAAATGATACTTAAAATCTAGAATTTACACCTCTAAATATTAGTTCGTTACTGGCAAAACACATACTTTACTTGTTGGTCTTTTTAGGACCGAATCTTTACATTTTAGGGTTACCACTCGAGTGATTCCGTCTGAACCGGGATGTTTCATTAAAATCTTGCCTAATAACAAGAGGCAGATTGTCCTCTTTAATAAGGACCACGTCACCTACGTTTGGTTCAGGTGTCTTTTTAGTCCATTTATAGCGATGTAATAAAGTGGTTAAATACTCTTGCGACCAACGTCTCCAGAAGTCTTGGGTCATTCGTTGCAGTAACTGCCACCTTCTCAAAGTAGTCACATTGGATCGCTCGTAGTTCCGTTCAGGTACAAGAACCAGAGGCTCCCCTATCAAAAAATGACCAGGCGTAAAGGGCATTTGATCATCTGGGTTCTGTGACATTGGCCTAGAATTGAGACACGCCTCAATTTGCACAAGCACGGTTGACATCTCTTCATAGGTGAGGGTTGACTCACCAATCACTCGTTTTAAATGGTATTTGGTTGCTTTAATTCCTGCTTCCCAAAGGCCACCGAAATTAGGAGCATGGGGTGGAATAAAATGCCACTGTACCCCATTAGAACTGAGCGAACTTCGGATTTCACCCGCGACTGATGATTGTTCGGCTTTCACCAAACATTCAAGTTCCTTTGATGCGCCAACAAAATTTTTGCCGTTGTCACTGTAGATATTACTGCAGTGACCCCTCCTTGCGACAAATCTTTTAAAACTAGCAATAAACGCTTGAGAAGTAAGATCGCTTACGGCTTCTAAATGCACCGCTTTTGTAGCCATACACACATATAAACAAATATATCCTTTATAGGATTTATTTCCCCGACCTTTGGATATCTTTATATTAAAAGGACCTGCAAAATCAACCCCACTTTGCAAAAATGCCCTAGCTGGAGTTACTCGACAGGTAGGTAATTGACCCATAAATTGGTTTTTAAAACTTGCAGATTGACGTATACATATAACACATTTACGTACGTGTGATTTAACCATATTTTTTGCAGATATGATCCAGTATTTACTATGCAAATAACTCAACATAAGAGTCGGACCTCCAAGCAGAATCTTTTTATGGGCTTCATCTATTAACAAAACAGCAAGATGGCTATGTTGTGGAATTAGGATGGGGTGTCTCGTGCTCTCAGAGACTTGAGCGTTCTGAATTCCACCTCCAACTCTCAATTTTTCATGATTATCTATTACCGGACATAATGATTTGAGTTTGCTTTTTTGACTCACTCTGCCACAAGTTTTTATGTTTTTTATGTCTTATTCAAACTCATGTTCTTGAGATTTTTTTACGCATATGAAATTTTTTTATGTCAGGTAAGTGTGATTTTTTCTATTCCCTTTTAGAAACCTTCTACAATATGCCACTACTTGTATTAATATTTGTAATGATGAAAAATTGGTCCACAGCTGATCTTCGTGACTCAAGGCTACATGTATTTTTACAGATCTTATTTCTAAATCAGTTGAGATTGACTTCGGTTTTGTATAATCTATTGTTTTATTCGTGAGCCACAACGGCCCATGAAACCACAGCGAGGATTGTGCAAGTTCAGAAGGTTTTATGCCCCTGGATGCTATATTCGCTGGGTTGAATGACGATCTCACATGTGCCCATTGCGAACTCTCGACCAAAGATAAAATATCTGAAACACGGTTTCCTACGAAGGTAGTCCATCGACTCGGGTGACCACTAAGCCATGCCAATACAACTGTTGAGTCAGTCCAACAATGAATATTGTCTGTCTCTATTTTATATATTTCAGCTACTTCAGTGATTAATTTAGCTAAAAGAACTGCCCCCATCAATTCTAAACGAGGTATGGACAACTGCTTTGTAGGAGCTACCTTAGTTTTTGCTGTAACTAAATTGACTTTAATATTGCTATCCCCTCCAATGACTCGCAAGTAGATAACAGCTGCATATGCCATATTGGATGCGTCGCAGAATCCGTGCAGCTCTACAACTGAATTTGTTTTGGTTTCAAGCCATCGTGGGAAAACGATTTCAGGTAAGTGAAGAAGATCAGATTGGTATGTTTTCTATTCTTTCAGAAGTTCATCAGGGAAACTATCGTCCCAGTCAATACCAGCTAGCCATAATTTCTGGATGAGTATGTTTGCTGACACAAAAGAGGGTGCTACCCATCCTAAGGGGTCAAACAATCGCGAAATGTCAGATACAACCTTCCTTTTGGTTATTGGCTTTGTTTGTAGTGGAAATGCTACTGAATATTTGAAATTGTCAGAATCTCTGTCCCAAGAAATACCCAGTACTTTCATAACTTTGTCCATCTTTATTTCCACTACTCTTTCCTGACTACTCCTGTCATCTTTGATTGCCTTTGCCAGTTCCCTGTTGTTCGTCATCCACTTTTGAAGCTCAAAACCTCCTCTTGCCATTAAACTATTCATTTCTTTATATACTTTTATCCCTTCTTCTACAGTCTGACATCCTGACATCAAATCATCTACATAATAATCTTCTTTTAATTTTTCAGATACTAGCGGAAACTTTTCACCTTCATCGTACGCCAGCTGCTGCAAGGACCTCACTGCTAGGTAAGGTGCAGATGCAGTTCCAAAAGTTACTCTTAATAACTTGTAATCTTTTATTTCAGATTCATGATCACTTCGCCAGAGCAGCCGTTGGTAATAAGTGTCTTTTGATGCGACCATGACTTGCCGATACATCTTTACGATATCGGCACAAAGCACAATTGGATGTAGACGCCACTTCATAATTAAATGGCGTAGTTCTGGCTGAATAGTAGGACCTACCATTACTGTATCATTTAGGGACACACCGTTTGACCCCTTGGCTGACGCATCGAACACTACTCGGACCTTGGTCGTGGTTTTATCCTCACGAATAACGGCGTGATATGGTAAATACACCGCTTCTGCTCTATGTACATCGTTTTCGGAGGAGATAACTTCCATGTGACCAAGATCGATGTATTCTGCTAAGACCTCTGTGTACTTCTTTTTGATCTCTGGATCCTTTTTGAAGCGCCGTTTAAGAAGGTGAAATCTTTTAAGAGCAATGTCTCTGGTGTGTCCATATTTACATTGAGGATCGGTATCTTTGAATGGTAACCTCACTATGTACCAACCTGTTTTGTCACGTCGAGTAGTTTTGCTGTAAAATTCTTCACACAACTGTTCTTCTTGGGTAAGTATTCTTGTTTTACCGCAACTTGCATCGGAATCGATTTCCCAAAACTTTTTAAGCAATCCATTGTCATTGATTTGTAAATGCGCACTGGCTAATGTGTTGTGACAACGAACTGATGGTGAAACTGATTGTGTTTGCCCAGACAAAATCCAGCCCAAACACGTCTTTTGTGCTATTAGCCCTGGTGAATGCTTGACTAAACCTTCCTCAAGTATCTGTCCATAGGGGGGGGTTTGTGTTTATGCTTTAATAGTTGCATTGCCTAGCTTGCTTTTTCTGCTTTCTAGCTTCACTGGATTGGCCGCTTGTGTAGTATAGATGCAAACCTACTTTACTCGACTCTTCAAGACGAGTAAGGTGCAATGGTCTTAGGGGAGAGCGCAACAGTCGTGTAGATCCCTAAGACAAGTCTGGTGGGAAATCCTTCACGTGGTTGCCCTCTGTTATTGGTCTAGTTCCCTCTGAAATAGACGTAACTAAAACCACCAGACGATCACTGCCTGGGATGGAGAGGTCATGTTCCGGCGGGTCCATCGTCGAACGACAGACGATGGATAGTAATGACCTCCCGCGTGTTTGTGCCGTGCGCGGGGACCCGTACGGAGGGATGAAGGAGTCCTGGGGGTTGAGTGGGGATGTGGCGATAGTGGTGCTGCTGATCTGCAACACGCCCCTTTGGTCTGGATTTCCTCTCACACGGGAGGTTGTAGTCTAGCCAGCTGCAATCAATCGGCTGCGGTGTCCGCTCATGCGGCCGCCAGGCGAGTGTCCTTGGGTGAAGAGGCCTCCAGCCGGCTGTGCTCGTTTCCCATCTCAGTGGTTTGGGGTGGAGCGACTAGTGCTGTACGTCTCGGGGGCAGCTCACTTGGGGGCGCTATACCTAGCTGGTAGCCCTGGTGCCTGAACAAGGCACCCCCAACGTTGAGGGCTCCATGGTGGGTGGGGAGCCAGCAGGTGAATACTAGATAGACCAAATATGGATTCTGTCACAAGAACAACCAAGGGCTTGACCGATAAGGGCGAGCAACATAGGACCTCTGGACCCTTAGGGGGAGAGGTTAGTGTTAGTGTAGGAGCTGCACGTGCGAGCACCTACATACCCAAGCTACATGATCGTGATGGCCCTAGTGGCCGTCCGAGCGTGAGCCAGGGGAGTGGTGCTCACACGAGCAGTTTTAAGGGATGGAGAGGGGGTAACCCTGGAAAGGGCTACCAATGTAGAGGGCGTGGCAGCCACAGAGGGGGTCAGACACGCAAGGTATACCCGAAGGGGGATCGCAGCGCGACACCCTCGGGGAGTGGGTGTCAGCCCTCTAGGATCGGGGAGGCTAGCAAGGAGCAGTCGGGCGAGGCACACCCTAAGGGGGAGCCGAACTCGGCTGCACACTCTGCAGGCCATACCCGGGACAGGAAGAGGCGCAGCGGGTGTGCCAAGCGCAAGCGGCGTGAGCTGCAACGGCAGTTGGCACTGGAAACCGATGCAGGCTCTTCAAAAAGGGTCAGGGAAGCGAGCGATGATGCCGTCGCTCAGGTAGGCGTAGTCAAGCGAGCCAAGACCCAAGGCGACTCCTACAGGGAGGTGCTAACGGGGGTGAAAATGGCCATTGTTGCCGACAACTTCCCTGACGTTCTGCTTGGTGCAGAACAGGTGGAACTCATAAGGGTGGCCATTTGGGACCAGCTAGAGGCCACGCCGGATCCTCTGCCGGCCATTAGTGTCGGTGCAATGCTTGGAGGAGCTCTGCACGTGACTTGTGAGGGTGAAGGAGCTGCAGAGTGGCTTCGCGGGCTCAACGGCAAAACCGTTGGGAACATGAAGCTGAGAGTTATCAGCGCCAAGGAGCTTCCAAGACCGGTGAAGATGGCCTGGAAGACCAGGAATACCTGGTGCCTAGATGCCTCCAGGGTGCTGAACATGCTGCAGCGCCTCAATCCCTCTCTGAGGACCTGCGAGTGGAAGGTGCTGGGCACGCAGGTCGAGGAGACGCACACCAGGCGCATCGTCCTAGTGGACAGTGTGTCGGCTGCGGCAATAAAGGCAGGCGGCTTCTGTCTTCATGCTGGCATGGACAAGAGCACGTTCAAAATCCTCGAGGATGTGAACGTGCAGAAGGTGTCAGCAGTTGCCGGTGTGGGGGAGGAGGCCCCTGATGCGACGGCACCACAGGTGGGGGACGGGGAGGAGCCTGTAAACCCGGTGGTGATTGAACCAGGTACGGTTCTCTTCACATCATCGCCATGTGCGTCTCCGAAGACCGACGAAATAATCGGACAAATAGATTATTTAGATCTGTCGTCGCCGGAGGCTGCAGAGGTGCTGATGGAGAAAGGGAGCGAAGGGGGCGGCCAGTAGTGACTGCCATTAAAGACGCCACCATATAGGCAGACCGAATGGCGGGACTAAGGTGCGTACAAATAAACCTTCATCACTGCATTGGGGCGATGGCCGTTCTGGCCCGCCACCTGCGGATGAAGGAATTTGATATTGCTCTGATCCAGGAACCCTATGTTAAAGGGGGAATGGTTAGAGGTTTGGGTGGGACGGGAGGTGAAATTTTTCACAACTGTTCCACTAATGATATAAGGACATGCGTTTATGTCAGAAATGGCATAAATGCAATGCCCTTATACAATTTTTGTTCTAGGGATCTTACAACAGTTAAGATCGATGTGCGAGGGAGCGGAAGGCGGGATACTGTAATCCTGACCTCTGCATACTTCGACTATACGGACAAGGAAACTGTATCGAAACAGATAAAGGACCTTGTTGAATATGGCAGCCGGGAGAACCTGGACATGATCCTGGGGTGCGATGCCAACGCGCACCACACAGTCTGGGGGAGCACGGATGTGAATGTAAGAGGGGAAAAACTACTGGAGTATGTGGTAAGTACCTCTTTACAAATACTAAATAAGGGAAACAGGCCAACGTTCGCTGACTGTAGGCGGGCGGAGGTAATTGACATCACGTTAGCCTCTAACAGGGCTAGCACTAAGATCGTCGAGTGGCATGTGTCTGATGAAATCACCTTGTCAGATCATAATTACATATGCTTTAAGTACAGGACGCTGGTTCCGGCTCCTACAGTACGTAGAAGGAATCCCAGAAATACGGACTGGAACTCCTTTAGGAGTGACCTCAGAGTAGATTTGGAGGATTCTAAGGGTAAGCTCAATTCTATATTAGACATCGAGTTTACAGCAGACAAATTGGTCCAGACTGTGAACACGGCCTGGACAAGTAACTGCCCTGAGAGGGAGCTTAGGCCCAAGAGGGTACCATGGTGGACGCCAGAGTTGGTCAAGCTGCGGCTAGAAGCCAGACGAGCGTTTAACAATGCTAGGACCAGTAGGGACTACAGCGGTTACGCTCGTTGTTTGACCAACTATAACAAAGCTGTGCGTAAAGCCAAACGGAAGGCTTGGAAAGCACACTGTGAAAACATCAGTACGATTCCTGAAGGAATGAGGCTCTCCAAAGCTTTATCGACTGTCAGAGCACACCCATTGACAACCATTAAGGATGGCAATGGGCGGCGAACAGAGTCTGGTAAGGAGACCCTAGCAATTATGCTAAACACACACTTTCCGGACTGCAAGATAATAAAAAAGGAACAGGAGGATCCGATCAGCCTGGTTGAACGAAGCTGTCGTACAACCAAAGCAGATTGGGACACTGCTAGGAAGGTAGTGGATGAAGGGAGGGTCGGCTGGGCTCTAAATGGTTTTCAACCATTCAAGTCACCTGGTCTAGACATGGTTTATCCCATCATCCTACAGCAGGGAGCTGCACTCTTGGTTCCGCATTTGTGCAGATTATACAGAGCCTGCATAGCATTTGGATATATTCCAAAGATATGGAGGCGTGTTAAAGTCATCTACATACCGAAACCGGGCAAAGCAGACTACGAAGAAGCCAAGGCATACAGACCTATCAGTCTTGAGTCGTTCTTCCTGAAAGCCCTGGAGAAGTTAGTAGATAGACACGTCAGGGAGGGAGCGTTATGGAAATTCCCTCTCCACAGGCTACAATGTGCCTACCAGTCGGGAAAATCCACTGAGACGGCACTACATTTTGTGGTAAATAAGGCAGAACATGCATTAGATAACCGGGAAGTATGCATTGCTGCATTCCTGGATATTGAAGGAGCCTTCGATCGGACCACCTTTGATGCCATTAGTGTGGCATCGGCAAATCACGGCATAGAGCCAACCATTTGCAGGTGGATCGATTGTATGCTCAGGGGTAGAATCATAAGGTCTGAGTTGTTAGGAGATGAAATGTATGCTACGACAACCAAGGGCTGCCCTCAGGGTGGAGTACTCTCACCACTCTTATGGTACTTGGTAGTCAATTCACTCCTAGAACAACTCAACAAAGGTCCGTACTTAACGGTCGGATATGCGGATGACTTGGTGATACTCGTAAATGGAAAGTTTCCGAGTACGGTATCTAGTCTTATGCAGAAGGCCCTGATTATGGTCGAAAAATGGTGCAGCAGCAATCATTTATCGATCAACCCAGGGAAAACTACTGTCGTGCCGTTTACTAGGAAGAGGGATCTCACGGAGTTGGGAACTCTCTCCATGTATGGTACGCAGTTACATTGGTCCACGGAGGTGAAATATCTAGGCATGACCTTAGATAGCAAACTAACGTGGAAACCTCATGTAGACAAAGTCATAGTAAAGGCCCAGCGGGTCTTTGGCATGATTCGATCTACTTATGGGAAGACCTGGGGGCTAAAGCCCAAGGTCATCAAGTGGCTATACATGATGATGATAAGACCCATACTCACATATGGAAGCATTGTCTGGTGGCCAAGAACCAAACTAGCAACATGCAGGAACGCGCTGTCGAAGGTGCAGCGATTGGCCTGCATGGCTATAACAGGGGCGTTTCCGACCATGCCAACGGCAGCGTTAGAGGTCCTGCTGGATCTAATGCCGCTACACATTGTTGTCGAGTCAGAGGCGATAAAGGCGCTACATAGGCTATCTGTGCATGGGCTGTGGAGCGTCAATATGCCGGTAACTCGACACACAAAATTGGAGATCTCAAAAGATCTTAAAAGGATTATGAGCATGGGATGCGACAAAATGCAACCATTGCACATATTCAAAAAGAATTTTAAGATAAAGGTCCCCACGAGGGACGAATGGAGACAAGGTTTACAATCCCCTGACAAGGGTTGTCTCAACTGGTTCACTGATGGTGGTTCCAAAATGAAAACAGGATCGGGCGCTGGTATCTATGCCAACGACTGTAAGGTGAGCCAAAGCATGGGCAGATATGCAACGGTCTTCCAAGCGGAAACCTATGCTATAATTGCCTGTGTTCAGGAGAATATCAACAGTGGTGTCACTGACAGGACTGTGTATATTCTCAGTGACAGTCAAGCTGCTCTCAAGGCTCTGGACTCGTGTAGGGTGGACTCCAGACTGGTCCTGAACTGTGTTAAGCTCCTTAACAAACTAGGCAGGAAGAACACAGTCAGACTGGTGTGGGTTCCAGGGCATGCAGGAGTGCAGGGCAATGAGGAAGCTGATGAATTAGCCAGAAAGGGCTCGGAGCAACTGTTTGTGGGCCCCGAGCCATTCGTGGGACTCTCTGAGAGCACCGTAAAGGCAGCTTTGAATGCTCACGGCAATGAAAAACACAGGCTAGAGTGGATGGCCCTTAGGGGTCTGGAACACTCCAAGAAATTCATTGCAAATGGAGCCACAGGCTTCACCCGGAGGTTCTGCGGGTATAGCAAGAGTCAAATGCGCCTGCTCACAGGAGCGTTCACTGGCCATTTTGGCACCAAAGACTTCCTGTGCAGATTGAGATTGACACACTCTGCAGAGCCTGTGGTGAACAGGACGAGTCCATATCGCACCTACTGTGTGAATGCGACGCGTTGGCTGGACTTAGGATGGGTCTGATGGGATTGGCATATCCAAACCCTGAAGACTTTAGGCTTCTCCCTCTGAATTGTACACTGCAGCTAATGCAGTACATTCACAAGGAGATAGCTAAAGGATGAATCTTGGGGCTGACACAAAAGATCCCACTGGGTCGAAGTGTCGCCGGTCAGTACAGACTGGCCCCCACACACAAGATAAGATCTTTCCATAAATTTCTGCTCCGAGCAAAATGTCAATTTTACTTGGGGTGTGATACTGCGGATCAGCCAAGACTATCTCTTCTAGTTGCGGCCACGTGGGTAATAATATAAAATTGCTGGGTATCAGAGATGTTATAGTGCTTAAGACATACGCTTGTACTTTCACATTACACGCAGGATCATGACGCGAGTTGATGATTAACTCTACAATAAATTTAGAAGCCATGACATTCTTGTCACTACCTATGTATGCCTGAGATAATACTGCTAGTCGACTTTTTCTTCAAGCCCAGCAACTGAATCGCGGATTCGGTTATAAACGACGCTTGTGACCCTTGGTCCAATAACGCCCTCAGTAAATGTTTGTAACCATGCTTGTTATGCTTCAACCATAGCAGTTGCTAATAAAACTACTCGGCAAAGTTTTCTTGGAGAAGTGGCTTGATATTGTGGTAATATCTGATTCCTTTACTTCACCGACAGCGGAGCTCACTGTGGACACAGCTGATTTGACTGCAACGACTTCCCCTGAATGACAATTGGGCGACGTTGGTCTTGAGGACCCTTTGGGGTGTAATAAAGAATGGTGTTTGCGCTTGCAAACTTGACAAGTTGTGTTTACTCTGCAAAATTTTACCGAATGATTGTGACCTAAACAGTTGTAACAAAGACCCTGGGAACGTACGAAATCACTACGAGATTTGTAATCATTTTTACAATGACTAATTTTATGATTTTGCTTACAATATGGACAGGTAGTGGTTATAGAACTTGTAGTTTGTTGAGTAACAGCATGAAAGACCTTTTGTTTACGAACTGTTGATTTTGGTTTGTTAGTAGCCGGTGTATCTAAGTATTCCAACGAGCGAAACCTTGTCTCTAAAAATACTTTAAAATCGCTGAACTTTGGTATATCCTCACATGAGCTTATCTTTGTTTCCCATTGCTTACGCGATTCGCAATCTAATTTCGCGTAAACTAATGTAACTTTTGCACATCATCAATTAATCCATTTTTATCAATTAATGATGTAAACATATCACGAAAAGACGTCCATTCTGAGTATTTACCCGAGAACATTGGTATACTAACTTTAGGCAATTTAACATTGTTATATATTTTTGTTGCCGATTGCTCTATAACTTTAGTTGATGAAGTAAATTGCAAACTATATTCTTTTAATTCAGATTTTTAAATTATATAAAATCCCTCAGTGCTATCGTAAGCATCTGTCTCAAAAAATAACTATGTTCTGTATCCGTTGCATTTTCAATAATTTTTCTATGTGTTTCTATAAAATTACTCCATTGTTGCTCAAGTGTCTCTAGTCTAGTTTGTAAGTAAGATGCTGTTAACCGTTCTTTAGAAGACTTTTTATAATTTAATCTAGCTTTTTCAATGGAACGTTTTGTGTCTAGTTGTAATTTTATCAGAGACTCTAATTTTTGTTTTGGAACAGGCATGTTAATAAATGACGGTATAACTTTCGCTTAAGTCCAAATTAGTATTAAAATAGTTATAAGTTCTAACTACAATAAACTGCAAAATTCACTTAAAGTTCAATTACGACTGCACATAAAAAATTGTTACTCACGATTTTCAATCTTCTATAGGTACCTCGTTGTTGTAGAATATCCACCAGATGGCGCTCTTGGCTCGGCTACGATGCGTTGTCTCTTGTTGCGAACGCCTGCACACCTCCACACTATTGCCAAGAAATGTACTGCTTGATGCTGGTGACGCCCTCTAGTGTCCGCTCGCTGTACCAACACCTTTCAAGTGATGCCAGTATCTTCACAACTTGGTTGCTTGGTTGAATTATTTGTTTTCAGTTTGGGTTTGATAACCGCTTCACAGCACGCTCCTGCGCGCCCTCTGTCGTAGCTTGACTGTAACACTGCTTGAAGCCAACAGATGACGTCCTCTGCAGGTCAGTGATCACAACACAATTCACTTTCACTGGGCTGCCTGCACGCTCACAGGACAGCAAGCACTTCAGAGCGATCCACCCTGATTTCTGTGCTGGTTTTCACAAAAAAACGCACGCACTATTTACACGTGCACTGCATCCGGCTCGAAGGACCATGTAAATTTAACTACCGGGGTCCTCAAATGAAACTCGCCAAAGTGTACTGCACCACTGAATTTATTACTCGAATAATGGACAATATACACTTTAAACAAAGTTCAAAAAAAGTAATTTTTGTTCGAGCTTATATACCCTGGCGTGGAACGAAACCATATCGCGATCTAGACACACGGTACAACGCCATCTATCGAGCCAGGGTATAAACTTTTATTACAATATTGAATTTGGACACCTTTATTGACTTCATAATAAATATAGGGATCAGTCTTTGATTGCTCAATTCCCATTTCTTTCAAGACATTGCTTAACTTAGCATTACACAATCTGCTTGCCTGTTTAAGCCCATAAATGGACTTAAGTAAGTGACATACTTGGCTTGCTATCTTATACATCTCTGGCTGTATCATATATATGTCTGTATCTATTTTACCTTAAAGAAATGCTGATACAGCATCCATTTGTTCAATGTGCAAATTGTTCTGTGCTGTTAGAGCAAACAAATAACGAATAGAGGTGTATGTTAACACTGGAGAATAGACTTCTTGGTAATCAATCCCTTTCTTTTGAGCGTATCCTTTTATGACTAGCCTTACCTTGTATCGAATTATATTGCCCTGTTGGTCGGCTTTTGTTTTATATATCCATTTGCTTGGTAAAACCTTTTTATTACTGGGAAGGCCAACAAGCTGCCAAGTTTTATTTTCCATTAGAGAGTTATATTCCTCATCCATTGCTTTCTTCCACTCACTAGTATGTAAGGACGCCAGGGCCTCCTCCACACTTTGTGGATCTGATACACTTGTGTATAGATAAAGCAATCCCATTTTGTCTATATTGTCAGTGTCGTCGTCGGCTTAGTGCTGGATGGTCGTGATTGCTATTTGTACCTACTACGTTGACCCGTATAATCAGTGTATCTCAATCTTTTGAATTGGCAAACACTATCATGGAGACATACACATGTGGAGCATGTAACGAGTTATTAACCGATGGAGCTCATTGCTCTGCCTGCAACCTGGAGCTGCACTTTCATTGTGCAGGTATAACTGAAAATGGATACCGGAAGCTGGGCGATAGAAAACTTACTTGGCGCTGTAGCAAGTGTAAGCTAGCGGGCTCAGCTCAACAACCGATATCTCCGAGACCAGATTCGAATGCCGTTATACTTAAGGAGATAAGAGCTCTCTCCGAAAGGTTGGCCCCACTCGAATGCTTAAAAGATGAGATATTGGTGCTGCGGAAGGAGTTTACTGATGTGAGGTTGTCACTAAGTGAAACTAGCAAAGATCTTAAGGAATTCACAGGTAGAATAAAAGATATTGAGAAACGATTAGCCCAAGTGGAGAAGGTTCAAGATCAGGTAAACCTCATTCAGATGCGTCTAGAGAAAATTGAAGACGAATCTAACGCAAAAGAGCAATGGACCAGAATGAACAATGTGGAGATTAAAGGTTTACCCCAAACCAATAATGAGAACTTGTTCGAGATCGTGAGTAAAATTGGCAAGAAAGTCGATTACCCGATTGCCAAAACCCAAATCAACTTCATAACTAGGGTTCCTACTCGAGAAAAAGAACGTGTGAAGCCGGTAATTGTGTGTTTTTGCAACCGCTACGTTAAAGAGGATTTTATGGCTGCCGCTCGTATGGTTCTGAAATCGACTCCATTGACCACCGGACAAATTGACTTGCAAGGACAAAACCGCGTCTATATCAATGATCATCTTACTGTACAAAATAAGGGGCTACTGTCGAAAGTTAAAAAGGCTGCCGTGGAAAAGGATTTCCGGTACGTTTGGGTGAAACACTCCAAAATACACGCAAGGAAGACCGACACTTCTCCTACAATTGTGCTCAAATCGGACAAAGATATCACGAAAATAAAATAAATCAAGAAAAATATCATATTAAACAGATAATCATAATATCATTAACACTGTTAAATGTTAATGTAGAATCAAAATACCGTAACTACTTTGAGAACCACTTGTCCAAGAGTGCTAACTATGTTTTCCATCTGTTTCTGTGTCGCTTAATTGTGCTGTGTAAAAATGGTAATAATAGGTGCTACCGTGCTACGTCATGTCGTTATGCCCAATTGCACCTAATAAGTTACAGGGTAAGTGCTCTTTTTAAATACATTACCCGTCTAGTTATGACAGTTATCGTTAATGAGGCATGCATAGTCTCTTTTGTTTATCGTATGGATCCTTTATTTGCGTTAGTTTTAAAGTCTTGTTCTTTTGTTTACTGTGTTTCGTTGTGTACAAATAATAACTACAAACTTTTGCTTACTACCTGCTTTATAGAGAATTGTATTCTATTTTTTTGTTCTTATATTTTATTGCTAATGAATTATGTTTTAATATTTAACTACAGCAGTACTATTAGATATTTTGCTGCTGTGTGCTATGCCAGAGCCCTGCCATTCTTTTAAAACATATTACGTCAAATTTGCGCTTACCTACTACCTACTATAATAGGTATTTATAAACTGTCGGTTGCAAGAAGTTTCTTCAAAAATAACTTTACTTTTGTGTCATATGTCGCGATTGCAATATGTATGCATTATATTGTCAACTTTTATTATGTATTTAAGTACGCTGATCATTTAGTATATTTGTTATTTTTAAATTATGTCTAACGCCTCACTGAATATATATTATCAAAATGTACGTGGATTACGTACGAAAACAAATACCTTGTACCGAAATATATATCTTAATGCATATGATATTATTGTGTTTACTGAAACCTGGTTGGTTGATGGTATTTTTGATAGCGAATTGTTCGACTCACGTTATTTAGTTTGGAGGCGCGATCGTGACTACAATCTCACATCACAGAGCCGTGGCGGTGGTGTGTTGATAGCGGTAAGGAGTGACCTAACCGTTTTTGAGAGAAATGAATGGCGAAGTTCAGCTGAGGACATTTGGGTTACTCTTACCATAAGGGGTTCCGGACCTGTCGTTGCGTATAAAATACATATATGTGCACTTTATCTTTGCAAGGAAAATATGGGTAATACTTATGCTGATCAACTTCTAAGCTTTACCGATAATTTAAATACATTAGTAATGGCAAACCCTCTAGATAAATTTATTGTACTGGGGGATTTTAACTTTGGTGGCGACGTGGATTGGTTTTGTGAGGGTAATAATACCGAATTGACGCCTCGAAACTTTTCAAATAGGTTTTTGATCGATTTCTATGATACTATTAGTATTTGTAATTTATCACAGTTTAATAATGTACGAAACATAAATAACAGATTGCTCGATTTAGCGTTTTCAAACGACATGCTTACGGTTACTGAATGTCATGACCCATTGGTGGTACCGATTGATCAGCATCACAAGCCGTTTACTATAAAGACAGACTTCATTAAAATACACAAATTGGAGCAAAAAATAACCACTGAGTACTAGTACCGCAAAGGTGACTACTCTGCTATTATGACAGCTCTTGATAGCATTGGTTGGGAAGAGTATCTACTTGTGGAATCTCTAGATGTTACTGTCAGTCTGTTTTATAATAAACTATATGAACTTAGAGACCAATATATTCCAAAAAGGTCTAGCAAGAAATCATTGTATCCACCTTGGTATAACTCTGCTTTGACTAAGATCTTAAAAGAAAAATATATATACCACCGGAGATATAAAATATACGGCAATTTATCGGATTACCACACTTTTTCAATGTTACGTAAGAGAGCTGCTGAGGTTGAAAGGGACTGTTATCATGCATATATAGATAAAGTTGAGTCATCTATTGTTTATAATCCAAAGTACTTCTGGACTTATATAAAAAATAGAAAAGGTAACAGTAGCTATCCTAATTTAATAAAATATAACAATATTAGCGCTGTCAATGGTGAAGACATAACTAATTTATTTGCGTCATACTTTCAATCCACATTTCAAGAACCAGACACTGACTATTCTAGGTTGAATGATTTTGCAAAGCCCACTACCAGCACAGCGAATATTAGCACTATAGACATATGCAGTGATAGATTGCTAAAATTATTACAAACGCTTGACCTTCCAAAATCAGGAGGCCCAGATCTCATACCTCCAATATATATTGTTAATTGTGCTAAAAGCCTTGTCCATCCCATAAGCATTATATACAAACGGTCACTAAAGGAAGGCAATGTACCTAAAATATGGAAGACTGCCTTCGTAACTCCTATCTTTAAGAAAGGGGATAAGTCAAAGGTAGAAAATTACAGACCAATCTCCAAGCTATGCCTATTTTCGAAGGTGCTTGAGAGAATAGTCCATACCGACGTGTATTCGGCATTGAAGCGTGATTTTGGTGATGAGCAGCATGGGTTTGTTAGTAGTCGTTCCACTACTAGTAATCTTATTATTTCTACCAAATTTTATTTCTGCGGGAATGGAACAAGGAGATCAAGTTGATGTTATCTATAATGATTATTGTAAATGTTTTGACCGAATAGATCATCAGGTGCTCCTTAAGAAGCTACTGATGGCTGGAATACACGGTGATCTATATCGCTGGTTTTCCTCTTACATAGAGAATCGATCTCAGGCTGTTGTTATGCAAGGATTCGTATCCACTTGGAATTCCATCCCGTCGGGAGTTCCCCAGGGATCAATTTTGGGGCCCATATTATTTAATATCTTTATAGCAGATATTAAAACCTGCTTCAATAACTCATCTATCGTGTTATATGCGGACGATATGAAAATCCTAAAACGAATCCGCTCGCCTATTGATGTCATATTACTACAAGATCTTAACAGGTTCGTTCATTACTGTGAGTTGAATAAGCTTCAATTAAACGTGTCAAAATGTTTTCAAGTAACTTCCACTCGACGTAACCAATCTATTGGCTAAGGCTACACCTTAAAAAACCAAATAATAACTAAAGTAGAGTAGACTTGGGAGTAATTCATGACAGCAAGCTTACGTACAGCAAACACATAGAGGCAATTAAACAAAAAGCTAACAAATCATTAGGATTTATAATAAGATCATGTGCACATTTTAATACTATTAAACCCATTAAAATATTTTATTGTTCTTACGTCCGCAGTCATCTGGAATACGCTTCGCAAGTTTGGAACCCCCAATACGAAATATATAAGTCTCAACTGGAGTCAGTCCAGAGAAAGTTTTTGCGGTATCTGGATTTCAAAGCAAAGCAAGTCTCAAATGACTACATCCAACGTTGTAAAAGATACCACTTCTTGCCATTAGATCGCCGTCGGCAAATAAGTGATATTACGTATCTCATGAAAATTATTAATGGCTCCGTCGATTGCCCTCAACTTGTTTCAAGTATAAACTTCAAAATACCATACGCAGGATTGAGACAACGTCCGCTTCTTGACATACCGCTCGTATCAACCAACTACAGGCGAAATAGCTTTTTCTCTCGAAGCGCAGATAGTTTTAATGGCCTCTCTCCGCAGGACGAAATAGATATGTTCCATACCAGTCCAGAATCTCTAAGACGCATTCTAAGTAAGGAATTCTTCGGCGGTGACCGAATCACTGTTAAATGATGTGTTATCTGGATATTTTAATTGTATTATAAATAGCACATTATTATATATTATATATATTATATTTGTGTTTACCTGGTACTGCTATTTACTTATTTATTTATGTATTAACGCTTATCTAATCCATTAATAAGATGTTATTGTAATGTTATGTGGATATGGTTAAGTTGAATGCAATTCTTAATGTTATATTTTTGTACTTTTGCTTTTTGTCTGTTTATATTACTTCTTTTTTTAAATTTATATATATCTTTTAAATTAGGTACCTACATAGAAAAATATTTGTGGAAGCTTGTTAATAGCAACATTTATTACACATTGTAACTATATTCTGGATTATTAGTCTGTAAGCTTTCCAATAAAAATTAAATTAAATTAAATAATCTTATTGCGTGGCCTCAATGTCATATTACTTGCCTGTTGGTTCTGTAGTGATAATGATCTCGGAGGCTGATAACTATCATCAAGGTCAGCTGAGTTAGTTTCATACTCACTAGAATTCTTGATCACCCTTAATAATTTCGGTTATATTTTTTGCTAAAACTCCATGAAGTGTGAAAAGCTTTTTATACCAGAAATTGTAAAGTCTATCGATGCCTGCAGCTTTCCAGGCATCGATAGCCTTTATAATTTCTGGTATTATTATTATTATGTTTCTCTTATCACAGATATTTTCTAACATATTAGAAAAATATCTGACCCTTTGGGAGGCTTAGACGGAGACATGGATTCAACGTGAAGAGGCCCTTCGAGAGTTTTAATCTAAACTGGGATGTAAGTCATGGAACACCTACGATGGCACTAGCCGCAGCAGGCGTATGACTTATTGCTTTATATGTACTCTAATACGTCTGGGCTATGGGGATGGGTGTTTGATAGATCGGTATATTGGTAACTATGGATGAAAAACGGCGTCTACCCTGAATACTGAAAGATGTGACTTCATTAGTTTCAGCATAAGGTATCTATATTCACATAGAGAGACGAGAGCTTCGAAAACTAATGAAAGATAACCATAATGATAAATAACATAAAAACCAGACTGAAAGTTAGGCATACAGTGGTTTATTGTTTTAGAACTGATTGCCATGACGCAGAAATTAATATTTATAGTAAAATGACGTCACGCACTTTATTTCACATGAATGTTAGAATGCCTATATTACTTGTCTATAAGACTAAAAGGTGAAAAGGTGGTTTAAATCTAGTTCATGTGACAATAGCGGCACTTTTTTGTTTATAATTACTTATTATTTCATAATATTGTCTTGGTTTTCATATTATTATGGTGTTGTATTAATTAGCAGTAATCTATTCGATGCATTATTAGCATATACTAGCGATAGGTCATCACACAAGCTGCGTTTACAAGCGATATACTATTACACAAGCTATGTTTACCGCAGTTGAAATAATAAAGCTAGCCAGAGTAATTAAATCCAAATAGTACAAAACCAAAAGCTTAAACTTAATTAAAATATCTTAATCGATAAATATTGGTACATCTCATCATCTGACAGTGATACCAGGAAAAAAAGGCATTAATCATTAACCAAACTGCACGATAAATAGATATATTAATCATCATATTATTATTAATCATTATTATTATTGAATCAACTACTCATTGATAATTATTTTACAAAAGAAATATTTTGCACACATATTAATTGATGCTTTTGTATAAACATTACATTTTGTCTAAGTATATGACTACTTTTGGTTTCTCATGTCATAATTGCAAAATTATTGTGCAAATAATTGTGCATAATTGTTGATATTATAATTGTCATAATTGCACAATAATTGTGCAAATCTCACTTGACAACTTTAATAGCCGGCCGGTTACAGTTCAACTGTACAGGTAAACCGGAGCGTGTATGTTGCACAACTGTGCAGGTTTCCACGCCTGTACAGGCAACTAGAAAAAACTAGAAAATTTTAAATTTTGATATTTTTTGCCTGTGCAGACAAAACTGAGTGTGTTTAGCGGTCGCCTGCGCAGGTGTGCACACTTGCACAGGCGTCAGTTAAACAGGTATACTAATCTATGGTCAGTTGTCCGCTGCTTGCTAGAGGGGAAAGACGCTCGCGCGGCGCTGTATATGTACATAATTATGCTTTACACCACTGTTCACGGTGTCTTCGTTTAAATTTCCTTTACTTTAATAAAACAAACTATAAACCTATTAACGCTACTGTATCGAGATCAAGCGCCGCTGTCGGGGCCATGGTATCAACTGAGAGTTTGTACAGGTTTACCGCTACGTGTATTGTCTCTATGCAGCTCAAGTTTACCTGTACAGTTGAACTGTACAGGCAAACCTGTCAGGTACACCCTAGCGAGTATGACCTGCTTTACGCCTGATTCCACAAAATATCACGGATGTAGTAAATAAAAACTACCGTTGGATGATATAGGTTAGAATTTTTTTTACTGTTACCTTTATCGTGCAATCTTGACCAATACCTAGTTATTATACCAATAGGTATTGCAAATATTACGTGTAATGTGAATGTGCACTGGCGACGGCGGCTCTGATACTAAAGTGTCTCGATGGCCTTTCTACCCAACTTCTCTGTTTTGTGGTTCGTATAGGATTATGAACATAATCATAACGGAAGAAACTTATCATAAGTATTTGGCTAAAATTAGTGTGATACATTCGAATTCTCCTTGTATAACTAATGGTATTAATTAAATGCTTTAAATAGATAAGTACTTACCAAACAAATTCAAGTAAAAAACAACTATAAAGTAATCCATAATCCCATATGGAAAATACATATGAATGAAGTGTTCAGGCTTAATGTTGTCATCACCAGTAGGCTTGTCTTTATATCTGAAAGGTTTGTGAGGTCTGTGCTCATAATAAGTATTATTAAATTCATCCCTTGCCAAATAACGATGATGTGAAAGTGCCATCATAATTGCACTATATACTATATAAGTTAACAAACTAAATGTCATTACTTCAACAGCCACAGTTCCTTTGCCCTGCAAAAAAAAATCTGTCCATCATAAACCATTATAAGAGTTGTTAGAAGTGTGAAGGAGCCGTAAGTAGAAGTTGCGCCAACGGTTATGCCATGATGCCCATAATGAAGTTATGGGCATATGCCATGAAGCCATTAGACTAATCCGCTAAGTTAAGGGTATACCTCATAAAATGATATCTACAAAATAAATATTTTGGGCAAGATGAATACGATAGGTACTATTGACGAACACTCAAAGCACTCAATATATTTTATATTATTTAGTAAATCATTATTTGTTGTTGTAAATACGTCAATTTAATAAGACACCGAACGTACCATAGTTGTTAATTTGATACGATGATTTGCCATAGTAATGTGACAACATTAGCCCATATCGATTATAATTGTAACCGGTGCGGTGGTGTAAACTTCTTTTGAAAATTTTAAACATTGGTGAAGGTATAATAAAGAACAGGTAAATCAAATAAAATTAGATTATTGAATTTTACCTTTTTTTTGTTTAAATACAATTTGTCATTTAAATATTCATTTAAGCTATAATAACATTTAACTACAAGCAGGTCTTTCAATTTATTTTTAAATTGTTGTAAGTTTATTGTTTTCAGTTAGTTGGTTTGGGAGTTTATTGTAAATTACTGGGCCCAAACAAAATATACTTTTATGTAATAAGGCAGTATTGGCTCTACGTATGTAAATTCTATAAATATCATGCTGAGACCTAGTGTTACATGCTGACGCTATATTAAATAGGTTAAGGTTAAGCTTAACAAATATCGCAACTTCATAGATGTAGAGACAAGAAAGCGTAAGAATTTTATAATTTATTAATAATGGCTTACAAGTATCAGTAGGTTGTAACGCAAACACAGCCCTAATGCATCGTTTCTATGCCTTATATATGAGATCTCTATCAGACGAATTTCCCCAGTAAACTAAACCATACCTCAGGATAGAAACCACCAGTCCATGATATGCAGTCATTACGGTGTTATTGTTTGCCACTTGCGCCAACTCATGAAGTGCGAAAACTGTTTTATTTATGTTATTTGATATGACTTCTATGTTAGTTTACCTTCTATAGTGAGGTCAAGAAATTTAGCTGTCTGAACCTCAGTGATAGATTCACCTCTGTATTTGTTATAGATATTAGGTACAGTTACGCGTTGGCTAAAGTGTATTAATTTGTTTGTTTCTAAGTTAGCCTTGAAATTATTAACTTCTAGCCATGTTAGGATTGCATTCAGAGTACCATTTAAGTCATGCGTATAAGTTTGTATGTCATTACATTTAATAGCAATCGTGCTGTCATCTGCAAATAAAGTAACATGATTTGGAGTTGCATTTGGAAGGTCATTAAATATATTATTATAAATAGCAGGGGGCCTAAAATACTCCCCTGTGGTACACCATACAATATTTTGCGTGCGTTTGATAGATATGTATACTATTTCTTAGTTTTTGGATGAATTCTACTTAATTTTGTGTACTGAGTGCGGTTTTTGAGGTATGTTTCAATTAATTTTAACGTGTTACCCCTAATGCCATAGGTCTCTAGCTTATGTAATAAGATCTCATGATTTACATGATCAAATGCTTGCATCATATCCATAAATATGGCGCATATTGGTATTCGTTTGTCGACGTTAGACATAATAATTTCTAATTGAAAATATTGATTATAACGCTGTATGTCTATAATTATCAATGTTTTCCTTACTATCTTTCTTTTTTAATACTGGTATAATAGTGGCTATTTTAATTTTTCTGGAAAGATACCAGTCTCTATAGAAGGGTTCATAATATAACTAAGAGGTGTTGTGATTTGGTCAGCAATATATTTAATTGCTTTGACCGCATTGACCATAACCTACTAATTAATTATATAGCTTAACAACATGGGAGTGCGTGGAGATTTGCTCAGGCGGTTCTCCTCATATATTGAGAACCGATCACAGGATACAGTGCTCAGAAACTACATGTCTAGCTGGGTTACTGTTCCCAGCGGTGTTCCACAAGGTTCTTCGCTCGGTCCGTTACTCTTTATAGTGTATGTAAATGACATTGATTCATGCCTTAAATCATCCAAATTATTATGTTTTGCAGATGATAAGAAAATCTACACCACTATATCATCACATGCAGGCGTATTAGCTTTTTAAACAGACTTATTCCAAGTATTAAATTACTGTAAGAACAATATACTCGATCTCAATCCCAGCAAATGCTCAATAATAACATACACCCGAAAGCACTCAATCATTGCCGCAAATTACATACTAGGAGGCCAAACGTTATCTAGATCAAACTCCGTCCGGGATCTTGGCGTGTTTCACGATTCTAAACTACTGTTTGATACACAGATCGAAGCAGTCATTAAAAAAGGCTTCCAAAGCCTTGGGGTTTGTCATGAAAATGTCTAAATGTTTTACTGAAGCGAAGACACTTTTTTTGTACTGTATACAGGGTGTAAGTGACGGTTCACCGAAAACTGAAATACTAGCTTCGGACCATCATTCTGAGTTGGAAAACGTAGGAATTTTCCACCGGAAAATTATCGAATTTTCTTTCAAAATTTCACATTTTTCTAACTGATTATGATTACATAATGAGTAAACGACCCATTATACTAGATAATATCAATAAAAACTACATAATACCGAAAAACAGCTATGTAATCCAAACATACAAAATAAACACAGTTGAACCAATCAGCTGATCTTGCGCGGACAAGGCAATGACCAACGCAAAAAAGTTTTTTTACGCACCGGCAATAGTGTGCTGTGTAAAAACCCGCCCGCATCGTACCTACTACCACTGAACTAGGGAAGATCTATGATCAATGATCGATATCGAAAAAAGTGTATTAAACAAAGCGGGATAGGTTAATAAATAAAATAGTTGTTTTCCTTTTAAAAGTAAAGGTTACATGAACGTGTTAGCACTATTTATTATTAAATTAGTCACGTAGATTGAAAAGATTGTAATGATTAAAGTAGCCTGTAATTAAATGTTATACTACTATCACTTTACAATACCCATTTGCATTTTAAATGTAAAAAAATATTAATTGTTTTGATATTTCGTATCGTAAATGTACATGTATGAGTTTATTTAATCACTTTTAGTAATAATTAATGTAAAAGACCATCTAATTGTTTTAAAACAAAGCTTTTTGTACACAGCGATTCATACAATGTAATGTAATCTAGTAAATCTTTACTTAACTGTTAAAATACAAAACTGTAGCAAAAATTTGTTAATAGAATTAGCCATAAACAGTTTATTACTATGTATAAGTATAAAATTAATCGATAGCCGATAACTCTCATAAAAATATTTTATGAGAGTTATCGACTATGGATTTATTTAATTAGATAGATGTATCTCATCCCTATCTAATATGACTACAACTGCAAAAGAAATTTATTTTTGAATTCTTTAGTTCGGTCGCGCTACTGTCAGGAATCGGAAGTACTTGACGTAATCTCTCGTATTCTCGAGTGTTAACTATTTTCGTTGCATTTTGTTAAGTTTTTTATTTTGTTTATAACTATTTTGTGTACTAAATTGTGTTTATTTACTGTGTTCATAACATTTTGTTAACGTTTTTGTTTTGTTTATAACTTTTTTGTGTAACTACAAAGTTGTGTTTGTACCTAATAAATAATGAGTCAGCCATTTAGTGCACGTGAATATGGACAAATGCTCATGGCATACGGGGAGGCACGAGGCAATGCTTCGTTGGCGCTTCGCATTTACATCCAGCGGTATCCTGACGCTCGTCACCCTATGGACAGTCGTGTGATTTCTCGTACGTATCAACGAGTACTGAATAATTTACCCATAGTACCGCATCAGGAGGGTTCCAGCAGGCCGATTAGAGTTTCCACTGAGCGGAGAATTCTCGATGCCGTTCACCGTAATCCACACCTTGGTACGCGAACCACCGCTAAACTTCTGCGCCGTAACCACGGAACTCGCCTATCGCACTGGACTGTGCATAAAATTTTACGCAGAGATCGACAACGGCCGTACCGTATTCATAAAGTACAAGTTCACGTGCCTGGCGATCAAGTTCGGCGTATTGCATACTGCAGGTGGTTGATGAATATCAGCAGCGGCAACATCCAAATTTTGTATCCCACATAATCTGGACTGACGAATCCACGTTTACTCGGAATGGCATGTGGAATCGACGTAACTCGCACGTTTGGGCGCGAAGTAATACACATGCATCCCAACAAACGGGTCACCAAACGCGTTGGTCAGTAAACGTATGGTATGGTAACTATAACAACAAAATTTTAGGGCCTTACTTTTTACCGGAGCGCTTGAATGGACCCCGATACTTGGATTTTCTACAGCAAGACCTGACTGTCCTGGATGAGTTACGTTCCGACCTTGCCGCAGAATGGGATCAAATGGAAGATTTGCCGCTTGCTCAATTACCTCAAATTTGGTTTCAACACGACGGTGCGCCACCGCATGTCGTGCTCAGAGTGCGCCAATATCTTGACGACACATTTCCTCGGAGATGGATTGGGCGATTCGGGCCTCACTCGTGGCCAGCCCGCTCACCGGATTTAACACCGCTGGATTTTTTTTTGTGGGGCTATATCAAGGAAAAGTGTTCGTCAGTGCACTACTGCGGACGAAATGCGGAATTGTATAACGGCAGCATTTGTAAAGTTAGAAGCTGACATTATCGCAGACCCCTCCATGATGCCTCGCCTTCACGCCGAAACAATCAATCGTGCGCAAGTTTGTGAACAAGTTGGAGGCAGCCATTTTGAACCATATCTTATAAGGGCCGCGAGATCTTAAGGTAAGGTTTAATTACTTATACAATTTACTGTTAATTCAAAGAATTTATCGTAAATCACTCTACCTTTTTATTTTATAAACACATTTGGCTTTCTGTTTTTACCTACACAAACATTAACGAAATGTGCGTATAAGATTAATTTTATAAGACGTTATTCAATTTATTCAAATTTTTTGTAAGTACAATAATAAAATTGTACAATCCGATTATTAGTCACAACGTTTAAATTATTATTGTAGTAGATCACTAAAATAGGTGATCCGGGCTCCGTCAGATAATGTGAGCGCGCGTAGCGTTGGTGCGCGGGAAGCGCGATACGATAGCGCGGACGGACACATTGCATTGGTAGCGATACATTGCGTAGTGTAAATTACAATGTACTAGCATAAAACTTTAATCGTACGTTTCATTTTTGAATTGACATTTCCATTCAGTTGTGTACTTATGGACAAACGATTGTGCAACGTTTTCGGTACACCGTCCCTTACACCCTGTATATTATGATCCGCAGCCATCTTGAATATGCATTGCAGGTGTAGAGCGGTTGCTATTTTAGATCGTATTGAGATGATCCAGAGGTGCTTTATAAAATATTTATGTTACCATCAACAGATTCCATATCACTCCGACAACTATCTTAACATATGCAAAAAATTCCATATTCTTCCTTTAAAAAATCGACGCGAGATCGCTGACTGCGTTCTATTAATAAAGACTATGAGTAATGAAATTGACTGTTCTCATTTATTATCAAAATTTTCTTTGAATGTTCCACATAAATTCATAAGATTTAATCCACCAATTAATATAAAATCTGCCTCTACTAACTACAGACAAAATTCGTATGTCGTGAAAGCGAGCCGCAATTTTAACAAGTTATGCAAGGAGCACGATTTTGATGTTTTTACCACCAAAGCGTCATTGGTAAGGAAAAGCTATTGCTTTTTTATTGTTCTGTTATTTTTTATTCTCTCTTTGTGTTTATTGTTACAATTGATCTTTCGCTCTACCAAGACTGTTCACACTTTTCTAGAATGTCACATAAAAGTGAAAACTTGCAATTGGCTGTCTGGATACTAGAATGATCACTGTTATATTGGCTGTAAGTTTTCCATGTATAAAATAAAAAAATTGAGACAGTCTTCCGGGACTGCCGATAGAAGTGAAAACTTTAATCCTTGGTCATAAACACTTCTATATAAACTAAAAATAATTCAAAAATGGAAAGGATGCTCCGTTCGATCGCCTTCGCGCTTCGCTTGGTTTCGGTTCGGCTATACGTATGATGCTCTGTTCGATTCTAGGTTCCTCATAAACTTATATGTTGCTTATGCATATATACATATGCCACATAACTCCCGCCTAAGCGAAGCGTACGTTTTGTTTCATTGCGCGGCCGGATCTGGTGACGTAGGGATTTCGCGGTGAAGGTGATGAAGCTGACCGCATTGGTGTAGGTGATGTGTCCGGGGCTGGCGTGTTTGTTGATGTTATGTTTTCTGGGGAGTCTTCCTCTTTGAGTAGATGGGCTGGCTTCAACCTGTCGACTGAAATTACTGCGGTGCGAAGCGGAAGTTGCAGTGTGAAGTGTTTGCCGTCGGTACTGAGTTGAAGTACTTGATATGGTCCGTCGTATGGTGGTACGAGAGGTCTGCGCACGATGTCGTTGCGTACAAACACATGCGTACATGTCCTGAGGTCTTTGTATATGAATGTGTTTGACCTAATTGTTGAGAATGACGACATTGTTTCAGTCAGCTGACGGACAAATTTCGCATCTTCAATGTTTGGCTTGGTAGGTATGATATCAGATGGGACGCATAACGTTGATCCGTATGTCATCAGGGCCGGGCTGACGGTAGAGTCTTCACGTAGGGCGGTGCGAAGTCCTAGTAATACTGTAGGTAATTCATTGATCCATCTGTTATCGGTCGCTCTTGCCAGCAGTGTCGCTTTCAGAGATCGATGCCATCGTTCGATTTTGCCATTAGCTTGTGGGTGAAATGTAGTATTACGTATTCGAGTAACGCCTATTTTCTTCATTAAAGCTTGAAATAAAGACGATTTGAACTGTCTTCCTTGGTCTGTAGTAAGTCGCAGGGGACATCCAAACCGCGATATCCATCCCTCGTACACGACCTTCGCGACCGTTTCGGCGGTGACGTCACGAATAGATATTACCTCTGGCCAGTTAGTGCAGCGATCAATCATAGTAACTAGGTATCTATAGTCATCTGATGGCGGGAGAGGCCCAACTATGTCCACGTGCAGGTGTTCAAAACGGGAAGATTTTTGAAACTCGCCGAGCGGGCTAATGACCTGCCGATGAACTTTCGCTCGTTGACAGCTGATGCACGCCTTGGCCCATATACCTGTATCTTTGTTTATAGATGGCCAGAAAAACTTTGTTGTCATTCTTTTTCTTGTTGTACGAACGCCGCCGCCGGGGTGACTTAGTTCGTGTTGTGCTTTGAAGGCTGCGACACGATAAGGTATGGTCGAATGTTCGCTGTCGATGTTTCGCACCAAATAAGCCGTTTTACTCCCGGTAGGTTTACGCGGGAAAACTTCAGTCCGGGGTTATTCATGCAATCACGTAGCTTGGCGTAGTTTTCTTGTTCTTGAGATAGCTTGTCGTAGTCCATCGTTGTGTTGAGTAGTTCGATTTCCGCGATACGTGATAACGCGTCGGTGGCTTCGTTCTTATCACCGTGAATGTATTTGATGTTAGTGCAGAATTGACTTATGTAATGAAGTTGTCGCTCTCGACGCGGGGTGTCGCTGCTACTTGGCGTTCGTGTTAGTGCGTACGTTAATGGTTTGTGATCCGTGCATATGGTGAGTTGGTTGCCCTCTATCAGTCGGCGTAGATTTTTAACAGCTGTATACATTGCTAGAAGTTTGCGATCGTATAGGTACACTATATTTTCTCTGCGTCTCGCTCATTGTTTTTGAGTAAAAAGCGAGTGGTTTCCACACGTTGTCTATTTTCTGTTATAGGACTGCGCCGAGGCTAGTGTCAGACGCGTCGGTGAGTAAGCATAACGGGGCGTTAGGTATTGGGTGCGATAATATAGTAGCCTCGAGAATGCTTTGTCGGCATTGTTAGGCTGTTTTTTTTTACTTTTGGTATTCGGCTTGATGGGGTAGGCAGCTACGGTAGAAGTTGATCATGCCTTAAAATCTTCTTAACTCTAGCACTGTAGTTGGTTTGGGAAACGTAAGTATGGCTTGAATGCGTTCTTCTGTAGGTTTGATTCCGTCCGGTGTAACTTCATAGCCGAGGAACTGTATCTTGTCTTTGCCGAACTCACATTTATCGATGTTTAGAGTGACGCCGTAGTTGTCGAGACGTTTGAAAATTTGTTGTAAGTGACGCTTGAGATCCACTGGGTTTTCTGAGTAAACTAGTAAATCATAGACGAAATAGAATACGTTGTCGTCGAGCCCTCGTAGTACTTCGTGCATGAAACGTTGAAACGTTTGGCCGGAGTTGCGTTAGTCGAACGTCATTCAGTTGAACTCGAAGAGGCCAACGGGGGGTTATTATGGCCGTCTTCGCAGCATCTTCTTTTTCAATAGGTATCCAGAAATACGCCATTTTGAGATCTAGTTTTGAAAAGATTTTGTTCTCATGTAGCTGGTACGTAAAATCTTGAATTCTCGGAATAGGGTAGCGAATGAGTACTGTAACGGCGTTCAATCTTCTATAGTCGCCACACACGCGTAGCGAACCATCCTTTTTCTTAACGACGCACAGTGGGACCACATCCTACATTTGGTTGGACATTTTGAGGAATCATCGAATATCAAAAGACTTGAAACGAATGTGCATCTAAGAATGAAGATTTTTAGATTATATAATTTTAAGCCATTAATCTATTCGTTGTGCTGTAATATACAACTCTAAAGATAAAGGTTGCTCTTTCCTGAAAATGACACGTCGACTTTGAAATGTAATTTTATTTATTCATATGGTTGGAAGATATTAATCTTACAAAAAGTAGTGCAGTAGGGTATATTCATAATTACACAATTATTTTCTTTCATATAAATATGATACTTTGGCATAAAATCAAGGTATAAAAATATTACAGGAATATTTCATACACTATTGAAAGCGATAATATGCCTCAAATTAATTCTATCACAATTGACCAATGCACGTACACGAATTCAGGTATTATCTATACTAATATTATAAAGCTGAAGAGTTTGTTTGTTTGTTTGCTTGAACGCGCTAATCTCAGGAACTACTGGTTCGAATACAAAAATTCTTTTAGTGTTGGATAGCCTATTTATCGAGGAAGGCTATAGGCTATCACAACATCACGCTACGACCCACGGGGGCGGCGCAGTAACGATAAACGCGGGTGAAACCGCGGGAACATCTAGTAGCTAATAAATTCAATGACTTTTTTATCGACATGACAAATAAATCAATTAACTATAATTCTAAAAGTAAAATTTACTACAATCACACTATATCTGACATTTCTAATAATAATAATAATAATAATCCTTTACTCACAAGAAATGTGGTTACATAGTGGTGGTAAGGTAATTGTGGTCCTATCACATTCTACCATAACAATGGTGCGTAAATATGTCAAAGTTATAGACAGATATTGTACAAAATATGTTGATCATTATATTGGTTTGATATTATATTCATTTGTACTTAGTTAATTAATGTCAACATTTATGCCGTGAATAATTATTGTAATAAATAAGGTAATTGTAGGAATGTCAAGTGAAAACAAATTTAGAAGTCAATTATTGTGTTACAATGTCAGTGATATAAGGAATTCAACATTAATTAATTACATCATTTTCTTTATATGTCATAAAATCCTTTAAAGAGTAGAAACATTTTTCTGCAAGCCACACTGTAAGTTTTCTCTTAAACATAGTAAGCTGTAATTCTTTGAATTTATCTGGTAACTTATTATATACATCTATGGCCTTTACATAGACATTCTTCTCATATATATCCAAACGGCACCTAGGTCGGAGAAGATTAAATTTATTTCTAAAATTTCTACCCACCTTGTCAGAAAATTTGCTAAAATATTGTGGATGCAGTTTGACAAAGACACATAGTTCCCTAATGTACATGCAAACCAGTGGTAGGATATGAAACTTTGTAAATAATTGCTTACAACTGTCTGTAGACCAGGCTCCACATATCGCTCTCACGCATTTCTTTTGCACCAGAAATGCTTTTTCAATCTCAATCGAATTACCCCACAACAAAAGACCATATGAGAGCACCGATGACACGTATCCATGGTACGCACTAAGAGCCGCTTCCGTTGATACGGTCTGTCGTAAGCGTCTAATAGCAAATACAAATCTATCAAGTTTATTGCAAACATATTCTACGTGCCCCTTCCAGTTGCAATGCTTATCAAGCATTATACCTAAAAATTTAACCGTGCTTACCTCTTCTATTTTTTATTTTTGTAGTTTACATTTAAATCAATATGTTGTCTTCTATAATTTTGGAACTGTATCATTTGTGTTTTATTTACATTGATTTTAAATTATTATTACTTAGCCATTCAATTGTCTTATTAAGCGTCAAACTTATGTCATTCTCATATTTTTCTTTATTTTCACATTTGATAATGAGTGTCGTGTCATCAGCAAATAAGATTGTTTTGTGGTGAGTAATATTAGGAAGGTCGTTAATATACATTACAAATAAAAATGTTCCCAGTACGCTGCCTTGTGGGACTCCAAATCTATTTAGTTTGAAATTCGATCTATTTGTAACTTTTTCATTGTTATCTATTTTAGTTATTTCTACACACTGATATCTGTCTTTTAAGTAACTCTTTATCCAGTCACTCGCTACCCCTCTAATTCCATATCTTTCTAACTTGTGAAAAAGCAGCTTATGATCAACAAAATCAAAGGCTTTACTCATATCTAGAAATAAGGCCGTTACAGGTATCCTATCATTAATAGATTCAGTAATTGATTTTATCAGATTGAAGCAGGCTAGTGAAGTACTACTATTTTTGCGAAAACCGAACTGTTCTTGTTTTAGAATTTTTTGATTTAGGACGAAGTCATATAATCTTATTAACATGGCTTATTCAAAAATTTTTGAGATGACTGGTATAAATGTAACTGGGCGGTAATTATTCATGTCTGTTGCATCTCCCTTTTTATACAAGGGCTTAACGATAGATTTTTTAAGACTTGTGGGAAAAGTGCCTTGTTGAAATGACATATTAATTATAAAGCTCAAGGGTTCACATATGAATTGTACGCAAGCTTTTATAATCTTTGTATTAATCCCATCAATACCTACAGAGTTAGTATTGTTGAGGTTATTAATTAATTTAAATACCTCCGTTGGGTGTGTCGGGCTTAAAAATATCGAATTAAAATTATTCATGTCCATAGTTTTATTGATATCGCTACTGTTATAATTAAAATAATTCTCATTAGTCAATTTAATATAAAAATTATTGAATAAATCACTTATATCGTCTGTAGTTGTATGTACATGATTATTATATAATATTTTGTATATTTCTGTATTGGTATGTATGTCTCCAATATTTTGATTTATGATTTCCCACACTGCTTTGCATTTATTCTTTTTGTTTTAAATATATTTATGATTTTCTAACTGTTTCCACTTATGTATGCATTGCTTAAGTAGTTTAGAATATTTTTTGTAGGTCCTAATATTTCTCTTTTTGTCAGCCCCCACTTGTTTACTTTTTAAATAGAGAATTCTTTTTTTTATACAACACTTCCTTAAACCTTTTGTCAGCCAAGTACTTTTATTAACTTTATTGCATTTTTTTACTTTTAAATATAGGAAAGCATAGATCAAAAATCAGTGAAAACAAACTGTAAAATTCTTGGAAAGCTTCATTTAGATTAGATTTTTCATAGACATTCGAAAAAGATAATGATGAAATGTACTGCCAAAATTTGTCAACATTTTCTTTACTAAAGTCTCTAACCTCCTCGTACCAAGTGTGTTTCTGACGTTTAATATTGGTTTTTATTGTTAGCGTTTGCCCTGTCTCATGATCTGAGAGACCCAAGTGGTGAATATCAGCGCGTGTTTGTTTCATATTACTCGCAAACAGGTCAATACACGCCTGTTTTCTAGTAGGCAACTTAATGTGTATTTCTATATTAAAGTTTTTTAATAAGTTTATGAGTTCTAAACAACTTTCGCTTGGTTTAAGCATATCCAAATTCCAATCACCACATAAAATATTTTTTTTTATTCTATATGAAACTTTTAATAGTAATTTTTCTAATTTTTCAACGAATGCGTAAGGATTACTTGTGGGGGGTCCTGTACACACATATTACAGCCATTTTTTGTGTTAGTAGCTCAACGCCACAGTATTCAAAACTAAAATTACACGCAATGTCAGGTATACATGTTAACGTTTTGTAGTCGAAGTCATTTTTGATCAAGATACAGGAACCTCCTCTTTTTGAGTTGCGGGAGTACGATGCTACTAATTTATATCCTGGTATCTTAAATAAATGCTCCGTACCTTTTTTAATAAATGTCTCGGTAAACCAAAGAATATCGATTTCTACAGACTTTTGGGAAAATTCAGCTAAAGCAAAAATAATGTCCTCGGTTTTATTTATTGCACCTGCTATATTCTGGTGAAATATAGGTATTTCTGATTCACCTTTAGACAAGAAAAAACTCAAGTTTGCTTGAATTTTGTTGTGTTTGTTGGTCCCATAGCACTGTGTCATTAGCATTTACTTCTGTTATGTCCGATGATCCTATCCTATTTAACCTCGGTTGAGTTTGAAAATAGTATGGAATAGTACCCTTTTTTATAATATTAGACGCACGATTCCTGTCAACTGGTTCACTTGTATTACAGTCGTACAATTTTGATGAAACATTAATGTCCCTATAAATGGGCTGTGGTTTATTTATTTGTTTATTATATTCCAAAAATGCAATTTCTACAAGTAACTTAAAGCTTAACTTTTTAGTGAACCTTATCGGATTTGTTTTCAATATATCTGTACAATTCATCTCAATAAATTGGCAATTACAATAATTTTTCAGTAATCTATACTAATATTATAAAGCTGAAGAGTTTGTTTGTTTGTTTGTTTACTTGAACGCGCTAATCTCAGGAACTACTAGCCCGATTTGAAAAATTCTTTCAGTGTTAGATAGCCCATTTATCGAGGAAGGCTATAGGCTATATAACATCACGCTACGACCCACGGGGGCGGCGCAGTAACGATAAACGCGGGTAAAACCGCGGAAACATCTAGTAATTTTAAATTTTTATTCAAAGTTTTTCGTTTTAATATTGATTATATTGAACATTTATTACAAATACTTTATGGTGTCTCAATATATGTAGTGAATTACTCAAAGCCGATAAGTACTTCATAGGGATTTTTATCATTTGAACCCATCGACAAGATAACTATGTCGTCATCATTTAAAGATTTACTCAAGCTATCACAAGACTTCAACACTTCGTCACTCCTTGCCCATGGCTTGACGACACCATAAAAGTTGTATTTACACTTAAATTTAAGATGGTTACGGTCGTAATCATAAGTTAGTTGTGAAGCTAAACTACGAGTCTGCTCATCACCTATAATGTACAGTTTCTTCATTTCACTACCTGTAGCGCCATCTGGGCATTGGAATTTCTCTAGAGTTGACGTGCATAATACTGTCCCCGCTGAATTAAATTCTTCCTCCGCTACGTTTTCCTTTACCCTTAATTTAGCAATCTCTGTATGAGGTGTGTTACTTGTTTGTGGATTCATGTTTAGACGGCTAGGTGATAATTGTGGATGTCGCTTAGGTGTTTCATTGACCCCCATTGTTTTGTGATCGTTTAACGGTGAAAATCGCGATACTTGCATCCTTATATTGGTGAGCTTTTTGAGGTAAGGCGAGACCGATCGCCGGCTACTCAGAACTCCTCTACTCAGAACTCCTGGGGGACAAAACTAGTATAATGGATAGTGATAAAAATAAACTTAGTAATGTTTTTATTAAAAGTACTAGGAAATTGAGAAAATACCTTAAGTTAAATAAATTAATTAAAAAGTTAAATATGAATCTTAATAAGTTAAACAAGGTTAGGAAGGTGACACGGCATAACAGTGAATTGGTGAAGGAGCATGATACTTTATTAATAAATTTAGGAAAAAGCAATGATCAAGTAGTTGCCAATAGGTTACAGTATGAAGCACATACAGCCGAATTAAATCATCAAATTAACAACTTAGAAGAACAACTGACAAGAATGAGCCTTAATCACCATAAAGAAACATCTGAATATATTTTGAAGTATGAGGAAATTGCCAGAGTTGGTAGGGAGAACATGGAACATGTTCTCTCACTAACTAATAACAATCTTTGCGGTAAGTGCTTACAGGCTACACCTTATAATAACCTGTCAGCTGTTTGTGATTTGGATTCAGTAAACAGTGGTACCACCTCCTTTTCTGATCATGAAGATATGTCTGTGTCTTCTTTGATGAATAACATTAACAAAAATATATTCATGTTTTCTGACCAAATAAGAGTATCTTTTAGTGGACTAATTAATTTTCATACAGAGTCGCCTTGCATAAATATTTGTTCCCCTGGGGCTAGGTTAGGTTCTATAATTGATAAGTTAAAAACTACAAAATTAAATGCAGATTATATAGTAATATTTCTTTATGGTGACAGCTTATCTGTCACTAAAAAAGAAGCAATCCATTTGACAGAGGTAATAGAATCATTACATTATAAAGTAGGGTGTAACTTTATTCTTTGTGCATTACCATATTCCTATGTACTAACACATGAACAAAATAGGAATATTGAAAAACTTAATTTACTTTTTTATAACAGTACATGTTATAACAATTATAGTTTATTTTTTGACACTAATAAGTTTATTAGTAAATTTTTATTGACTAAAGATACAATGTATCTATCTTCTTTTTATAAAAAGCAACTTGCTAAATTAGCATTTAATATAATATGTAGGGACTCAGGTACCAGTAGGGTAATTAAGGTTTTAGGACATAGTAGTATTTCTACTACAAATTCAAATATTGACACTTCTAGTAGTTTAAACTGTTAGATGAGACAAAGGATAACACACAGTATTAGACTAATTCATCAGAATATTCAGGGTCTATCCGGCAAGGAGTTAGAATTAGATTTATTTTTAAAAAAACATAATATTCAAATATGTTGCATAACGGAACATTGGTTAAGAACTAATCAATTAATATTTAATAACGAATATTATTCAATTGTAAGTGCGTTTGTAAGAAAGAATTCTATACATGGTGGCTCTCTAATATATGTATGTAACAATCTAAAATGTAAAGAACGTAAAGATATAGTAAATCTTTCTATCGAGCGCACTGTTGAACTATCCTGTGTGGAATTAGAGCAACATGTCATAGTTTGTGTATACCGACCACCGCAAAGTGATTTTAGTGTGTTTGAAACCGTAATAGACGATATTTTAAAACGCTTGCGTTCATATAGTAGTGTGTGGTGATTTTAATGTTAATTTACTTGAGCAGTCAGCTGTCTCTTTAAGACTTATTAGTTTATTTAGATCATTTAATTTACAGCATTTATTTTCTGAACCCACTAGGATCACTTCACATTCTGCTACCTGCTTAGATAATGTATTTTGCGACTGCCAATTTCTAAATAGGGCCATATTGAGTGAACTTACATCTGACCACTGTGGGCAAAAGGTAGTATTTCCTGTGAGTACAATTCATATAGAGAAAAAGGTCACATGTAGACCGATGACATCTAATCGCTTAAAGGAATTTAATGATAACATAAGTCTCAAAGTTGTCAATATGGACCTTTCTCTGGATAGTCCAGACGAACTATATGAGTCTTTACTTAAGATAATTACTTTAGAATATAATAATATTTTTAAATGTAAGACTTTTAGTCAGAATAATAGGATTAAGTTTTGTGACTGGGTAACATCTGGGATATATAGAAGTAGAGCAAAGCTATATGAATTATATGGTATGAAACAATACAATTTCGATCCAAATTTTATTCAATATGTTAAAAATTATTCAAAATTATTTAAAAAGACTTGTGCCACTGCCAAGTCCCTTTACCTAAAAACTAAAATTCAAAAATCTAATAATAAAATTGAAACTACATGGAACATTATTAACAATGAAACAGGTCGCAGCAAGGTGCGAGATAATAAATTTGAACTGAATATAAATAATAGCGTAATTTCAAATAATTTGGAAGTAGCCGATACATCCAATAACTACTTCGCAAAAATACCTTTAGACATAACTAGTACCCTTAGGTCTTGCCCAGCTCGAGCAGAATACTTGGTTAGGGGCAACGTGGAAGAGTGCAAGATAGTATTTAGTTTTGAGCGTGTACATCCGTATGATATAATAAAAGTATTTAAGTCGCTTAATTCAAAAAAATTAGCTGACTTCTGGGGTATTTCGGTAAAATTAGTTGAAAGTATTATTGTTAATACACCGTGAATTTGTAGTCGTTTTGGAACCGAAACGTGGTAACTTAGGATAATTAGTAGTATCAATCAAAAATAGTAAAATAATTGTACTGCGTATAATAAAAAAGTTGGAATATAAATAATATTTTTCACTTATTCGAGTTTGATCGTAGTAACGCACGGACAATTCATTCACAAACGCATGCATACGTCACCGGCGCGGCGTCCGCGTTGCCGCGCCGCGCCGCCGCGCACAGTCGAAGTTATGAACGACGCACGATAGGTAACTACGTATATCAGCTGATACCTATCCAGAACCTCGTGTACCACGACCGAGTCCTATGCGTAATTTAAAAACTAGTGAAGCTACACAAGTATTATAAAATTAGGTAAATGCAATAGCGACGAAATTGATAATAGGCTTAGCACAGTTCAGAATCAGCTGATACGAGGCAATACGTTTTCTCTTTTTACTATGTGATTTCTGCATTGTGAAACATCACAATTAATACGTAAATGGATACTCCAATTTCTCCTTCATACTTTACACGGGCTTAGGACCGTCGGAAATACTTTATCTGAACATTACTTTTCGATAAATAGCTAACTTTATTTATTATGTAATAAAATAAACACAGGTGAATGAACTGTGAGTATTTCGGGCGTATTTCAAAAATTGGAGCTATTTACAAAATAATTAAATTACATACCTATGGACAGTTTGTTAAAGGCCTCCACTATTGCACTACGTAGCTCCTCACGACTTTCACGTTCACGAAAATACACTAGTCTTTTTATTTCCGACATTGAGGCTTGTCTGGGCTTCTCGGTGGCCAAGCCACGGGACCGCCGCGGCCTATTGTGTACCTATGTGATAGGTATCACATATCACCAAACTGATTGTTGAGATAGGCACGTACTGCACTTGCATAATGAGTGGGACAGCCGTTGTGCTAGTAATACATATCGTGTATTGATAATGGCACTTCCTCCAATAGCTCGGATATTAGTTTGTAACATTTCTAAATACGAGCTGCCCGTTAGATGACCTTCAATAAAAACAGGCCCTATTAAATGGTCGTTTATAATATCGGCCTAAACATTCACACTGAACCTCACTTGGAGGTGGTCTTCCTGTATTAAGTGAGGGTTTACAGCGTTGCGATTATAGCGTTTTACAGTCCCACTCGAGTAAACAATGACTCATCTGTCCACAGTATGTTCGCATTCGTATTATTTAACAACCACTGCACTGACATGGCGATCCTTGCTGGTGCATCGTTGTTGTTAATTACGTGAGCCCGACAAAAATGATAAGGGTGTTATCTATTAGTATTTAATGTTTTCCATACAAAGTATTGGCTAATATTAAATTCTCGAGCCGCCATTCTCGTGCTTCGCCGCGGATCCCGCTCTAATATCCTCTTCGATCTCCGGGGGTCATTCAGGAGTCCTCGGCCTTGCGCATGAGTCGGCGTACGGAATTGTCCATGGTCGAGAAGGCGCTGAGTTGCAGCTAAGATGGTGGGAGTGGTCGGAACTTAAGGACTTTCAATCCCTCGTAGCCGCAGCACATTCAAATGCTTCAGCTGGGAGTACAACCGTCTGGCCTCTTCCAAATTGTAATTGGCAACAGCATACAGCTAAACCAAGTAGTCAAAGAGTTTTCGTACTGACGACTATGTAATTTTCGCGTGACAATAAACAATGCATTATGCAACCATTTCGCGCGTCGGTTGCCGCGGTACTGAAGGGCGGGCGGGGGACAGCGGGGTCGGGTGCGCTCACCGCCGTGCCTAGGCGCCTCGCGTCTGGGGTACATTAGGGTAGTTAGTGAACGCGGATTGGCGGGCGGCGCGGGCGCGGCGGTTTCTGTGTTGTTATTGGCAAATGTTTTACCGCTTAGTTAAACATGAATGATATCGATCGTAGTGACACGCGTAATCGTAGTACGTGAAATTGAGTGGCGTTACCACGAGTTCTCATTTATTTTTCGTAAACGACATTAAATTTAATGTTTATAAATAAATATATTTTTATTTTATTAAAATAATCACTTTTACCGATTCTATGATTGATATAGAGTATAGGATTTTCGGTTCCAAAACGACTACAAATTCACGGTGTATAGCGCCACACCTAGCCGCAATATTCAACGGATGCATTGATGTGGGCATTTTTCCAAACTTAATGAAATGTAGTAAAATAATACCTTTATTTAAAAATGGTTGCAAAAGTGACCCCAGTAATTTTAGGCCGATTTCAATATTACCTGCTATTAGTAAAATATTTGAGAAGATTATATTACAGCAATTAGAGAGCCACTTCAGTGTAAACAATTTATTTCACGCAGATCAATATGGGTTTAGGAAGGGCCGTTCTACGATAGATGCGGGTGTTACGCTTTTAAAACATATATTCAGTGCCTGGGAGAATTCGCAAGATGTCATTGGCATATTCTGTGATCTCTCTAAAGCCTTTGACTGCGTTGACCATCAAACGCTGTTGCGAAAACTCAGGCATTATGGCATCCGAGATACTGCACTTGACTTAGTTGATTCCTACCTAAGCGATAGACTACAACACGTTGATATCAACGGAAGTAGATCTTCTGGATTACCAGTCACAATGGGCGTGCCACAGGGCTCGATTTTGGGACCCTTTCTGTTTTTAGTGTACGTAAATGATTTGCCGTTCTTTGTTCAGGATTTGTGTGACATTGTTTTATTCGCGGATGACACATCCCTTATTTTTAAAGTAGACCGAAAAGCACCAAATTTACGTGCTGTTAATGATTCACTCGCGGAAGTCCTGGACTGGTTTACGACGAATAATTTACTATTTAACTCTACAAAAACTAAATGTATCAAGTTTACATTGCCAAACGTAAAGAGTCCTAACGTGAATATAATTTTAAATGATGAAATTATTACTTTTGTTCAATCTACAGTCTTTTTAGGATTAACTTTAGATCATAAAGTTCAGTGGGGCGCTCAAATATCGTGTCTTGCAGGGAAACTTAGCTCAGCCGCATACGCAATTCGTAAAGTAAGACAGCTTACTGATATAGATACTGCAAGACTAGTATATTTCAGTTACTTTCATAGTGTCATGTCCTACGGTATATTATTGTGGGGCAAGGCAGCTGATATTGAGGCAATTTTTATTCTTCAAAAGCGTGCAGTACGTAGCATTTATAATTTAGGACCACGAGATTCCCTGAAAGATCGATTTAAAGAAATAGGCATACTTACTGTTGCGTCGCAATATATATTTGCTAACATTATGTTTATTAAACATAACATTTACTTATATAATAAGAATAGTGATATTCATAACGTAAACACTAGAAATAAGCATAAGTTAGTAGGCCCATATCATCGTTTACATAAAGTTCACAATACATTTGCGGGACGCGGTATACGTTTTTTTAATAAATTACCTATTAACATAATTAATTTACCATTGTTTAAATTTAAAAACGCTGTTAAAAAATAACTTATTCGGAAGGGTTATTATTCAGTCAACGACTACTTAAATGACAAAAACTCATGGAGCTAGTTGCTTGTTGCATACAGGATTCAAAGATCTGTATTACTTATAAGTCAATTTAAGCCTTTGCATAGTCACAAAGTGTAAGTGTATGCGCCATCATGCCATCCTACTGTCTATTTTAGATTTATATTAAATAATATATCTTAGCTCAAATTATTTCCTCCCTATAATATTATTAAGTTATTATTGTTATTATCTTTAGCTTTTATAGTCAGTAGTATATGGCATAATGGCTGTAACACCTTGTTAATCTGAGATGTAAAATACTGAAATTATATTTAACTGACGATTTAAAAGAGTGGCCGTGAGTTTCTTGCAGGTTTCTTCTCATAGGCTCTACCCTTTGCCTGAACCTAGCAACTAACCTAAATGTAGCTTCAGTAACTTAGTATACTCAGTAACCTATATACTTTGACGTTCATAAGTGTTACTTTGTGACCTAAATGAATAAATGATTTTTGACTTTTGACTTTGGCTCGGAATCATATAGGCTGGACTGCTGGAGTTTGACCTGTTGGCAACATTTTGGAGAAATTGTATTTGTTTAGTTTTTCCATTAATTATTTTCGAAGATGAGAACATTCAAGGTTAAGATGTGCTATCTCCTCATGAGCGCTGGCATTTTCATTTTTGAGACTTATAAGTTGTTCATGTAACTGTTGAATTTCGGGCGAATCCGTTTTTGTAACATCAGGAACATTCTTTGTTGACAAGTCTAGACCCTCGTGAAGAGTAGAGCTGAGAATTGTGTCATCAACAGAGAATTCTGACACATTCATATCAGACTTAGTTCTCCGCATTGGTTTTCTCATAGTTATGTTGTTATTTTCCATGTTTGAACCGAAATTGTATCTATTATATATTGTATCCATTATAATTGATTTTTGCACAAAGTCGAGCCGAGTTAGTGAAACGAAACGTAATAGTATTAAAATGCAGTTGTTCAGATTGTGAGTAACGCTGTTTCTAAACGAAATGTCAGATGTCAAAATAGACCTGTTGTGTTCTGATTGGTTAATAGGTCATCGATGAATCAGCTGTACTTGTTTACATCAAACATTTTGAACATACTGTTTTTATTGGATGAAAATGTTTATAATTATGTTGAAATATTTACTTTTATTGGTATTTATATTAAACAAAATTGGTTTATTATACGGATCGTTGTTGCGTTGCGGCGGAATATATTCGTAGTTCGAATTTGGCACTGTTTTTACACTAAATCACTTTTTGTGGTTTATTCATTGAGTCACTTATCAGTTCACTGGAATAACATTCTCACTAATAGTCTATCGCTTATTGATCACGGTTTATCGTATTTTAGGCGCCTAGATATGAATAATATTTTTATTTAAGCAATAAATACGTAGTCCGATGTTGACAGTTGAGTTGACAACTCAGAATGCTATGAATGCTATGAATGAATAGTATTTATTTGGCCCCAATTACTGACGGTATTGTATATAAAATTATTAATTCCCTAAATTCGACTAATTCCACCGGTTACGACGACATTAATACTAAAATTCTAAAACAATGTTCTAAATTTATATCTTTACACATAAGCCACATTATCAACTTGTCGCTAGTTCAGGGTCTATTTCCCACCAGACTAAAATTTTCAATTGTCAAACCACTCTACAAGAAAGGAGACAAAAGTAATATGAATAATTACCGTCCTATTACTCTTATACCAATCATCTCTAAAATTTTTGAAAGAACCATGTATGACAAGCTGTATAATTTTGTAACAAAACATAATATTTTAAGAGAAGAACAGTTTGGATTCAGAAAAAATAAATCTACAGCTCTTGCGTGCTTCACTCTCGTAAAACAGATTACATGTAGTTTAAATAAAAGAAATCCCATTATATCTATATTCCTAGATATGTCAAAAGCTTTTGACTTTGTAAATCATAAATTGTTACTTTATAAGCTAAATCGATATGGAATAAGGGGGAATACGTTGAATTGGCTGAAAAGCTATAGGCAACAATGTGTAGAAATATTTAAAGATACGATGTCTGAAAAACTGTCGGTAAAACAAGTCTACAGATCATCCTATCGACAAAATTTATGCGGTGTGCCGCAGGGCAGTATTCTAGGGCCCTTTTTGTTCCTACTATATATAAATGACTTGCCCAACGTAACCTCACACAACTGTATACTATACGCTGACGATACAACTGTTAATATAAAATTAACCGATAGCAATACTGCAGACTATCAAAAGGAAATCAATCACACATTAAATAGTGTAATACAGTGGCTAAAAGATAATAATCTGCATGTCAACATGAGCAAGACCAAAATGATACTATTTCAGACTTATAATAGCAATCGTCCACAAATACAAGTAAATTATGAAAATGATACTGTAGAAGAAGTTGAGAGTGCAAAATTTCTTGGCATTACCATAGACAAACATTGCAACTGGAAAGCACACATTAACGAACTATGTGCTAAGGTACAACGATTTGTTTTCGTATTTAGCAAACTTACTCGCGTAGCTGGTGTTGACGCAGCACTAAATGCATATCATGGGTATGTGTCCTCAATTTTAGGCTATGGCCTTATAATATGGGGTAATTCAGTTCATATAAATGTTTCCGTGCTCAAAAAAGGTGTATTCGTGCTATAACCAATGCACAGCCTTTAGACAGTTGTGTCCCCTTCTTTAAAAAATTAAAAATATTACCACTTCCAGCATTGTATGTATATGAAATTTGTGTCTTTGTCCATAAACATACATATTTATTCGAGTTTAATTATAATGTTGTAATAAGGAACCCCAACAAAGAATTCAACTATTCTCAAATAATGTCTTCTGTATGGCAATACGTATTTATAATAAATTACCAGACAAATTTAAAATATTGAATTTTATGACATTTAAAAATAAAATATTATATTTTCTTTTAGACAAATGTTACTATTCAACGTATGACTTCCTAAATGAAACTTTGACATCCTATAATTAAATTACTTTATACATTTGACATTTTCTTAATTATCTTAGCTTTCTTTTTTATATTTTTCTGACATATAGTTTTTATTATTCCCAATGATTATTATATTATTTGAATATTTGTACGCTGGAAACGGCAGGATATTATGGACATATAAATTTTTGTAACACCATTGTAACGACAATATTCTGACAAATAAATTTTATTATTATTATTATTATAAGGACAATGAACAATTTGGCCTATGAATCAACACACATTCTACCTAAATAATAATTTGTATTTTATTTTATGACTTAATAATCAATCATTACAATCTCACGGACACTTTTCAATCTTGTTTTCGTTAAAAAGTATTTAAGCGATTTCAAAAACACCGGCATCCGTTGTTTTAAATCTGAGACACGCAGTATTGCTATGCCTACAGTTTTAACAATATATGTACGGTTTTATCAGATAAATTATTTCCTATTTAGCTTTTCTGTAATTTTTGTTACGTAGTTAATACGAATGCTATTCTATAAATACCATTATTGAAATTCGTCATAGATATTATGTCATGATCGGTACATAAGTGTTGCCGACGATATCTCAATGGAACGTATAAATGAGACTAGTGGACTGTAGTTTGAAATGTATAATGATTTAGATAAAGATTTACAATATTTAAAATAAATATGAGCGCGTAAAAACAATAGTTAAAAATGATGCGCGTGTGCGGCCGTGTGCGATCGTGTCTGTGGCTGACTGCTGGTGCGGCGGGGGAGCGCCGATGGCTGGAGTGGGGCGGTTGGGTGATGACGTAGAAGTCCCGCTCCGATCAGCGGTTAGGCGCGGTAGGTGCATGTCGAGTACTCGACAATAAGTATTTCAGTTAAGTAGTATGCAATATTCAGAAGTGTCCGTGACTTATATTCACTTTTAATTGGATGTGGTCATCCTTAACCACATATTTGTCATTGTTTTGTGGCTGTTGGTTCTTAGGCTAACAATGTATGGCAGCTGTACAATGTCCTTTCCACGACTCCCTCCTTTAATATTCAACGCCCCTTTATGTGGTACAACACGTACGGTGCGAACAACGGGGCGCAATATATAGGTTGGTCTCTGCTTTTACTAAAACTAGCGATCGCCTAGTGCTCGAAATTCGACCAAAGTCTGCCTGTAAGATATTGCTGATATAATTTTATGTCATTATATATTGATATATGTAACCATAGTTACGCGCTTTCACTGCGTGTGTCAAATGCATGGTTGTGTGCGTGTAGTGTTTTTTCATTAAATTAATGTACTTCTAATGCATATTTTATAAAAATATTAGGATTCGCCCCTCCTTCTCCATATAAACTTTAACTGTGCCAAATTTAATACTCCTCCGTCCGCGCAATTTTTTTAAAAAGGGGTACAAAGTTTTTGCTTCACGTATTAATATATAGATACTAATACGTAAACGTAATCAAATAAATAATATTTCAATAAAATTATATATTTGTTCGGGCCTCAGGAATTGAGCATACACAAAAGGTTTTTGAAGTAAAAACTTCTATAGGCGCGTTGAGCACTTCTTGGGTGAACAAAAATGCGTCATCGTCACGCTTCGTCATCGTCACGCTTCCACGCTTTCCATTTTTGAATTATTTTTAGAATATTAACAATATCTCAGAAATGGTGCGTCCTACTCAAAAAATAACGAAATTTTGACCCCCTTAGTAATCCAGAGAGTATCAAGAATCCGACCAATTTTTTTTTTATAAAGAAGTGTTTATGAGCAAGGATTAAAGTTATCACTTCTATCGGCAGTTCTCAAAGACGGCCCTAATTTTTTTTTCATTAAATCTGGATTCTCGTTTACAGAGTGTTAACGTTACAAAATCATTCGAAGATTCGATTAACTTTGGAATCCGATTATTAGTCGATAAGTGCATATCGCTATAGCAACTATTGTAGTAATCTAACTTACCTTTATTACTGAGACTAAAGTGTTTAATGCAACTGCTACCATGATGATTAATATTGTGGTGTCGATAAGGAAGACAGTGAGCATTGTTTTAAATGTATCCATACGTAGGTCTCCCATGAGCACATAATACAGCGTATCAATTCGTAGCTAGAAATAAAATAAAAATAGTTATTTTCCTCATTTTAGCTTAATCAGATGCCAGTACAAGGAAATACAAACTTTAAATCAAAAGAATACATGCTGTTCGCGACGTTAATATTGACTTGAATCGTGTTATTGTGAGTGTGAATACATAAGTGTGACGTATCAATAAAGTTTATCGTTACAATAGTGCCGAATTAAGATATATATAGACTTGAAAAGTGTAGATAAATAGTGTAAGTAATATAATATTATGTTTCTTTTATATAGTTTATAAGAATATCATGTTTAAAGCATAAATATTGCCAATAAAATGCATTTTTACCTCAAGTTAGGTATGTTAGGGTTCCTAGGTCTTATGTTTTTTATAAAAGGTTTCACTTGTGTGTTTTATTTTGTACACTACTAAAAGCACTACAACATACTGAAAGAATCATATTCCTACATAGTATAGTTAAAAAGTTATTACACTTTTTCTGATATAAATGTTACATCAAAATAGATTTTTAGCCTAAAACCTAGAATAACTATATCTAGACCTAACTTCCGATAGATAAAACAGATATCAATAGATAGGTCTTATCGTGCCTTACGCGGCAGTTTTTGTATCATCACGCTAGCTAGTATAGTTCCGTAGATATAAGCAGAAATATGTACAATATATAGTTAAAAATAAACTTGTGGACCGAGGTTTCTGGCCGGCTCTCGTTACGGTAAAGATTAGAGGTACTTAAGCGGTACAGTATCGATCGACCGCAGGTGCTCAAGAAACCTCATCTTCAAGCCTCAAGAACCGAACGGAGCCAGCCAGAAGCCTTCAACCAACTGAACTATGAAGCTTGTTTCTATGCATTTAAAGTCCTGATCCTGACCCGCACATCGAACCCGCAACAACACGCCTTTCAGAGCCTCCGACATCGTAACCAGTCATCACTATAGTACAGTCTACACATCGTGTACAGGACGTCAGCGACTCGATGGTTGTTTTGTAACCATCATCATATAGTAACCTCAGCCCCGAGTTCACCCGTCCGGTACATTCGTTGGTCCTTCGAGCCGGATTGAACAGGAGGCCTGAAGCGTGTCCCGTTGATGCCCCGCGCCTGAAAACTGAAGACTCAAGATGCCGGTGACAAGATCCAAGGGAAGAGCTTCTGAAGCATGGACAATTGACGCTGATGCAGGACCGTCGACGAGTGGCCCCGCGCCCCCGCGCACCGAAGCTCCGTGCGTCCGACACCAGATGGCGCCACGGTCACCGTCGACAAGTACAGATACAGTGCCGCGCATTCCGGTTGCCGCCGAGTCTACGTTGTGCGCCGCATCAAGTGAACGGGTGGCTGCTCGCCGTGCGGAAGAAGATTCGAATCGGACGTTGCGGCCTGCAGAAAGTTTGGGTTCGAATGTGGCATCGAGCAGTGTTGGAGATACATCAAGACGGGCACAGAAAATGCAAGAGGGACGTTGAACGGCGCGGTCAGTGATGACACACCGATCGAATAGAAACGTTTTGAAGGCGCGTGAAGAAATTTTGAGGGTCAAATTACAGTTGGCGCAGTTGGCGCTACAGAAGGCTGAAGATGCTGCGGATTCAGATGACTACGAAGAAGATGGCCGTTCGAAGGACGACTACGTGCGATCGTGGTTAGAAGAGGCTCCGGAACCGCAGATAGAAAATATAGAAGCCGACATCGGAAGAGGAACCGATCCGCCGGCACCGCCCATGAAGGGCAATAGTGACATGAAAACTGTCAACCCACAGCAAACAGAAGCCGACATTGGAAGAGGAATCGACTAGCCGGCTGCCGCGCCCCCGAGGGGCAACAGTGACACGAAAATTGTCAAGAATTTACAGGACGCTGAAGACGTCAACAAACAGGATGACGACCCTTTACAGAAAAAGGCGGTTCATCAACAGGGAGGCGATTCACTGAAGCCATTCATCACTAAACTCATCTCCACCATAGCAGCGCTCGTGGACAGGAAACCGCTGGACACCGCTGGACCGTCGCCACACCCAGCGGTATCGAAGGTCATCATGACACTACCAACGTTCAGCGGGGCGCATACAGAGTGGTTGTCGTTTCGTGCGATATACGACACCACAAGAAGATACTTCAACGACGTGGAAAATACAGCAAGATTGAGAAAAAGTCTCAAGGGAAGAGCACTCGAAACTGTTAGTTCGGATCTGATTGGACATGCGAAACCGGAAGACATAATGAAGGAATTGGAACTACAATTCGGAAGACCAGACTCCATCGCCCAAGCGGAGACAAACAAGCTGAGGACGCTGCCACGCTGTAGCGAAGCACCGAAGGACATCTGCACATTCGCAAGCAAGATAAGAAGCAGTGTAGTGACACTTCAAGTATTGAAGAATTCTTTCTTATTACCTCATCAATGCGGAACTCCTGCGTGTGCTGACCGAGAAGCTACCGAACTCGCTACGCGCACAATGGCACCGGACCTACACAGAAAAATATGAATCGAAGCCAGACCTCAGCGGATTCAGCGACTTCGTCACCAAATACGCTCGCTACTGCAGTGCCTTCGCGCCAGCGGAGAACATAACTGATGGCCAGCCTACGCGTCGCGTCGTGCAGAGAACCCACACAGCTACCGAGAAGTACCCAGTTACCACACAGTACTGCAAGATTTGCGAACGCGAGGGACACTACCCATATAGCTGCCAGAAGTTTCTAGCGGGCGACGCTGGTAGAAGATGGGAACTGGCCAAAAGGCACGGCCTGTGCTTCAGATGTCTGCGCTCACGCCGCCAGGGACATTTATGCAAGTCAAGGAAGTGCGACATAGGGGGATGCACGGCAACACACAATCGGCTTCTGCATTACGAGAAGAAAAACAGAACCCAAGAAGCTAACACTGAGAAACGTGAAGTGGTTGTAAGTTCGAGTATAACAGCGAAGCCCCAAGCCTACCTGAAGATAGTTCCTGTGCAGATTGTTGGACCGGCGGGAGAGGCTTCGACGTTCGCGCTACTAGACGATGGTTCCACGATCTCCCTCATAGATGAAGATATAGCCAACGCAGTCGGAGCAGAAGGAAGCTTAGACCCTTTCACGATACGCGCTATCGGCGACACTTCTATAGACATGCCGAAGTCAAGAAGAATAGACGTCACGATGAGAAACACTGAGGGCAAGCGAGTGCCACTATGTGCGCACACAGTTCCAGGGCTGCACCTGACGCCGCAGAAGGTTACTGAGGAAGATGTCAGGGACTGCATATACTTGCAAGACATTAAAGACAAGTTGGTGTACGACATTGGCGTGCCGAAGATTCTTATCGGACAAGACAACTGGCATCTTCTCATAGCAAGTGATATCAAGAGAGGTCCTGATAATCAACCGGTCGCATCGCTGACAAAACTTGGATGGGTGTTGCACGGCACACGCTCGCGAACGCTAGGACACAGCGTTCACTTCGTTCATCAAATGTCAAGCACAGAAGAAAACATAGACGCACAGCTGAAAGAATATTTTGCGCTCGAATCCTTGATCATCAATCCACGTCGTCCGAAGACAGATCCGGCAAAACAGGCCGAAGAAATTCTGGAGAAGAGTACGAAACAGTTAGAAGATGGATATATAGAAACGGCTCTCCTCTGGAAGAATACAGAATTTGTTATGCCCGATAGTTATGAAAACGCAACAAAGAGGCTTGCGAATATAGAGAAGAAATTAGATAGAAATATCGAGCTGAAAGCAAGATATACAGAACAGATGAACTCGCTAATAGAAAAGGGATATGCAGAAGAAGCTCCAAGGGAAATTACGCCCGAGATAAGAAAAGGCCCCCGAGCTTACAAGCCGTTCGTCGCGCATCGACTGGCCACTATAGAAGAATACAGCAAGATAGATGACTGGCGCTGGGTACCTACGAAGCTGAACGTCGCCGCCGTTGCTACCAGAGACGTCCCTGTAGACTTCAACTCTCATCACCCGTGGTACAACGGACCGTCATTCCTGTCAGAAGATTCGTCCCTTTGGCCTAGTGAAAAGCCTGTCGTCACAGAAGACACAGGCGAAGAGCGAACAACAACAGTAACAGAGTCCCGGAGAGCACAGATAAAGATATTAGAAGCTTTTCCCGACCCCAACAGATTTTCAAGCGCCTATTGCGCGCTACCTCGAGAGTTCTACAGTTTATAGATTTGTGTAGAACACACAAGAGACCAGTTCTATACAAGAGATCAGCAAAGTCCCGAGAGAAGGATCCGGTTTGGCGCAAGACGAGCACGAAGACCACCACGTCGGGGAGCGCGGCACCTCGCCCCGCTGTCAGCTCCCGGAACATCGTGCTTCTCACCGCAGAACACACCCGCGGCGCCGAGGACCTTCTTGTGAAGGCGGTACAAGAGGACTCCTTCAGCGCCGACCTCCTGGAGCTGCGGCGCGGGAGGGGTGTCGCCCGAGACAGCCGCCTATATTCGTTACCCGTAGAGATGAACAACGGTATGATCACTCGGCGCAGTCGTATAACAGCTACAGAAAACGTTCCAGAGAAAACAAAGAGACCGCCAATGCTGGATGGCGATCACCGTATTACACAGCTCTATATAGACTGGACCCACAGAAACCTGCATCACAGCGGTACAGAGTTGGTGATCAACGAGATACGCCAACATTATTGGGTTCTTCGCCTGCGGCCTACGACGAAGAAAATAGTACAACAGTGTCTACAGTGTCGCATCAGAAAGGCACGACCTCCGGAGCCGGCCACTGGGGACCTGCCGAGGGCGCGTCTGGCTCAACATCAGAGGCCTTTCACCTATACCGGCCTTGACTACTTCGGGCCGCTCTCCGTGACCGTAGGAAGACAGCATCAGAAGAGATACGTGGCGCTATTCACGTGTCTCACATCCCGAGCAGTACATCTAGAGGTGGCCGCCAGTCTCAGCGCTGACTCCGCAATCTTAGCACTGAGAAGGTTTGCTGCACGCCGTGGCTGCCCCACAGAAATATATTCGGACAACGGTACGAACATGCATGGCGCCGACAAAGAAATGAGAGAAGCAATAGGAGCAGAGGCGAGTCGTCGTGGCATCGCATGGCGCTTCATCACGCCCTCAGCGCCCTTCATGGGAGGCGCCTGGGAGCGTCTCGTCAGATGCGTGAAGACCACACTTTGCACCGTTCTTCACGACCGACACCCGCACGAAGAAGTTCTGGCGACGCTGCTGTGTGAGGCCGAATACACAGTCAACAGTCGGCCGCTCACACACGTAACCATCATCATATAGTAACCTCAGCCCCGAGTTCGCCCGTCCGGTAAACATGCGAGCATCGCAAATTAAATAAAACTTTAATTTATCGAAAGTATATTCTGCGGGGACTACTACACTTTTATCTAATATCCATTATTTTTTCAAATTATCGAACTTATATTTAAAAATATTTTAGGATATAATTAAATTAAAACATTCGTGACATGTTATTACGAATTTTGTTATTTTATGTTTTCTATAATTTTAATGTAAGAATGTTTATTGCAAATATCGAATTTTGTACGCCGTATGGTAAAACATGTAGAACTTACTCTAACTGACCACCGTGCATGCAAGCTAATGAAAGTTGTATTGAATACTCATGTTTCACAAAACAAATAATCTTTATCTGCATGGCATCTGCAACCGGCAATACAGGCAGACGCCCACGTGTGAATATCAGTTACCTTTAGCTATAAACTGTTTAAAAATAGACCACTATATTCAGAATTTAAAATTTGACACAATGTTAATATATATAAAATAAATATTAACGATATTTATTTCCTCTTTCACAAAGGTAAGTACTTATTATCTAATACATGTTGAAAAAATTCAACATGTATTAGATATATATATATATACATATGTCGGAGGAAGCTATTGAGTCGGGTTGATTGTTATTTGCACGTATAATTTTAATGTGTCAGGATCGTAGCAAATGGAAATCCGTAGTCTCTGCCTACCCCTCTGGGAAACAGGCGTGAATCTATGTATGTATGTATGTATAATTCACGATATAAATTGTCTACGTTTTAATTAATTTTAAAATTCTTAATTTAATTTAATTTGATTTGTTAAATTATTCTATAGCTCAAAAACATTATTAATCTAATAAAAGTTATGAATATTGTAATTCACGTAACGACCAATCAGAGCAGAGCGCGTGCTTGAGTGGGGTCGAGCCGCCATCTTTACTTTAGGAAGGCCGACAGTTATTGAGACACATTTGAGCGATAGCGACTGATCGAGTCGGAACGCTGAGTTGTGAGTTGTGTAAAAAGAAGTAAGATCAGTGCCCTGAACCCACTGCTCGGTCTTAACTGTTATTTTTCATTCGACATTATTGTGAAGTGAAAATACTGTTAATTCTAAATAAAAATAGTTTAAAACCGGCATCGTTGTGTTTTGTGCTCGCATATTACCCAGATAACGCCCACTAAACCCGCAACCACTACTGGACGTTGCCATAGAGAACAGTACTTCTCCGACATCAGAAGTGGGATCTGAACTCCATTCTCACTGGTTTTGGCGATAGCTGAACAAGCGAGCGCCGCGTGGACAGCTGCGAGATGGGTGCTGTAATAATTACAACAATCCAATGAGTCGTTTTCATTTTATTTCGATTCCGGGGCCGAATGTTCTCTTGTGTAATTACTAATTAATTGTAGCTGACATATTTAAAAGCACTCGTTATAATAATTCTGTTCAAATAACTAGTAGTGATAATTCCGCTATTTGTTGTACCGACGAACTCTGATTGAGGTTATTTTTAATGAGAATAATCTTGAAATTTTGTTCCATATTCTACCCGACTATGTTATAAAAGAGGTTATAATAGGCCGTGATATTTTAAAATAAGGATTTACAATTACAATAACTTAGTTACTATTTGTGAAGTACCTTCAGTAATTAGTTTTCATAATGTTGATTTCGAGGTCTACTCGGACAACTTGCGAAAGTTAATGTTGTTGTAGCTTAGGTATTTAAATTTCATTGTAAATGGTTAACGAAAAATGCTAGTGATTATTCGGCTAATCAATCCAGATCTTATCAATCAACATCGTCCATGCCGATTAAGTTTAGATGACAGGCAGGTTGTACGTACTAAAATTAACGAATAATAATTATTACAAGCTAGAAATCCTAGTTGTTAGACTTTCGCGAGTCCCGTTCTATTCGTCAAAAAGCGCAACGGTAGTGATGGTATAAGCGTGGACTATCGCGTAATTAATAGAAATACTGTGCCAAATGGTTTTATTTTTGCCTTTAATTTCGAATTTGATTGCGAGTCTGTTTGGTGCTTAGTTTCTTTAGCTGACTGACTAACAGTAGCAAAAATGATAGCAAAGATTACATAATCGATATTATTGATGCTTTTAAATAAGTTGTTTTATTGTATCACTAGATTTGGCCCGCGTCTTCGCTCGCATAAATGTAGGTTATGTTGAGTTAGGTTAATTAGTTGCAGACCTGGATAAAAGGCACCGTTTGTCCTTTTCTGTTCCCCTGACATCGTGTATGTTTAGTGATAATCGGTTGAGTAGTTGGGGAGTAAGAGTGTATCAAACAAACTCACATTCGCGTTTGTAATACGTTGCGTATCGGCATACCTAGCGTAGGAAATTAATGCACTTAAGTCTATAATTTTTTTTTCAGTGTTCCTTATGGAGTAATTGTTTTTTTTTAACGGAGGTAGTAAATTGTACAGAACAAATTTTATGTGATTTACAGATTATAGCATTCTATATTGTTTCAAACTTGACCGGATGATTGTCTAAAATATTACGAGGAAATGATTGGACGAAACAATTTAAAATTTGTAGTGGGCTTTCAGTTTATACAGTTCATTCGACAAATAGCATTTTGCTTCTTTTTTAAAAAAAAACCGATGATCGTTGATACGTGTAATGTATTTGCATCGTAAATCTTAACAGTATTGCAATTCTGCTATTGATAGTTTCTTAGTTGCGGTACTGAGTAATTCTCGAATTATTATATCAAGGCCTTACGCCGCACTCGAGTAATCGTGGATGATTTAAAAATTATGCTATAAGATCCGAACCGTACTGTCTACCGTCCATCTAATAGGCTCAGCCTTAAGGCAAATCGTACAAAGTATACGAAAGGAATTTCTAGTTTCAGATATTAACCTTTCCAGTCAATCCTGGTAAAAAAAAGCGAGATGGTACGGATGTCACAGTAATATATTATCGCGAACCGACTTGAATGCTATCATCGATAAATTTTCTCTTCCACTCTTAGCTGATCAGATATCACAACAATTAAAAGCAGATTTTTGCATTTGTCTATATGCTAGTGGCTATAATCAAATTCCTATTTTAGAACCCGATATCAAACTCATGGCTTTATTAAGCCCGACAGGCAGTTAGTAGCAACTAAGGGATGTAGAATTTTAGTCCTTGTTTATACACAAACCTGATTTCAGTTATATAGCTATAGTACCACAAGCCTTTCGGTGGTCTGTCATTAACTATGTTCACAAGCTAGTAATGCATCTTGGGTAGGAAAAGATGCCCAAAAGTCTGTGACTACTATAATTGTTTTAGTCACATAATAAATTTCCTTTTTTTGTTTGCCTTTCTATGGGCTATTAAGGCCTACAGACATATAAGACCAGTAAGGACCTTAAGGCGAACGTTTCTTTTTGGTACTCAGTTGTGTATGGTCGCTGACTGAGGTCTATGTTCTGTCAGCAAACATTTTAGAATTTTGTGAGCTCTATAGCCCTAACTGCATTAACTTTCATTTGAATGCTACTGGTTAAAATGGTAATGTGCAGATTAGTTTAAAGGTAATACTTTGTTATGTACAAACGGCATGATAAACAGTAGCAGGGATGCGTTTAAAGCTAAAGCAGGCGAAGTTTAGAGCTAGCATAAGCTGGACGTGTACCGCGTGACAAGTGATAGTCATCTTGAACTTTTATCTTACCTTATCTTATGTGGGGGCCAGTCGGTGCAGACCGGCGACACTTCGACCCAGTGGGATCTTTTGTGTCGACTCTCTCCCAATAACGACTGCCATAGATGTTCATGGCAGCCGGGACCGACGGCTTAACATGCTCTCCGAGGCACGGAGCAGGCGATAATTATTATCAATCAATACGCACATAATTTCGGAAAGTCATGACTTCCGAAAGTCAGAGGTGCGCAACGTGGGTTCGAACCCGAGACCCTCTGCATTGCGGTCTGTTGGTCTCCCCACTGAGCTATCGCTGCTCATCTTGAACTTTTAATAAGACTTGTAGCGCGACCTCCGGACCTTTCAGTTGTAATTAACGTTATTAAACTAGCAGTAGCTATTTAGAAAACGAGAGAACAAGCGGCAAGGAACTTAGTTTGACTGTAATATAGCTAAACTAATAAAATTCTCGAATGGTGATCTAGTTCTGACTCAAAATGAAAAAAAAAACAGAGGCAAACTCGGTTGAATCCTGAGTAATGCCATTTAACATTATGAAAATGCTTGATGGAGGCCGTTATCTTTTGAAGTCCCTTACTTGCAACTGAACTTACAAGTACGCTCGCGTTTGTATAAGAAATATGCCTTGAAGTGAAGTTCCTTCCGAATTAAACTGCTGTGATTGGGAATCCGATGTTGAGGACATTGGCGAAGGTACCATAGGGAGTACGTAGACACATACCATGGCTATTTGGTGGCGCTGTACGCACTTGTCTGTAGTCGTAACTGCAACTCAGATGTGAGTTGTTCAGGGGGCGATGTGCAGCTGGTGGTGCAGCGATGACATGGGTCGCAGAGGAGACTTTTGTTGGTGGTCGTATCGCGGAAGGCGATAGCGGTATGGGTGACTGCTGGTTACTAGCTGTTGAAAAGGCCATGTCATGTCATTGTATGTGATCGAGATAGGTTAACTTTTTATCGTTGGTTCATTTGATTTTGCGAATGATCTTCACTGAGAGGATAAGACATTTAACTGTTGCAAATAAATAAAGAAGTTACCTTAATACAATTTGATCAGATAAGCCGAGGTTAACAGTTTACTCCAAGATTATTTCTTGTTCACAGATACACAATGGGACGCTGCAGATCCATGTGCGATTTGATGACATCAAGGCTCAATTAGTTCAGCTTTCTAACAATGCAACGAAGCCGCGAATTGGCTAAGCGAGACAGTGCTAAAATTGTGTTAACAATGCGCCACAACAACCTAAGGATGTCGGACTCCAGAAGAAGCCACTATTGAATAACTAATACTGCAACAAAAAAAAATGCCGCATCGCGACGCACTGCCCGAAAAAGGAAGTCTATGCACGTTTGGAGCATGTAGACCGTCGAGTAGATGTTTGTACAATGCAGCCAGTTATGGAGCACGTTTTATAAAGCCCGGTGAGAAGTTTTCATTTTGTTTCGATGCAGGCGCAGCCTAGGCAAAGTGTAACTAACTGATTAGCAGGCATAGGACAAGTAACTAGATTTACTTTGATAGCTATGTCTTTGTTTAAAATGATTAACTATCGGAGTGTGTCTGTGTGTATGTGGCGAATAGTCTCTTTATAAGATGTCCTAGCAACATGGTGGTTGTTAAGGTTTTGTTAAGCTTCGCGAAAGGCGAGGTGGCCACTGAACGCGAGGTGGCCATTAAAAAAGTGAAATCAGTAGGCGAGGAGGGCACTGATGGCGAGGAGGCCCTTAAAAAAAGAAGTGAAATCAGTAGGCGAGGAGGCCACTGAAGGCGAGGAGGCCATTAAAAGTGCATTCAGTAGGCGAGGAGGCCACTGAAGGCGCGGTGGCCACTGAAGGCGAGGCGGCCATTGAAAAGTAAAATTATTAGAATAAGAGGTAAGGTGGCCATTTAGATGTTAATAATAATATTCTACCACATACACACAACACCATCTAGTCCAAACTAAGCAGAGCTTGTACTATGGGTATTGTTAATAATTCAAAATGTGTAACGCAATAAACGGCGAGGTGGCTGTTTCGATACTACTGACTTGATGTAGTATGTGGTATGGAGTCTATTCAGAATCAGATTCGATAGCGAAAGGCTTATCATTATAGAGCACCTATTCAATGAAAATATCTAAAATGAAGTTGTTGCGCAGAAGATAAGATGTACACGATTTCCTTCAGTAGGTCAGGAGTAAGTCAGGTATCTCTTTCTTTTCTGCAGATTACGATGATGTGCGGTCTTCAACATCACACTAGGGCGTGTGATATGTCAGGACGGCCGTGTCGGAGGAAGCTATTGAGTCGGGTTGATTGTTATTTGCACGTATAATTCACAATATAAATTGTCTACGTTTTAATTACTTTTAAAATTCTTAATTTAATTTAATTTGATTTGTTAAATTATTCTATAGCTCAAAAACATTATTAATCTAATAAAAGTTATGAATATTGTAATTCACGTAACGACCAATCAGAGCAGACCGCGTGCTTGAGTGTGGTCGAGGCGCCATCTTTACTTTAGGAAGGCCGACAGTTATTGAGACACATTTGAGCGATAGCGACTGATCGAGTCGGAACGTTGAGTTGTGAGTTGTGTAAAAAGAAGTAAGATCAGTGCCCTGAACCCACTGCTCGGTCTTAACTGTTATTTTTCATTCGACATTATTGTGAAGTGAAAATATTGTTTATTCTAAATAAAAATAGTGTAAAACTGGCATCGTTGTGTTTTGTGCTCGCATATTACCCAGATGATGTCCACTAAACCCGCAACCACTACTGACGTTGCCATAGAGAACAATACTTCTCCGACATATATATGTACGTGGCTTATATGTGCATATCATGTATAATGTGATTCTTAGAATCGCGATATCTCAGGAATGGTAACTCCTAGGAATAAAATCATAAGGACCATTTTTGTAGAGAATTTTAAGATCTACAACTTTGGTTTGAGGTTTTTTTTATAAAACTAACCGTTTTCGAGAAAAACCAAAAAACCTCAAGTTTTGACCTTTGACCTCGAATAACTTTTGTAGCACACATAGGATCGATGGGGATTTTTAAAACTTTATTTGTAATGGTAAACTCTAGCTCTTCACCAATATTTGGCTCTCCGGGAATTTTTGTTATTTGACCACTATTTTTATGTCTAAATTGACCGGACTACTAATTAATCTCCTATTGTATTCTGTCACCCAGTTTCTCCTTTCCATCCCCAGATGTTTAGTTAAACCTTGGCTTTAAAGTGAGCATATTCGTAATGACCCGTAAGGCAACAGCTAAGGATTTGGAAATCAAACTACGGACAACACTTCTTGAACTAAAGAATTTTCAAAAGGAGAATAGTCAGCTGTTGAGGAAACGTAGTGAGAAGTGAGAAGGATATATATACATCAAGGCAGTAAACGACGAAGTCTCTCACCTGAAAAGTAATTAGCTGAGCTTCACATGGATGTTTTGGATCAGCAGGATAGATTTTAGGAAGTAATCAACTCTTTTAGTAATTGTAATGATACTTATTCAGGGTCTTTGAGTCGTATCACAGATTTAGAATCTAGCCTGTATGAAGCTCATTCAATAATTATTTTATTAGAAAATACTATTCTAGCTTTAAACAGTAATTGTATTTAGAACTGTTTTCATAAGTTTTAGGTGACAAATCAAATGGGAACACTTAACCATAAAACATTTCAAACAAATAAAACTTAAAATTAAAAGTAGTTAATAAAAAGTCAAGAAAATACTTTAAAATATTAATAAACTAACTAAAAAATTAAACTTCAATATAATGTTTCAAAACAGTTAAGTATCACAACAAAACCAACAATTTGATTACAAAGCGTAATGGATTATTATTAGTAGATAAGGAAACTGTAATAAACATATAATTGACAGTAGTCTTCTATATGACCAGCAGTCCAGCACACACAGGATCTTAGTGTAGTAGAGAATATAGAACAAATTTTATCATTAGCCAACAATAATTATTGCACAAACTGCCAACAAACACCTTTAACTTCTCAATCTCAGGTATTTAGTGTAAATTAATCTAATTTTATCTCTGTCCACGATTGTGTATACCTTCAGTAAATAGTTTAGATCAAAAAGTTCTTATTTTCTCTGACAAATTAGGCATAAGTTTTGGTATTTAATAAATTGTCACATAAAACAGCAGATTACTAACTATTCTTTTTCTTTAACATTATCAAACATAATAGATAAATTGAATACAGCTGGTCTAGGTATTAACTCCATTCGCTACCCCTGCCCTTGCCGCAAGAGTAAGGGGCAGGCGTGTCCTGGAGGGAGTTGAGGTCATCACCTACTGGCTGGCGGAGCACCTCGCTTTTCGCGGTGGGCCTTGGGACGGCTAAATCGGGACTTGCTGGCAAAGTCTGCTATAGTTCATTCCTGGCTGTCTCCTGCACCCCTGTCGGGGGAGGTAAGATAGTATAATCTATACTTTTTGACAGAGGTTGATCTGTTGTACAAAGGTGCAAATTCGATGCATTGCTATAATTTCTATTATCCGTGCTTAGGTGACTGTCGTTCAATTCGTATTAGGTGTTTTTAGGAATACACCAAGACGTAAGTTCCTATGACTGACTAGGTGGTGTTGTATCATTTTCGGTGAACTTTGTTTCTTCCTCATTGTAACGTATGATTGCTCAACAACAGGAGTAGTTTGCCTTTTTATTTTCTGTTTACAGGTTTTGCATGTCCAGGTATCCATTTTGATGTGGTTTCTGTCGCCACCGATACAATCAAGCTCATAATTAAATTTGCATGTGATACATACTATGCAAATGGTAGGTATGTATGGGGAGGCCTATGTCCAGCAGTGGACGTCTTTTGGCTGACATGATGATGATGATGATGATGATGACATACTATTGTTTTTGCGATCAACTTGTTTTTTTTATATTAATGGCATGTTACAAGTAGTGCCATCTTACGGCTTTTAATATGCGAAGTCTTTGTGATGACATCTTCGACTTTTAAATTAATCTTTTAGGGAAACTCGTTAGTCTAAATAATATAGGTATAGCACGTAGAGTACGCTTTCGAAGTAGATACATGTTCTTTGTCAACATAATATTATGCAGCCTCATCCTACAACCATATACAATGTGTTTGGTGAGTGGTGTCGGCGATTTTAATGGCATAATATATGGTCATTTATATTTACAATCCATGCTTCAGTATTATTTTTTATGTTCCTTGGGCGAAATGGCGGCCATTTTGTTTATTTTGTTATCTAATCACGGACACACGTGGTAATTTAGCGATATAGTCGCTTGTGATAGTCCAAAAAAAACAAAAAAGATCTTGTTTTACATCTCATAGTATAGCTAACATGTTTATGATAAAACATTTTTAGAATCTATCTCAGTTCAATTTTAAAAAAATATGATAACAGAAAATTAAAAAAATTTTTGCTGTTATTTTTTTGTTATTTCACTTTTCACAAAAACAAAGTAACATCAAAAATAATACTGCAGCATGGATTGTAGATATAAATGACCATATATTATGCCATTAAAATCTCCGACACCACTCACCAAACACATTGTATATGCCATAGTTCATGACCCTGTAGAAATAACTAAATTATACTAGTTTCGCAGTATCTATATGAGTAAGTTGTCTCACTTTACTTATAGCAAACGCCGCGGTACTGACATTTTCTGAAGACACGACACTAGAGCACTTCAATAAACCTTATAATCAAAGGTTATTCCTAAATAAATTATTGCTTGTACAAAAGTACAATTTCGTAATTAAAATTTATACTTTTGTCGTAATGTCAGTAGATACTTTTCACTTTTGGTAATGTAAACTTATTACTTATTGGAGCAGCGATAGCTCAGTGGGGAGACCAACAGACTGCAATGCAAAGGGTCTCGGGTACGAACCCACGTCGCGCACCTCTGACTTTCGGAAGTAATATGACTTTTCGAAATTAAGTGCGTATTGATTGACAATCATCGCCTGCTCCGTGCCTCGGAGAGCACGTTAAGCTGTCGGTCCCGGCTGCCATGAACATTTATAACAATCGTTATTGGGAGAGTTTCGACACAAAAGATCCCACTTGGTCGAAGTGTCGCCGATCTGTACTGACTGGCCCCCACATAAGATAAGATAAGATATTACTTATTGTATTTTCAGAGTAAAGCTTAATTATTGCAGTAAATCGGTGCAGGCCTCGCACGACACATTCATTAACAGCATGTAAATTTGATACACCACGATCCATTTTAAAAATAATCAAAGAAAATATGGAATTAAGTCAGCCTGCGTACAAAATTACGCGAGTGCATCTTTATACAAACAGAAATATACATAAAATATGCAACCAACTTAACCCTTTTTAATATTTGCAAAACGAAAGTTCAAAACTATATATTTACATCACTTACCACAGCATTCATCAAAAACAACAGTAAAACTATAATAACGGCCGGTTTTAACGGTATACAATAGCAAATTCTCTTTAAAACTGGTATAGAATCCATTAAATAATAGATGAACTCTCCTATTTTAATAAGAACTGTAGCCACTACATCAAGCACTGGTTCAAACGCTTCCATGTTCTAAAATATTTTAGTAAATATAATAACTACTAGAAAATTTAATATATTTCGCTACTATTTCGAAAATGTCTATTGTCTTCATTTATAGATTATATAAATCCACCATGTCAATTTTTTTGCATGGATAATAGCATAGATACTACATAATCTTAATATAGTTAATAAGTAATACGTAGAATGAAATATCACCATAGACATGTAAGAAGTAGTGGATCGAACATAAAGGTGCTGATAGACTTGTAACAGAACATCGACCCTTCGCCGTTTTTAAATTGTCGAACTGAACAAAGAACAGAGCCAAGAGTAGAGCCAAACATCGCTACGAACTTTTTCACGATCATTCTAGCAAATGATGTGATTTCGAAACACAGTCCTTTCGCTAGAATTCTCGCTAAAACACTCCCGTTTATTTTTCTGTAATGTAACATTCGCTAGAATGCTCTTTACATGTGACTGCTTAAGTTTATCAGTACCTTTACGCAAACATTGTTCAGCAATTATACACACAAAAGCAGTAGTTATAACTACCATCCTGAAGGACGGGGCGGCACTAAACCCATAGAATATTTTTATTTGTTTACTAGCTGACCCGCGCAACTTCGTCTGCTTCACATAAAAGAATTTTCCTAGTTTTTGCAATATTTTTCATTTATGCTCCGCTCCTATTGGTCGTAGCGTGATGTTATATAGCCTATAGCCTTCCTCTATAAATGGGCTATCCAACACTGAAATATTTTTCTAATTTTTACCCGTAGTTCCTTAGATTACCGCGTTCAACCAAACAAACAAAATGTGAGTGAAGTCGGCGCGTAAGCGCCCCCGCCTTTTTATAAATGCAGCGGATAGCCGTTTCGCGCGTTAAACAACAATCAACCGTATAGCCGTACCCATACTGGCGCGGCGAGATTTGGAAGTTTTATTTCATCTATATCTTGTGTTTATAAACCGATTCCTATATATTTTTTTATAATATAAATATTAAAGTGTACTTTTCGAATATGGGAGTTTGATAAAGATATATCTATGTGAAATACAATATATTTATGTATTTTAATACACTTTGAAGAAATGCCTAACGATTAAACACGTTATTGTGGCTAATTTATAAAAGATAGATATATACTATTAAGGACTTTTTTGTAGATCTTTTGAAAACCATCATCTTTGTAATACATACTTTTGGTGTATGATCAACGTATGCGAGGATAAGAGCTCGAAAGCGCATTTTCGTCCGACTTGCTTCAAATTTATCGTCACTGCTCAGCTCCTATGTGTCTTAGCGTTATGTTATATAGCCTATAACCTGCCCAGGAGTATGGACTACAATCGTATCAAGTTTGGTTAAAATCCCTTCAGTAGTTTTTGACCCATGCGTGCACATACAGACAGACAGACAGACAGACAAAAAATCCGAAGAGTATGGACTACAATCGTATCAAGTTTGGTTAAAATCCCTTCAGTAGTTTTTGACCCATGCGTGCACATACAGACAGACAGACAGACAGACAAAAAATTTACTGATTGCATTTTTGTCATCAGTATCGATCACCATTCATCTTCCAATATTAATTTTGAATATATATTCAATGTACAGAATTGACCTCTCTACAGTTTTATTATAAGTATAGATATAGATTTGTATTTGTCGCTGTTTTAGTAGATTAATAAATGTTATATAGGTACCTATTTAATATAATTAAAAGAGAATCTCGCTCACGGTGAAAGCGCCGAAATTTAAGCTTGGCCTTGAAATTTTTGGTTATACTTGGACGTACTTCCTGAAAAACGTTCCAACCCACAAAATTAACATTTTAAGATAATTGTGATTAAAGTTCAATCCCGTATTGCTTTGTAAAATCATGTTTTTTAAATACTGATACGAATGACACAGGATCAAATTTTAATTTGATCCTATTTTAGACTTCCAAAGTAAGACTGTTTTCGATATTCGTAAAAATGTTGCTGTGGAACGTTTTTGATTTATTGCAATATTCATGTAACGTTTGAAAATATATTTTATTCAAAACGTTCCAAACAACATGTATGATAGAGAATATGACAAAACAAGATCAAATAGAATAATATATATTTACAATTTAAAAAAAGATATCTAGCACGTCCTGCATGAGATTAGCATGGCCCGCAAACAGCTCAAACACAAAAAGGCGCCGGGAGATGACGGCATTACAACTGAATTTCTGAAAGCCGGCGAAGTAACTGCTATGGCAATTTTTCGGAAGCTTTTCAATTCCGTCATACTCAAGGGAAAAACGCCACAGGCATGGCACAGAGGTGTGGTGGTGCTTTTGCTTAAGAAGGGCAATAAAACCCTCTTAAAGAACTTACGATCCATCTCACTTCGGAGCCATGTCTACAAGCTGTTTTTAAGGGTCATCACAAATAGTCTCGAGAGTAGACTAGACGCCTTCCAGCCTTCGAACAAGCCGGTTTCCGTAAAGGCTACCATAGACCACATACATACGCTGCGGCAGGTAATACAAAAATCCGAAGAGTATGGCCTTTATGCGTTGCGTTTGTAAACTATGAGAAGGCCTTCGATTCGAAGTGCCAGATTGACTACCGGTATGTCGAAGTGCTGAAGTGTTTGTATGAAAACGCCACCATGCTAGTTCGTCTCCAAGACCAGAGCTCGAAACCGATAAAACTACAGCGAGAGGTGAGACAGGGGAATGTCATATCTCCGAAACTATTCACTGCCGCGATGGAAGATGTTTTCAAGCTTTTGGATTAGAAAGGACTCGGCATCAACATCAACGGCGCGTACATCACTCACCTTCGATTTGCCGACGATATCGTGGTCATGGCTGAGGCCATGGAAAACCTCGGCTTAATGCTCGATGGCCTTTGTAGTCTTCCGACAAGTAGGCCTTAAAATGAACATGGACAAGACAAAAATTATGTTCAACTTCCATGTCACGCCTACTACTTTTAAGGTTGAGAACTCTACCCTCGAAGTTGTCGACAACTTCGAGGGTACCTACCTGACTGGATCATTTGTCTCAGGTATAGACCTGGGACAAATGATCCAGTTAGGTTGGTCCAACTTCGAGAAAAAGGTCAATCGTCGAATCCATGGTGCTCGGCAGCGTTCGGGAAGCTACGACATATCTTCGTGTCTTATATACCGTAGTGTCTCAAGACAAACGTCTTTGACCAGTGTGTGTTGCAAGTGATGATTTACGGATCAGAGACGTGGTCGCTCACTATGGGCCTTATCAGACGATTCAAAGTTGCTCAGAGAGCTATGGAGAGAGTTATGCTTGGAGTTTCCCTGTGGGATCGAGTCAGAAATGAGGAGGTCCGCAGAAAAACTAAAGTTGCCGACATAGCTCTCCGGATAGCCAAGCTGAAATGGCAGTGGGCAGAGCACATAGCGCGCAGAACCGACAGCCGTTGGGGCATAATGGTTCTGTAGTGGCGGCCACGCACCGGAAGACGTAGCAAAGGTAGGCGCGCCACCGACCGACCAGTGAACCGACGACCTGGTAAGGGTCGCGGGAAGCGGTTGAATGCAGGTGGCCCAAGACCGGTCTATGTGGACAACTTTGGGGAAGGCCTATGACCAGCAGTGGACATCTTTCGGCTGAGGCTAACCTAACTAGGTACTATATCTTGAGAACAATTTTTTTCATCCTGGTTAGTTAGCTGGTTTTGTAAAGTTGGACTTATTTCCTTCAATTCTGAAGTAGTATTACTTGTTGTAGCAGATTTTTTTTTTTATAAAATCTAAATAAGTACAAAATTAACATCAACTATTTAACAGAAGTTGAAAATTGGTTTGACAAACTTTTTGGTTTAACTTAAAAACTTTTGTACTAACTAGTTATTAAACTGGGAATAAACTCATAATTTATACCAAAGATATTGTATAATAGTTTTAATATTAAGTCTCCGAGATTCATTTTGCCACACACGAACGAATGTGGACAGCCGTATAATATTAGTTTTATTAATATCTGTTTTACTGGGGAAAACAACAAAAATAAGGAGATGAATTATTGTTTTAAAGATACCTAACATCAATTAGGTTATATACACGTAATACATCAGTATTACGTGTATATTACAGTGATTAAAAATATTCCATGTACCTAATTGAAAGGTTTTGAAGAATCAAATTTCTATTTAGTCATAGTAAATATTACTAAATTAGGAATATTACACATAGCTTACAACATTTTAATGAATTAATTATTTGGCTGAGATCGCTAACATGTATTTAAATCAGAAATATTTCAAATGGATTGGAACGTTTTAGAAAAACATCTATTTTACTGAAGACAATCGGATTTTTTAAAATCAAAAACTTTTCAGATAGCTTGGAAAGTTATTATGAAATAACTATGGTACCGAGATGATGCATAATAATTTTATATCAAAAACGTATCAGACAGCTTGGATGGAAAATTGTTCATGGCTTTATCCTATTAGTTGTCCACACAGCTTGGGCTCTTTTACTTTAATAATTGTTTGTCTTCTTCATACATGTGGGTTGGGCTACTAAGTCATGATTTCGTATTTAGAGTGATAGTAGAGCTACCAAAGTTTTTCAGCTAGTAAATAGTAACCCCGTGACTAATTTGCTAATAATAACTCGATTTTGACCCGAGTGTGGGTTGGAACGTTTTCCAGGAAGTACGTCCACTTAATAGTTAGTAGGAATTTGTCATGTTCATGTTCGCAGCGGCTCATATCATATTATAATACAACTTGATTTCTTTGCCTTTCTGTGAAGTTCCTTTACGATTCGTGCAGCCATTTTAGAGATTAGACCAACAGACAGATGGAATTAAAAAAATTGGTTGACTATTAATTTGTGGCTTGTAAATGATGAGCTCAAAAAATACATTTATCTCGATATAGACTATATAGATAATAACCCGAGACCTAATGCACAGCAGTCGCATTCACTACCGCTGCGCTACGGAGGCAACAAAAAGTCATTGGGTTTTTCTGTTAAGAAATCTAAATACGAGCCAGGAGTTAGGAAGTTGGCGGTGTTAGACACCCCCGTTCCTCGGAAAGTATGTAAAGCCGTTGGTCCTGCGCCTGATCTCTCTCCGGTCGTGTCGGATTATTCGTCCCATCGCATCATGAGAGTTAGGGAACAGAGAGTGCACTTGTGTTTGCGCACACACTTCTGCACTATAATATCTCCTGCGCCGATGGCCAGTCTCCATTAAGATTGGCCGCTGTGACCGAAATTCGGTCAGGAAGACATTATAGATAATAAATTCTAAATGAAACAAGAAATTCTATCTATACCAGTGATAAAATAAGTATCCCCTGTATAATTGTTTCCTCTTTTTTTGTACCTCTCGTCAAATTACACATTGGTCTGGCCACAGTTTATGACAGTCGCGACTGATGGTTTATGCTCTTAAAAACATGTTACAAACAATACTTAGTTACCTACTTTGCTGGCACAGCGACCCAAAGTGGATCTTGGCCTCTGTCATTAAGGTGCGCCATTCCTTCCTATTTTGTGCCAAGTCAGACCAATCGAGCACATTGGATGCGTCTCATAACGTATAAACTCATTTGGTCTAATTTCATTTTATTATCGTTCATAAGATATATTCAACGTGAGATATACCAACTGTTGATATAATTTCTTTACATATAACATTTATTTATTCTAAAACTTAATTAGTATAACGTTGTTTGATATAACGTTTATTTAATCGAAAATCATTAGGTCTAACGTTTAATATATATAAAAAACGTCATTATGGTTAACACCTCGACTCAGAGTACCCCGACTCGGGTAGGTTAGGTTAGAAGGCTAAGGCAGGCGCTCCGCTCTGCTTTGCTCCCGCCTTAGCCTTCGTGGTTATTTGTTTTAAACCTCCCAGAAATTTCGACCTATCTTAGCGCAGGTGGTAATCAGTTTAGACCAAATAAGTTTTATATCTTTTGAGTGGTATGTCAAACGATGTTATATTTAATGTATGTTATGCTTATAAAAATTTTTTTTTTTTAGTTATATCAATCGTTTATTATATTAACTAATCGCTATATTAAATAACATTATAGGTTCCGTTGTTATATGTTGTTAATATTAGAGATTTTGTTGTTATATCATCTACCTATTACTTACCCGAGCACATTCATCTTTTTCAGGTCTTAGGTAAACTATTTCATCTTTCCAGCGGTACCTTAGTACCTTACCTTCGGAACAAACAATATTCGATTATTTATTAACCTCTGAGTCTTCTTCAAAGAGGTTAATGAAAACACTTTGTGACGGTCTGTCTGATAGTGACAGATTGATGTTAGTGACTCGTTCTTATTTTGCACATAATTTCGAAAGTTAGAGTCATGATTTTGAAACCGAGAGCGTGTGTGTTGCAGTCTATTACTCCCGCTTAGAAATCGCTGCTGAATCAACAATTCATTTTATTTTGCTTATAATATTATTATACACAATAAATCACTATTTGTTTCACTTATAACAGGTATTTTCTAAAGTACTATATTAGAAAAACATCTGGGCCTTTGGGAGGATTACACGGAGACTTGACTGCACGAATGGCGAAGTGGCTTAAGTGGTCGCCTCGCCACTGCCACTGCGCCGAGTGTTGTGGGTTCGAATCCCACGCGGGACAAAACTTTGTGTGATCTACAAATAGTTGTTCCGAGTCTGGGTGTTCTTTGTGTCCGTTGTTTGAATGTTTGTAAAGTCCCCCGCGACACAATAATTATTCCTAGTGCGGGAGATGCTTTTCTTAAATAAACAAAGACATGGGTCCGACGCCGACGTGAGAAAGGCCCTTCGAGAGTTTTAATTTAAGGTGGGATGGAACACCTACGATGGCACTAGCCACAGCAGGCGTAGAACTATTGCTACGTGTGGACTTTAATATATATGGAGTATAGAGATGGATGTTTGATGGACCGGTATAATGATAACTATGGATGAAAAATGGCGTCTGTCCTGAATACTTTTATAGCAACAAGTCGGACGGGCAGACGGTGTCTCGCCAACTCACTCACTAGCTGGGCTCCCTGAAGAACCACCATAGTCATACAAGCCTTATAAGCAGCAGAGGGCAACACCGGTGCGATCGGCTAGGGGTGTCGACCGGTGCGGCGCTGGTTTCACCATCACGTGTCTCGTGAATACGGAGACCCGTAGGAGGTTTACCTCAGTTATGCTCTTGAAAATGTCACTTCCACCCCGAGCATGACCTTCCTTTGACCGGCCGACCATGGCAAGCCAGAGTTGAGAGTCCTACGGGCGCTCTTGAAATTCCAACACAGCCAACTAGTAACGGTGAGCCGGGGACGAGGCACTAATCGACTCTCAGAAGTTTTCAGGACCGCAGAACGGACGTGTTCCGCCGTACGGATTCAAAGGGACAAACGATGTCATCGCTACACGAGAAGCTACGTTTATTAAAATTATCAAATTAATGAGTATAACGATATACTCAAGTAGAAAAATCGTATTGACGGGGCAATCTTACCATCAAGTAAATCCTAGCTTCGTCAGCATTTACTGCGCACTTCGTACATAGCGCACCTTTGGAGCCATGCTCACCTTCAAGATCCTTCCCAATTATATCCTACTGACTGGGGATGGGAAGAAAAGAAGAGAAATATGTCTTCAACTGCTTCGAGGGAGATCAAGTATCATCCACCATCAATCACCAGTATGACTGATATCAGCGAAAATATTGGAGGTATGGAATTGTCGGTGACACTTTTTTTGAGCATGTATATTTTCGGTAGATATTCTAATTTTGATGATTAACATGTTCATTTGCAGATGACGGTAAAGAGGATCGAGCTCAATCTCAATTTCTATATTGCTATTTCTTTGTTTTTATATTATCTTTTTTTAAATTTGTTATTTCCATTTTACATTCTATACTATTTCATATTATGCATTTTGTTCAAAATAAAATAAGACAAAAATATAAAATGTTTTCGTACCATATTGTTTTATACATTTTATCTATTTCTCAAGATGATCATTCTATTGTCACTATGTCGGTTGAAATTCGACAATATGATAGTTTAATAGTTACGTTTGCGATAACTATCAGTCAGCTGAGTGCGAGCATGGGAATTTTGTCAGCTAAATCTTGAAAAATACTGTGCACTGCTCGAATACTCTGTATCTTTACTGCGTCAGCTGATGGTCTTTCCACCCCTACACACGCAGTTGATTGTTGTTTCCGTACTTTTAATTATATAAACAATCATCTAGTTTATTTATTTATTAAGAATCTCTTACAAGAAATACAATATCTCAATCAATATATCTTGATATTTAAAATAAGGTCGCATCTTTTCTCAATTACAAGAGATCACAACATGCTAAAAGAGAAAGTACAAACAATTAGATGAAAGTAAGTAAGTAATATTATGAAAACTTAACATATACAAGAATTGGAAGTTAAAAAGGGAATGTACAAAAAAATAAAAGCTTCACACTTAATGCTAAGATAAAAATTAACTTATACCTACTAAAAAATAATAAAATTAGACACTGTCGTGTGATATAAAATAGACACTGTCGTGTGATATAAATTAGACACTGTCGTGTGATATAAAATATTATAAATAATCTTACGATGATAAAATAATAATGAGGAACAATAAGTTAAATTTCAGCCGGCGTACTATAACTTTATTTTACGTGTGTTTTTTACAACTTTATGCGAGCAGCTGACGCATAGTCCCCCTCCATGATGCAGCTGACGATTTTTTTCATCACGTTTACGAATTTTTTTCAGTATGATGTTGACTATTTATGGAAAAAGTTTCAGCCGGCGTACTATTACTTATTTTTTATTTTTTGTTATCTGTTTCGCAGCCTCCCAACCCACCACGGGTGTGCTAGGGCCTTTAAGGACCTCTACCTACCACAAGATATCAGCTAAGGAATCTGGCGAGTAGTGTTGCCAGAATCTTTGAAGTGAGTGTGTGCTGTCAGGAGGGGAAGGAAGGTGGCAGTATTTCTTTGCATATACTAAGCCTGCGTTCAGACATGCGGGAATCGTGCGTTTACGCATCGCGCGGTTTGAAACCGCAAAATTGTGATGCTATTCAGACACGCGCGGTTAGTATGCGATTTCGTGCGGGTTAGCGTCAGTTTCAAAATGGAGGTCGACGAAGAAGTGTGTTTACTGTGGTTGCTCCTTAAAAAAAAGAAAAGAAAAAGGCGGTATTGGGTGCATCCAATATTACGTGACCGACTAGTACATGGTCAGTTCGTAACGTTATATCCCAAATTAAGAATGTATGATAACAAATTTTTTGACTATTTGAGAATGTCAATAAAATCTTTTGATGAACTAATTGAACTGATCAGGCAAGATATTTCATGCTCTGAAACGCATTTGAGGCCAAGCGTGTCACCGGAAGAGAAACTCGTAATAACTTTAAGGTAGGATTTATTTATTGTTCTTCAAAATCAGCATAAATATTTTCTATAACTGTAGAGGACTGAGAGCCAGAACTAAATTGCGATGGTGACGGTGACGGTGCCGGAGCAGGAGGAGATGATCCAGATGTAGTAAAATATCCTTGCGGGCTTGTATACTGTTGTCCTTGCCAATACGTAGGTGTGATCTGCTGAGTATTGTAGCGAACAGGGGGTGGTAAGCTTTTTCCTTTTTGTATCACTTGAAGTAATTCAATTTTGGTTGCTAAACGCCTATTTTCTGGTACTTTTTTGAGTTCTTTATATAACGACAAACAAAAGAGTTTGTCGTCATCTTGCTTGGTAATACTATTTTCTTGAAGCTCATTCTGAAAATGTTTTCGTGACTCGATACTTTTTTCTATTAAAACAGCTATTTTTTCTTCTGGCACTTGTGTTTTCTTACGTTTAGGGGGACGTATTTCAGTGGCTTCGGTTGCATTGGCGTTTAGTTGACTTGTCTCCTCACTTTGCCTTTCATTCTGTTCTTCAATATTAGTTGTAGTGTCTTTATTACTTACACTATTCTGCAGGAAAGATAATCTTGAAAAATACATATATCGGGCTCCTTTACGAGCACCTGAACCAGAAGGAGTTGTTTTTTCTTTTTTGTATTCTTTATTGTAGCAATCTCGTATGTTTTTCCATTTTTTTTGGAGTTGTGTACCTAAAAATAATAACATTATTAATAATATTCTTGTTTCAGATATCTTGGTATGGGTTGTTCATTTGGAGAACTAAGCTACAATTATCGCCTAGGAAAATCGACGATTACTGGAATTGTCCGCGAAGTATGTAAATCATTGTGGAATAAGTTGGTAAACATAGTCATGCCCGAAGCGACTGAAGATATCTGGAAGACAATAGCACGAGACTTTGAGAGATATGCAAATTTTCCAAATTGCATTGGTGCTATAGACGGCAAGCATATCAGAGTTATAAAGCCTGTTGATTCGGGTTTTTTGTATCATAACTATAAACATTTCTTTTCCATAGTGCTCTTAGCACTTTGCGACGCCAACTATTGCTTTACTTATGTTGATATTGGGGCTTATGGCAAAAGCAGTGATTCTGCTATATTTAAAAATTCGGTTTTTTATAAACGCCTGACAGAAAAATCATTAAACATACCAACACCTAAACCAATATCTAATGTAGACCTAACACCAATGCCTTATGTTATAGTTGGAGATGAAGCCTTCGGCTTAGCAGAAAATTTAATGCGCCCATATTCAGGCAAATGTTTACCATTTGAAAAAAGGATTTTTAACTATAGGTTATTGAGAGCCCGACGTAATATTGAGTGCCCTTTGGTATTTTGGCGAACAAATGGCGCATCTTTCATAGGCCTATAAATGTAAACATAGATTTTGCCGAAGACATAATAAAAGCCTCTTGTGTTCTACATAACTATGTGCGGACTAGAGATGGTCTAAAATTTAAAGATACTTTATATAATGCACCCATGACTAATCTCAATACCTTGCATGCGGGAAGAGGGACACCGTCATCTTTGAATATCAGAGATAAATTCGCTCATTACTTTGTGAACGATGGGCGTGTTCCATGGCAAGACACAAAGATATAGCTGCAACTAACATACCGTACTTGTAATGTTTAGGTACATAACTAAATGTAAACAAACAAAATATGGTAATACCGTTGTGACCTTCATTTGGAAAATGCTCGAAATGTCTGCATAAAACAGCCGAAGTTTGTTTATATTTATTTAAGTACCTAAAGTATACGGAGAGTATAATATACGCTTCATAACAATAATTATAACATAATTCTGTCAATTATTTTTTGGTGAATAAACCTACTTACTTAAAATATTCTTTTTTTCCACCGTGTCTTCGCAATTTCTAAATATCTCCACCAACTCTTGCCAAGCTCGGTTCTCGATAATTTTATTTGAGTAATCATCACACTGAATGTCCCATATTGCAGGTCTCTTCTCCACCTCATCAATAAATAGTTAAGTGTCGAAACGATCCATGGCGAACTCACGAGCAGTGACGTGCTCACCGCGCGGTATCCGCAACGCAACTGAACGCGAAGTAAAGACTCCATAGTAATAGAAACGCGCGGGAGCAGCGCGATTCTATTTTCTGGCGGTTAGGTTGCGGTAACCGCGCGGCTTGATTAACCGCGCGGTTATGTCTGAACGATTACTTTATAACTCATACAAATAAGACCCGCGCGATTTCCATGCGATTCTGAAATCGCGCGGTTCCCGCCGTGTCTGAACTAGCGCTAAGACAACACAATTATTATTAATCCTTGCCCGAACTGCTGACAATGCGCAGATCACTGATTCCTGTGGTATCAAAAGACAGATTCGTTTGCTTGTATGCTACCTAACTAGATAATAAAATAAAGATTAGATAGCCACCTAGTACAAAATATGTATATTTTAATGACACACGTTTGGTTCTATGTGAATATTTAGATGCAGACTATAAAATATTGACACGACTGAAGATTGTGTGTGTGCGTGCTCAAAAAAATAAAAGTGAATAAACATGTAATGTATTTTTGCTTTTTTAAAAGACAGCTGTCACTCTAGGTATTAGTATAATAATACCTATGACATGGGGGACTTTACAAACATTTAAAAACAACGGACAGAAAGAACACGTAGACTCGGAACAGCTATTTGTTTACTACACAATATTTTTGTCCCATCACATATTTAATCACTACGCCATCGTTGGTGATATATCTTTAAATGATTCAGTGTAAAATTTGGTGGCTAAATGTATGATGCTACCACATGCTTTTTATAAAAATTGTATGCAAAGAAATAATATTTTAGATTCTTTAATATATCGCTGATTTGATTTTACCAAATGACGGCAAATGATATAAATCTATTATTCAATCATTTTCATCATACATTGTGGGCTGTTATATCTCAATACATGAAAAGGTCTTTAATTTAATTTTATATTTCGTGACGATTGAGGCAATCTGAGTTCCCAGCGCGAGTTTGTATTACGTTAACGCGATCGACACGTTGATGACGTCGGGCGCTCCGATTGGACCGCTCCAAGCTCTTAACCAATCAGAGAGCCAAACGCGGTAAACGTAGTGATCACGTTAACGTAAAAACAACTCGCACTAGGCATCCTGAAATTAGCCATTAAAATAATTATTCTATATGAAACGGCACTATTCTTACAATAAGAAAGAGAGAGAGAGAGAAGCCAAGGGTAGTAGAGTAGCAATTGTTTATCAGGAGTTAGCATGTCAGAGGAATAGGGTTGTTTGTCAAGCAATTCTCGATAACAGCATATAGTAATAAAAATATCAGCCTTGTGTAAACTGTCCAAGTGCTGGGCATTGGTCTCATCTCAGTGTGAAAAGAGTTCCTCCGCCACGCTAGAGCAGTACGGGTTGGTAACTTCACATATCTTCGAAAACATTATAGAGTACTCTAACACCCATATTCTAAGAAGTAACCTCAAACCTTCCTCAACCTCGACTCAGTCGAGGATACCTTAAGGATCACCTCAAGGAATCCTCGAAATCGGTATTCTTAGTCATGTCTTTCTCTTGACTTGAGGTAATCTTGAGGATCCTCCAATGAGGTTGAGTCGAGGTAAAACGTCATTACATACGTCACAAAATCATAGATTTAACATACTTTTTAATGTTTTTGTCTATGATCATGATCACCTCAAAATTGACAGATGTTTGTTTTTTAACCTTATGTATGTCGCATCGCGTCATTCCGAGTTGTTTATGTTTGATTTGTTTGTTGTGTTGTGATCCAAGTTTTATTCTTTAGCTTTATTTGTTCCACACATATATGTCTGGAAGACAAATATTCAGTGAGGCGGAGAAGTTTCGTCTCGCAAATAACGCCTTTCAGGATAATCGTACGGATTATCATATAAATAATTCAAAAATCGTTTAAAATCTATTACAAAACACTTTAAAAATCTTCAAATAGGATTATCAGTCGTACTTACAAGCGTAGGTGAATAGGTAACAATGGCGTAGATCTTCCTCGAGTATTCCTTAAGGTTGGTCGCGACGTACCGAGAGTTTGACAGTTGTTTCCTCACCTCGAGTGAGGAAAGATGTTGAGGGACGCCGAGTGGAGGAGATTTTTGCAACTGTGAATACTGATTTCCTCGAGTGAGGTTGAGTGGAGTCGAGGAACGTTTCAGGAAACGTCTTAGAATATGGGTGTAAGACATGCAGGTTTCCTCACGATGTTTTCCTTCACCGTTAATTAATTATTTAATACGAAGTCAGAAGTGCGTGCCTTGATCGAACTCGAGATCTCTGTGTGGCAGTCCAACGGTCTCCCACTATAGGATATCGCTGCATCTAGTTTACGCAGGACTTGTAATTGACGAAATGCTATATATGTGATAGAATAATAGCCAAAACCAAAGAATACGTGGTTTTATTCAACATAAAAAGCGTGCATATTATAGATGACAATTAGTAATGACAGAATGAGATGACAACGTTTCATATTTATGGTACATGACAATGAGGTGTCTATAGAGGTATCAAAAGAAGGAGGTAATTATACTACAATCACCCGCCCTTGAAGTTCCAATATAATCACGAAGATATGATGGAGGGCGTCTTTCACGAGTAGAGCGGCGAAGTTCATGTGCTGCCTCTATTTCTGTACCATTTTCATCTTGCACATCTTGAGTTTCTACAGACTGTGGCACTTGTGGCTTATTACTCGTGTTAAGCTCAGGGTGGACATTGATTTCATTATCTTGGTCTTCTTCGTTTTCAATATTAGGAATTGTAGGTAAAGGCGTCAATTGTCTATTGGATACAGTACATTCTCGTCCATCCGAGAGTCGGAGATGCGAATACGCATACAAATACCTTCTACGAAAGAAATGTGACTTAGAGAAGCCAAAGATATAGCTTGCTTGTAAGGTCTTATCTTGAGTCTCATATCTTGGACCAATTTCTTGTTTATAAAACTGACTGAACTTCCTGTGTCGATCAGAGCTTCAGCTTGAAATTCATCTGATAGAAATAGTTGCTTTACTTAAGCTCGACGGAGATGCAGCCGTAACGTGATTTATTTCATTCGCATGAGCAGTACGGTCTTCAGTTTCATTAGCATTTAAAGTCTGACCACGACTTTTGCAGACAGAAGCAAAGTGGCCTTTCTTAGAACTCAATTGACAAATTGCATTAAACGCTGGGCATTTAATTCGTTGATGCAAGCTCTTACTCCCACAGAAGAAACAACGCCGACCCTTGCTTTGACTCGCTGCAGCTGTAACATCTTTAATTTCGATAACTCAATTTTTGATAGTATCTGTTACTGCGTGTAACTGCATCTCAGAATTACTGTTACGCATATAGGCAGAAGAGTTATTTTCTGCAGTTTCTAGAAATATGGCTTGATTTTGAGCTTGGTCCAGTGTTAAAGTTAAGCTCTCTAAAAGTCTTTGCCGTATCTTTTGATTCGAAATGCCTGATATAAATGCATCACGAATGTATTCATTTTTATTTTGTTCTGCTGTCACGTTTTTAAAATCGCAATCAAAGACTAATTGCTTTAGAGCACGGATATAATCGGAAATTGACTCTTCTGGCTTTTGTTTCCTAGTGGATGTCTCGCATGAATAACATTCTTTGCTTTTATGTAGATACTATCCAGCAAATTCATGGCAGTCTCATATGTCGTATAATCTCGTATCATCGAGAAAATTGTGGGGGTCAAATGATTAACCAAAAGTTTTAATTTAATCGAATCCGGAATCTGCTCAGAATTTTCTTCATATAGAAAGTTTGTGAAAGTGTACCGCCAGTGAGTCCATTTTATATCTGCTGCCGATGTACGGGGTTCGATGTCAAAGCGCTCCGGTCGTAAAAATCTTAACATCGATGACATAGGATTTTTTTCAGAAGATGAAGAACTTGGGTTATTAGTTGACATTTTTGTTAATCATTTATGTTGAATAAATTGATAGAATATTAGCCAAAACCAAAGAAAACTTGGTTTTATTCAACATAAAAAGCGTGCATATTGTAGGTGACAATTAGTAATGACAGAATGAGTTGATAACATGTTTCATATTTATGGTACATGACAATGAGGTGTCTATAGGGATATCAAAAGAAGGAGGTAATTATACTACAATATGTATTACTGTGTATACAAGTAAAGGGGCAGTGCGGCGCCGCGAGAGGCAGCGCGGGGCCGCGAGAGTCAGCGCGGAGTTGAGCATATGACGTCATTTTCTGAATCGCGGTGTTAAGATTCTACGTCGTACGTAAATTTTACTAAAAATAAATAAACCGCCTCCATAAATTATGAAATAATGTCGGAATAAATTTGGAAGTCGAAAGCAAATAAAAAAAACAAGACACACGACACTGATTTCCAAATTTATTCCGACATGAAAGAGTCACGTGCGCGCCGCCGCGAGTCTGTTTGCTGCGCCGCGGTCGGCCGCACGTCAGTTAGCTGCGTTGCGGTCGGCCGCACGGCGCCTCTTTTGACTAGTCGCTAGAAGACTCGAGCAGCCATGCGGCGCCGTGCTACCTCTCCTTTGCCTGCAAATAACTATGAACTTTTTAATCACGTAGATAAGATTCAAAATGTTTTCCAATATTTTTCTTTACAAAGGCGCTGCCAGCCGCTGCTCTTTCAGTGAGAATTGACCCTTATAATACAACGGTTCAAGTTCCTAATAAAACATTATATTATATTATACGCATTCTCTTTATTCCATCCCCTTTTTATTCAGCATAAGAATATTTATTATTGCGGTATGTTTTTTTTAACCACAACTGCATACAATGACATATTTGGCAAACTTGATCATTTCACCACAACTGCATATACTTAATGCTATATGCATTTATAGATTTTGAGCAATATTTCCAAAAATACAGGGCATTTTTTTAGATTTTATTTGGGCTTCTGGGTGGACAAAGTATACATTCTTTCATCACATTTTAAAAATCCATGCAGTAAAGGGTTAAGGCAATTAAGTCTTGCAACACTGCCGCCGCCATCAGTGTTGCCAACCCTACAGTTTTAACTGTAGATCTACAGTTTTTCGGAAATTCTCTCAGTTTTCAGTTCAGGCCTCGAAATCTACAGTTTTTTAGGTAAGATGCTAGTCATCTATTTTATTAGTCCGTACACTAAGTCAGCTTCAGTAAAACCTACTACTATCGAACCGGAGGTAACGGTCAGGTGATTTAATAGAAACTAAACTAAAGTGTTTACAAATGTTGAACCCACAAGCGATTTTGGGTCATGATTTGAGCAAAAAACATATAACTTCAATTTCTGACTATTATATTATTTCCCAGGTATTTTTCCAGAAAATATAACAGAATTAGATAGAGAATGGAGAACTCTTCGCAATACCAATTTCAATTTTGATGAGGCTAATACGCCTAGTGTAGAAGAATTTTGGTGGCATGTTTCCAAATTAAAAAAAGGCAACGGCTCTGCAATGTTTTCACTATTATCGACTTTAACCAGAAAGCTTCTATGTTTGCCGAACATTACCGCTACGGTAGAACGCTTGTTTTCGAGCATTAATCTTATGAAAACGAAACTAAGAAATAAACTTTCTACGACCACAATAAAAGGTACCTTGCACACAAAGTCAGAAATTAAAAATTGTTTCGAGTTGGTTCGATGTGACAATTGTTTCGATGTGACAAATGACCATTTCAAAAAATTCAACAAAAGTAAAGATGAAACGGAAAATCAAGGAGACTTACAAATTGAAAATGAAATAGTAGGTAGCTAGTAATATTATCTAACATGTAGGCACTGGAAAAATTGCAACTTTGAGACTTATGATTTTGACATTAAAATTTAATTTGATTAAAACTTTGATAATTACATGATTTTTCTTGTTTTTAATGCCCTGCCTGTAATGTATTCTATTTATTACTATCATTAAATTATACAAAACATAATATAAAGATGAAGATGTAGATTTACTGTTTTTTAATTTGATATTTTCAGTTTCTACAGTTTTTTTAAGCATATTATTATCTACAGTTTTGCTCTATGCTAGGGTTGGCAACACTGGCCGCCATCGCTGTCCGCCATTGCTGTTCTGAGTTCGCTCATTTCTTCCTTCGAATGAAAAACGCCTTGTGCTAGCGGCGTCGAGTGAAGTTATATTGATATTGTAAATAATTTACTTGGGACGTAATGGGTGTCAACGTTGAAACTATTTCTCCTGGGGACGGTAAGTGTAATTGTTATCACTGAGGAGTTTATTGGGTAGATATTGCAAATATTGCTGATTTCGGATTCTCTCTGATACATATATTTTGGCAACATGATTGCCGTTTTAAAATACTCTTTGCAATATTCTTATATTCATAATAGTCTGTTAAATAATTAAATGCGCTAAGCAATGCAATTTGAATGTATTGTTGCGGCGGCCGACTGACGCCTCGCGTATCGGCTTAATAGCATACAAGTTACATAGCTTACAAGTAATTTGAATAATGACTAATCTGTTTTCAATATAAGCTAAATAAATATTTATATGATTTCAAATTTACACGACGCGTAGCAATATTGAGTATTTTGTTACATAGTGTTTTCACAGAGTTTATTGCGTTGGCATTTAAAACCATCCAAAATCTATTATTACTTTTGTGCATTCGGAATAACCACGTGTGTCTGTCCTGATGATTAGAAATAAACGATAGTCATCACTATCGCTTAATCTATAATTTTTTGTGTTTAATTTTACAAGCAAGGAGACAAGGATAAGTCATGATGTTGTATATACCTAGTTCTATATTCGGCAACTTCAACGTGCCACCGAATAGAGTACATAGGTACTTTATACTGACCCAGTAACCTTAGAAAATCGCAAATATATGTCACTAAGGACCTCTTGGTAATGTTGACATTGGCATCTAGTAATACCTATGTACTTCGTTCTTGTTTGTTCTGGTCTATAATCCTAACAATATAATCCTCTTTAAGTAGATTGGTTCTCCCTGTGAAATTCATAAATACAAGCAAAATATGCTAGTGACAAATGTTTTTTAGGAGCCGCAACATGTTACAGCCAACAAATATAGCAAAATCTCAACACATTTATTTTGCATGAAACAGAATGTAGTATTTTAATATACTGTGTTTAATTTTGCAAAGAGTCTACATACCCTAAGTCCGGCCAAACGGTGGTGGTGCACTACACAGGCACATTGACCAATGGCAAGAAGTTTGATTCATCGCGCGACCGTGGCAAGCCCTTCAAGTTCCGAATTGGCAAAGGAGAGGTCATCAGAGGCTGGGATGAGGGTGTGGCCAAGGTATGGTACCTATATAATTTATTATTAACTCTGCTCTCCCTACAAATGCAATCTTTTTTTTTACTATGGATCTATATATATGCAAAATGTGAAATGTGTACAATAATGGTGGGTTTTAAATATTCAATATGGGTAGTTAAATATGGTGGGTCCTATAAAAAATCTCAATATGTGCCAGGAATTAGGAAGTTGGCGGTGTAAGACATCCCCGTGCCTCAGAAAGCACGTAAAGCTGTTGGACCTGTGCCTAATCTCTCTTCGGTCGTGTCGGATTATCCGTCCTATCGGATTATGAGGGGTAGGGAACAGAGAGTGCACAACAATTTCCTAAATATGATCTACAAACTTATGAAAACAAAATAAAATAAATGGCTACACCTTAAATTAGTTATTTATTGTTTATATTTTACATTATCGTTTACTGCAAATAATTCTACTTTGCAATAATAAAATGTTCTATGGCTCTGAGATCCTGATCAAATGTCATAAATCATAATTATATATCCCAACATAAATTAATTTAAATATTTGTCATTGATATTTATCTCGTATATAATCCACTTGGCCAGATTGTTGCTACAGAGCATCTTCCTATTAGAATACTTGGGAACCAAGTCTATGCCACAAAGATTATCCATAATGATGAAAATCATTTTTACAAGTTGTTACTACAATGCAGTTAAAGTCCCCTCAGTATGCCTAGTAATGTAGCTTTAATTTTCACATGGAAAAATATGTGTATTATCCAAACCTGGGTCATTTGAACATGGTAATGTAATAAACTAGTACTAGAGACCCGCCGTGACTTTGCACGGGTAGTACCAAACCTTAACAAATTTGACACCTAAATCTTCCTCATCTATCACTCTCGATTGGTGAAAACCACATGAGAATCTGTTAAGTACTTTTTGAATTAATTGTGAACAGACGTTGTGGTGGACTTTGTTTTATAATATGTATTGACGAGCTTAATTTATATTTTCAGATGTCTGTGGGCGAACGTGCCAAGCTGACATGCACACCTGACTTCGCATATGGCCAGCAAGGCCACCCAGGAGTTATTCCACCCAACTCCACCCTTATCTTTGATGTGGAGTTAATCCGTCTTGAGTAAAACAACATACATCCATCTACTTATGTTTAACTTGCAAATTGTTTCTTTAAACTATTTATAAGGACAGTGACCATGCTTTGAAATAACATCTAATTAATCTGAATATGGCACTGTTTCACAATCTCCAACTAAAATTTATCCATAAATCTCTTAGTAAACCTAACAAGAGAATGACTACATGCAATTTATATTTCTGCCAATTTTACTTGATAATTGTGAAACTTGCCATTAGATTTTAAAGGGTATTTCTTTTTTATTAAAATATTTAGATTATTGTGCACAAAAGAAATCAAGTTATCTTCTCATTTTAAAGTCAATTATTGCAATGTCTTTTTATATAATACAAAATAATTGGTGAGGCTGTCATCACAACAATTTAGCCTCTTTTTAAATACCAATTTCATCAGTTTTATTTCATAGTCTCAATGGCATTTTACGATGTTTAGCTCAAACATTCCCTTAAGTATTTTGAAATAATAGATTTGTGCAATATACTAATAGTCACATTTAGCAAGTTAATGAAATCTATATATTGAAAGATCTTGGTAGAGTAAGGGCAAAATATGTCTTGTTATGAGACATGCATTTAGATGATATTCTAACAAAGCTACTACCCAAAACTGTATATAATTTATCCACAACATGGTGTGATCTATCTTATTTCTGGATGTGTGTGGTAGTTTTAAGGTGATTGCAATGATAGCTTACTTAAAACTTACGAAATACAATATTGTTCAGGTTGGTTTGACATAGTGTAAATGTGGCTGATATAAAGGCGCATCCCATCTTTGTAAATCGATGCAACGGTGATGCGATAGATATTTTAAGACATTTGCCAACTATTTCATGCTGATTTGAATAAAGTGTAAGATAAATAAAGATTTTGTCGAAAATAATTGTTTCATTTTGGTCAATTGAAAATCCTCTCACTTTATAAATACATCTGTATTTTAATTTTATTTACTGTTTTATAACAATACATAAAATGAAAACTACAGATTTATTTCACTACGGAAACCAGAGTATAATATCTGCGATGCAAAAAATACGAACGCCAACTGTGATTGTAGAATTATGACGTGCTGCTCGGGGCGCACTGTGGGCTGAAAATCGACCTCCATAGACATAGAAATGAAAGTTGCTAGATGTTCGTTTTGTTGACAGATATGGCTTCTATTAGCTATTATACACATAACAATGTCGTCTGAGCTAACTCCGCACAGAAATGAATTTATTATAAGGTTTTTTCGAAAAACATGTATGGAGCTAGCATGAAAAATCTGAATATCTCTGAACTTGTAAGGAAAACCGTAATATCCTCAGAGATGGTTATAGGACTAATTATTTGTGATTTTTTGACATACTTCATATAAGCGAAGATTTAGTATTATATGCATATAACGTGTTGTTTCTTTACTTATATGTACACCAAAACAAATCGTTTAATGTTAAAAAAAATTAATTAAAAATTCGATGATTTTTTAAAAAATTCTGCAGCAGGTACCGTTATATGAAGTATGTCAAAAAATCACAAATAATTAGTCCTATAACCATCTCTGAGGATATTACGGTTTTCCTTGCAAGTTCAGAGATATTCAGATTTTTCATGCTAGCTCCATACATTTTTTTCGAAAAAACCTTATAATAAATTCATTTTTGTGCGGAGTTAGCTCAGATGACATTGTAATGTGTATAATAGCTAATAGAAGCCATATCCGTCAACAAAACGAACATCTAGCAACTTTCATTTCTATGTCTATGGAGGTCGATTTTCAGACCACAGTGGGGCGGGACCACTATAAGCTTGGTAAATTTACAAGCAAGAAAAATGTATATAATTGTAGGCTCAATTATAAAAAATGTATATCTATAGTTTCGTTGTAAAACTTAAATCAATGTGGGCCTACTGGAGAGCATACTCATCAGCGGGTCGACCAGGATAATTCCGTTACCGAGGGCTTTTCAAACTGGTTTATGACACCATAAAAATGTATATTAAATGTATACAAACTACTCTAGTCAATTTGATATTTAGTTTAGTCTATATCAATTTACAACTTTTAAATTTCCTTCCGGAACATTAGATATTAGCGCCTGGTAGGTATAAAGGTTATGGCAGTCTTCTTTAGGAGTGAGTGATCGTAGTTTTCTATCAGGGCGTTGCACAGTGGTCTGAAAATGGAGCTCCATACTCATAGAATCTTAAAGTAAGGAATTCAAAAATAAAAAGTTGTAATGTGTCTGGTATGCCTCTCTTGACGTAATATTAACGTATGGATGGTATTAGTAGCTCCACGCATGAGAAAAATGTTTTGTTTTTTTTGTATGGGAGAAAACACTTAAAGTACAGTTTTTTTAAACTGAATGGAACTGAAGAGCTAGTGCTCATACGAGCTATTGTACCATACACGGCGATTAAGATGACATACAATTCATGTACCTTCAGGTGCCGCTTTGCGCGTAGCAAATATTTGAAATATTGAATTTTCGATGTGATTTTTCAAATCAATGACGTGGTTAAATGAAGTTGCCGATCGATTTACTTATACTATTGTTAGTGTATAGCTTGCTCATGACCTTCATGATGGCAGTAATTAAAAACGATATTGATTTTATACCTTTTCATTTTACACAATTGCATTCCAAGAACTAAGTAACTCATTTGTTAATCACCGAGATTATGTTTAAGTTACAATTAGATAATAATGATATGAACATTAACCAGTTAAGCCCTAGCGGGGCCAAATGGCCATAGTCACAATAAAATTCTATTGTGTGTAATATATATATATATATATATATGTACCTAACTAGAGAAATGCGAACATTAATGAGGGGTAGTTGTATAAAAATAGGACGTTTGAGCTAATTCTATCAATAGCCCTCAGCACTTGTGCGCGCTAACTTATTACTTTGTATTTGTTATTGTGTTACGATGGAAAGTTTTGATACCAATTTGGATATTTTCATGTTTGTGGCAAACAACAGTTGTTTTTCACAGCCTGGTGTATTATTTGAAGCTTTTGAGAATACTGTTGATTTGTCAGAAATGAAAAGAAGGAATTGAAACAATTCTGTCAAACTTACGTGTGTTCGTTAAGGAACAAATGGCTCTCGCGTAATCGCACGAGACGTAGGTACATTCATAAAAAAATATGAGACATGGCTGCAAGAGAATATAAAATGGCCTGAGGTCATGAGGGAAAAGATGACCCCTTCTTTAGTGGCAATAGAGCAGCAACCATGTTCCAGCTCTGACTTTGGTGTGAATGTGGGTGCATCAACATCCTACAGACCGGAGACGTGCAGTGTTGGTACATTAACATCAGTTGTGAGTCCGCGAAAACCATTCACAGAGCTGAGCCCACTACAGAAGAGAAGGAGAGTGGAAGAGTTCCTAACGCATACCACTAAAAGCCTTGCTCATGCAACTGGTTTAAAAGCACAAAACAAGGATGTAGCAGACATCATTAGACTGGTCTCGGAGCATCCCGAAGAGGCTCCAAGGATAAAGGAATTGTTAAAGCCAAAAAAAAACTATGCCTATATATTCCTCTGATAAAGCTTTAGGTATTTTGATCTTATTGAAGCTTTCGAAGTGGCAGTATATAACATTAAGATCTTGTGCAAAAGGAGAAGGAATACCACTGTATCCTTCTTATACTGCCATCCTTGAGGCGAAGAAGGACTGCTACCCCCAAAAGATAACATACACATCACGGAAAGAGAAGTAAAAGTAAAGCTCCAAGCAATTTTGGCCAAAACTGTGGCTATGCTTGGAAAATTCCTACGAATGGAATCATCACTGGATGGCAAAGAGTTGAAACTTATATGCAAGTGGGGCTTCGATGGTGCTTCAGGGCAAAGATTGTATAAGCAAACTATGGTAGACGAAGACGATTCCAGTATTTTTATGTGTTCTTTTGTCCCTCTGCGCTTAGTTTGTGGCGAAGAAAAGATATGGGAGAATCCAAAATCGTCTTCCACAATGTTCTGCAGACCAATATATTTTGAAAGAATAAACGAAAACAAGCTAAACATCGTAGAAGAGCAGGCTCTGATTGAGGCTGAGATTGCAGCACTGCAGCCATCTATTATGGGAAGCCATGCTGTTAAGCACTCGATGCTTATGACCATGATAGATGGCAAAAACACTTCTCAGCTATCAAATACCTCATCGCAGACTTGTGATATATGTAAAGCTACTCCTTCGGAAATTAATAATTTGGAGAAGATCTCAGAGTGAGTTTTCAATAATTTAATAAATTAATGTCACTACTGCAATATAATATTATATACTTTTTATTAATTTAAGCACTTTTTTCCCGAAAATCGGTTTCAACAGAAATATACAAGTTTGGTTCGTCTACTCTTCATGCTTGGAGAGTGCCTACTCCATATTTCATATAGACTGAAGTTTAAAACATGGCAAGCCAGAGAAGCAAGCAGTAAGGAGTCATTAAAGAGTAGAAAACAAATCATACAGCAGAAGTTTCGTGATAAAATGGGCCTCCTAGTAGACATCGTCAAACAAGGTGAGATAAAATAACAGTCATAAATTTATAGCTCTTAAATCTAAATTTTTTTCAAGAATCGTTATACGTGTATAAGTACCTCTTTTCTGCACAAAGTCAAGTATTTTTGTTTTGTTATAGGTTCGGCAACTACAAATGATGGGAATACAGCTAAGAAATTTTTTAGTGATCCTGCAAAAACTGTAGCTGTCACAGGATTGGGTTCCGGTTTGATCCGAAGATTTTTAACGCTTTTGCGTGTAGTAGCCAGTGGGGGGCCTATAAATACTGACGCGTTTGCAAACTTTGCACGCCTTACTGCAGAAATGTACGTGGAGCTTTATGGCTGATATTACATGCCTTCGAGTGTCCACAAATTTTTACTGCATGGTGCTGAAGTTATCAAACACTTCAATGTTATGCCCATTGGCAAATTATCTGAAAAGGCAACGGAAGCCAGAAATAAAGTTTTCAAACAAATCCGAGAACACCATTCGCGCAAATTTTGTCGTAAAGCGACAAACGAAGACATTTTCAATGGTCTCCTTGTATCATCAGATCCCTACCTTTCGAGCATAAGACCTATGCTGAGAAAGTCTCGAAAAACAGCTGTCACTGATGATATGAGACCTCTTCTCATTAGTGACGATTCAGGTGTAGACAAAGAGAACATTGAATTTGTCGATGTTATTAGTGCGTCAAAGTTGGACTCTGATTTAGAGGACTCTGATGAGGGCGAAGATACTTTCTGTTAACAATAGTTTTTATGTGTAAAGAATTTTATTGTGACTAGGGCCCATTTGGCCTGCTAGGGCTTAACTGGTTAATGCTCAATTATCATTAATATCTAATTGTAACTCAAACATAATCACGGTGATTAACAAATGAGTTACTTAGTTCTTGGAATGCAATTGTGTAAAATAAAAAGGTATAAAATCAATATTGTTTTTAATTACTGCCATCATGAAGGTCATTAGCAAGCTAAACACTAACAATAGTATAAGTAAATCGATCGGCAACTTTATTTAACCACGTCATTGATTTGAAAAATCACATATCGAAAATTCAATATTTCAAATATTTGCTACGCGCAAAGCGGCGCCTAAAGGTGCATGAATTGTATGTCATCTTGATCGCCGTATATGGTACAATAGCTCGTATGAGCACCAGCCATTCAGTTCCATTCAGTTTAAAAAAACTGTACTTTAAGTGTTTTCTCCCATACAAAAAAAACACAAAACTTTTTTTCTCATGCGTGGAGCTACTAATACCATCCATACGTTAATATTACGTCAAGAGATGCATACCAGACACATTAGAATTTTTTATTTTTGAATTCCTTACTTTACGATTCTATGAGTATGGAGCTCCATTTTCAGACCACTGTGCGTTGGTGTGATATGGTACAATTTAATAAGTTAATGAGATGATTTAACTGTTCGATTTATTTTCATTATTTTCCTGTAATGATAATTATAATTATGTTTAATTATTTCAAGCAGAAGTAATCATAGTCGAAAGTGTCTATAAAAAAAATACTAACAAAACTGGAAAACGTCAACTATCCACATTTTCATAAATTATTATATATAGATCCAATATTGATACCTAATGATTTATTTATGAAAATGTAGGTAAGTAGGTGACATTGTTTTCAGGTGTTTTGTTAATTGTAATTTAGAATATTTAGAATAACACTATTTTTATTTAGAATAAACAATATTTTCACATGGCGCCTCGATCCCACTCAAGCACGCGCTCTGCTCTGATTGGTCGTTACGTGAATTACAATATTCATAATTTTTATTAGATTAATAATGTAGCTATATAATAATTTAACAAATCAAATAAAATTAAATTAAGAATTTTAAAAGTAATTAAAATGTAGACATAAAATGAATACGATCCACCTGATTGTGGTGACTACCCGCACACAGCAACTATCTCGCAGCTGTCCACGCGGCGCTCGCTTGTTGAGCTCGATCAATTGCATCATGTTCTTCTGCTGCACCTCGAACGTAATATACCAGTGAGAATGGAGTTCAGATCCCAATTCTGATGTTGGAGAGTAAGACGGCAACTCGCTTTTGACATGATGAAGCAATAAAATATAGGCGTGGTATTATACGTATACTAATGTTATGCAAATACAAGAGAAATAAAAAGGTTGACTGTGATTATCTCTAATTTGATCCGTACCTAACGGAGCGAGTTCGTCACACCGAATGTGTCCGCGCACGAGTCTCCGGCGCTTATATGTATATAATATAACGTCAATATGACACTGACAGTTATAACTCATTCCAACTGACACATTGGCTCTGTGGCGACCTCACTCAAGCTTCCGCTTGACGATACGAAACAAATCAATAGATGGAGCTTTATTCAACTCCAATTACAGAAATAAATTACATTCCAATCATTATTTTCTTGACGCTCCCACATGTACTTATTATATAAATTTTTCTTGCTTATTATATTTACCAAGCTTAAGGTGGTCCCGCCACGGAGCAGCACGTGAATTATCTATCAATAACTGTTCCCTGAGGTTTTTCCACGTTTATGATTGCTACTCCGCTTCCGTAGCTCGTACCGTAATGTTATTAAGGTTGCCTATGTTATGTTCACTAGGTGGCGTTGTTCAAGTAAACATTGACTTCATATCAATCGTATTAAAATTAGTGCATACATAGAACTAAATTGTGCATAAAATTGACTATTGTGACTGACACCATGTGTAAAAATGTTATCTATGGTTGTACGGGCTTATGAATAAAGTTATTCGTTGTAAAATATTTTTTTTATAAGTGACTTTAAAGTTTATACGCATTCGCCGAAGCTCATACGTAGGTACTTTGTGCAATCAAACCGTAAGTACTATATCGTGTGTGAAATAAGATTAAGCACTAAACTTACAGTGATAAAAGCTAACTTAGAGAATATATTGCAAATCATTGCATACGTAGAGCCTCCAGTGTCGAATAACAACTACCAGCAGATTTGAAATTCCAATCGTTAAAGATGGTGCTGCTACGTAGTGGATCAGAGATGGCGCTAGTTTGTATGGCCATTGTTTGAACTTGCAGCGACATCCTTGGTTCAATAGCGTAACTACGACATCAGATACTAAGCTACGACAGCAAACGATTGTAGCGACACGTACTAAATAGCTACAATATCTAGATAACTCGATAGGTACCTTGGTGCAGCTTCACTCAATAATTAACGTTAAAGATCAAGTGTCAAAGTAATTACAGAAAAAGTAACTAGAGGGCGCTAAATTGATGTAAACATGTCAGAATCAAGAAATATTACTATTAGAAAACAGATTACAAGGACCCAATCCCTGGAAAGAATGAATATGAGTTATTCTTTTGATTCCAATAATTCTGAAGAGATATTGGACAAAAGTTTGGATATTTCAACCCATGTTTTATCTTTGTGTAGGGAAGAAATGCATACTGTGATACTTATGCAATTTAAAATTAAATCTACAGAGCACGCAGAGTGAACTGGAGAAAGTACCTACTTATTCTGAATGCATAAGTAGGTACAGAAACCATCCCAACCAACTTCATACCGATGTAATATAATTATGTATATACATAGATATACATTATTAACTAGCTGAACCGCGCAACTTTGTCTGCTTTACATAAGAGAAATTGTCCCGTTTTTGCAACATTTTTTATTGATGCTTTGCTCCTATTGGTCGTAGCGTGATGTTATAATGAATTATAGCCTTCCTCGATAAATAGGCTATATATTAGGTATATTATTATATAAGAATTTTTCAATTCGATCCAGTAGTTCCCGAGATCAGCGCGTTCAACCAAAGAAACAAACTCTTTAGCTTTATAATATTAGTATAGATTTCAAGTATTTGCGTACCGTGGTTCTCCTAGTAGTTCTGACTATATGCGGTAGATGGAGCTAATTTTGTACATGAAGATTGTACCTACGGTTGTTGAAATGGTTGAAATAGTCGCCTTGCCATAACTACTGCGCCGGGTTGTGGCTACAACCCACACGGGACAATAATTTGAGTGATCTACATAGGTAGCTGGTCTAAAGCAGTGGTCCGACCGCCAACGATGAACGAGAAACGAGTAGAACTAGAAACTATAAACGAGTTGACGATCAGCGGGAAGCGAGTGTGTAGTTTCGATAGTTTTGTCGCCGGGCTATGAGCGAGTGTGCAAGTGCGATGAGCGATTACTCGCACCACTCGCCCGCGGTCGCTCAGTCCTGTGCAAACCTGCGCGCGCGAGGAGTGAGCGTCGCTGACCGAGTATCGCTGAGCGAGTTTATTTTTGAAAGCTCTTGTCGCTCAGCGACAAAACTAGTAAAGCGAGTCGTCGCCGGCAGTGTGAACAGTCAGGGAGCAACTTTTAATATATGCATCTCTTTCCTTTACAGGGAATGTATATTAATTGTGCGTTTCTTGAGGGAGAAAATCGCCTATAGATAGTCGTTTTCTCGCTGGCGGCGGCGGTCTGACCACTGCATAAGTCTGATCCGTTGTGTCTGTAGTTTGTATGTATCTAAAGCCCACCGCGACATAGGTATTACGTCAAGAGGGCGGGCCGTCTTTTAAAAAGTTAAATAAGTAGTTGAATCTATATCTCCGTACGTATTAGGTACGTTTATCCTAATCCGAACTAATATTATAAATGCGAATGTGAGTTAGTTTGTTTCGTTTATATGCCTTGACTACTCGACCGACCATCGTGAAATTTCGCATATACTGTCAGGGGTACAGAATAGGATGTAGGGTAGATACTTTTCATCCAGATAAAAGTACTATTCCCGAGGGATAGAACATTGAAACTACATTGGCGCGAGCGAAGCCGCGGGCAAAATCTAGTTTATTATAAAACAAATTTGATGTTAACCTGGGAAATAGGGAATTGGCGTACTAAGTTTCATTTAAATCCGTGCGGGTAGTTTCGTATACAGCGCATTCATACACAAACATTCTAAAATAGGCTGATTTAGGGCTTGTTCCATCACCTCCAAATAGCATTTATCTGTAATATAAGATCACCAATCTACCACCATCTCTTTTCTGTAACCTAACAAGAGTGAGACAGCATGCGATTTATCTTTCGGATATCTTTTACTTGTTAGTTGTGGGACTGGCCATTTGCCTCTTAAATTAGGTAGGTACTACTAAAGCTTTTACCCGATAATGATAAAACATTCCAAAGATAATTCAGTATCAAACTTGTCTTACCAGTTTTCTTTAAATTATAGGTTATCAGTTGCCAAATATACTCAATTTTGCCTGCGGTTCCCTCGCGTAAATGCATAAGATATACCCTGTGTCCTTTTTTGTTTCCCTGACAACGTGTATGCGAAATTTCACGCGGATCGGTCTAGTAGTTAAGACGTGTAGCGTAACGAACAAACAAACTCACATTCACATTTATAATATTATAGTTAGGATATCAAAAACCCGTGTGAGACAGATTGTGGATGGCCAGGAACAGGGAAAATGTAAATAAAACTATTGATTTACAAATATAAACATTTTATAACAAATATTATCGTATTCCAACCTTATATTTAACACTTAGTGCCAGGCGGAGGAACCAAGGTAAAATATAATTATAAATTGCCAATTTAGAGTGTTGTATCTGTACACAATTACACATAGAGTAAGTACTTACTTAAAGTATTATCTTTTCAATTGCTTGCCTTGATGTGATCGACGAACTCAATACTATTATATTATTGTATATAAAATCTTATTAGTTGAAGTTTACGTTATAAGACTTACAACACAACTTGGCTTAGTGATGCGCACAATTCATTCGAATGCTTCAATAATACTATGCAGCAGGCGAGTTGTGTACAATAGTATTCGAATGAATTTATACATTACGCTAGTTTGGCTTAATTTACCCTTTATTAGGTAAGTAACGTAAGAAAACTGAAAAAGGTCATATGTAATTAAATTCAGAAACAAGGTAAAATATTCAATAGGTAACGAAAATTAAAAACGTGTGGTGTAGGTAAGTTGATAATTAGCTCTTGCATCTTTTAAGCTATGTTCCATTGTGCAAGATATAATATAATTAACTCATGGGTATGTAGTTAAAGCTAGACGTTATACCATCACAACACAGATTTAGATTATTAATATTATAGTAAATACAATACATAAGTACAAAGACTATTTTTTAACAAATACACAAAAGGCCTCTACACACAATCAGGAAATTTTAACAATAACTACCACTATATTCAACATCAATTTAAGCTCAGACCAGAAAATAAAAAAATATAAATTCTAAATTATTATTATTTTTACCCATGCCATTTCAAACGCTTTTTATTTTTCCAGTCCTCTCATACAAAATTCTACAACATTTTATTTTACATCACATTATTTAATCAGTTTTCAAAACAATGCTTTTTATTTTTAACATCAAATTATAATAGGTACATTAATATTATTATACACCTAGGAGAAATACACACAAATATTTTAATTCTGGCAACATTGACACGAGTCAATCTATGGTTGTAAGTAAGTAGGTGATAGGTATAGTGAGAAATCTTGTACAAAGAGTATGTAATCAACATACAGTCTTATTATTTAGCGTAGTGCTTATTGAAAGTTAAAAACTTAATTTGTACCTGCTTAATGACATGCTACGGATGCTATTACTTTAGCGGGAACCTAACCTGCCAAGTTAAAATTACGCAACAACGTTGGCGGATTTGGTATAATAGTTAGATGTCGTTTGAATTATAATAATAATAGAATAAGTAATCCTGCGTTACAATAGGGCTGTTGGTTCAATGACACACTAGTGTCATAATTTAAGAAAACTTTGTAATATGATTCGTACGGTAAGTAGTTAGGTACTTATATGTCTACGACAAACGAATCAAAATTTACAATATAGTTAGGTACGTTCTCTTGAATTTGATAACTATTATTTCTTTCGAATATTCATACTTGACCACAATAATTAAAAGTACCTAGATTGCTAGATATTAATTAAAGACCTTTTCTTTAACAAATGTGCATTGTACTTAAGTTCTTGAAAGTCAAATGGCTTGATGGCTTGTCAATCTGAAGAATTACATTTGCAATAACGAACTACTTAGTTGATAGAAGTAAAGAGTTTCAGACTCACTGGCAGATTTTAGGCTACCTACTTGCAAGTTCTAAATTGGAACTGCATCATCGATACAGAGTAAATTGACACCAAGATTAGTTAAAAGACGTTTAAACCCATGTATTTGTCTGACTGACTTAGAAACAGCCATTGAAATTTGAAAATTGCATTCCAAGGCTTTGATTAGCCTATAGATAAAACACTATAGGCCTAACTGTCAAGATAAGCCATTCAGGACTGATCCTTCCTTCTTTATTTTTACTAAACATCTTGTGATGTTTAGTAAAAATTAAGAAGAATTGATATTCTTCTTCATTTTTACTAAGCTGAAGCTAGGAGTGTTCTCCTAGCTTTGAAGTCTCCACGATAGCTTTAGGCATATTAAACACGTTTAATCGTCAGCTTTTTGTTAGTTAATAGATGACACCGAGAAAGGTTCTTTTAAAAATTGTGCAGTCGGGGATATTCACGACGATCACGTGACCACTTGCCAAGAGCACGGAAGGAGGCTCTGTCAATTGTAGGTGTAACTATTGTGGTTGAAGTACTAGTTATTTATTTAATATTAGATAAAGCAGTACGCGTCCATTCATTTATCACATTTTATTAACAGCCTATCTAGATAGGTAATAAGTTGATAAGCGAAGACATGTAAGAGAGAAATTTCTAAGAAGACATTTTAAAGCTACATCGATTAATTCTAATGATTTTCAGCACGAATTTGAAATGTTTTTTGTTTCATGCTTAAGAGTGGACGAATTTCAAAAGTCTAAGTGTCTAATTTGTACGATACAAGGAGGATGAATAATTAGGCCCGAGAATCACTTCTGAACGTTGGTAGACATGACTCGGGAGCCGTTTTACGCAGCGTACGTAAACCGTGAAAGGTTTTGAGTTCGATCACAACGCCTCTGACTTGTGGTAGTTGTGCGTATTAAATTATCAACTGATTCAGCAGTGAAGAAAAACATCATGCGACCTGCATATTTTCATTATAATATTCTCGATGATCTATGAAGTGTGTCAACCAACACTGGGCCAGTATGATGAACTATAACATACTGTATAAAAGCTTGTGGCTAGCCTAGACCAATGAGTCAGCTTATGAACTGTAAACCGTGTCATGTGTACAAGACACAAGTATTCATAGTTCAAGGATAAAATCTTTGATTTAGGTGTCTTCTAAATCACTTACGAGTAGTTACATAATATAAGACTCGTACTGTTATTTTTAAGTACAAGACATCACATATGATTTTTAATTGTGGGACAGTATACCAAGTTTATATAGATCACATAATATTATGTATCTGGACAGTCATTCATTGACCACGGATACAACGCAAATTTTGAACTGCTATAAATTGATTGATTCAGCGTCACACAACAGAATCTTGCATGACCATGCTTTGGTAGTTTAGATACATGTATATCTAATTATGAATTTGCATAATGTCCTTCGAATTTATGTGCGTATTAAATTGCTAATTGTCGATTACTTTAACGGTGATCAGAAAACACCTGAAACCTGCATGTCTGAGAGTTCTCCATAATGTTTTTACAGAAGTCTGCGAACTCGCATTAGGCCTGCGTAGTGGAATATGGCCTAAACCGTGCCCCGTGCCCAGCACGTTATTATTTTTCGTATTTGTGTAAACATTTAGACGCCATAATATCGTGGTGAACCTGTTATATACACGTTAGATTTTTCAAGTATGCACCTTAAGTCGTTATGTTGAGAAGTAATAAATATATTGTATCTATACAAATAAATAAAATTGAAGTGTCTGTTTGTAATGTCAAAATAACAGCTTTTTATATAATGCATATGAAAGTATATAAGGTACCTACACGAAAACATCTATTTTTAACATTTTTGTCTGTTTGTCTGTCTGTTTGTTCCGGCTAATCTCCGAAATGGCTGAACCGATTTTGACGGGACTTTCACTGGCAGATAGCTGATGTTATAAGGAGTAACTTAGGCTACTTTGATTTTAGAAAACATATAGGGTTCCGCGGAGACAAACACTTTTTAGTTAAAATCTACGCGGACGAAGTCGCAAGTAACAGCTAGTACATAATACAAATATAACGTAGCTTAGGAGCATGGGTGAACTTTGTCCCAAGACTTCTGATGGTCTCAAGGCTTTAGTTTTTCATAGTACCTATAAGTAGTATGTTTATAGTACCGGAAACATTGCAGCATAGTAAATGCCTAAGTAACTTCCAAGATTTATAAAATTTTTATCTATTGGCACTAACGCCGACTTCACAGTATCCCCCCTGGATACTCTGGTACCCGAAGATCCCCAATGCCATTATCGGATGGACTAAGTCCTTCAAAAATGTTATCGTGTCTACCTAATGCAAAAATAATTTTACAAATCGGACTGGTATTTTAAGAGATTAACGTCTACATTCATACTAACAAATGTTGAGCGTTTTTAGTATTATTTTTGATAAAGTGGAGCAGTAATTAAACACGTGGATGAAACCGCGGAAGACAGATAGTATCTATCTATATTATAAAGCTAAAGAGTTTGTTTGTTTGTTTGAACGCGCTAATCTTAGGAACTACTGGTTCGATTTGAAAAATTATTTTAGTGTTGGATAGCCTATTTACCGAGGAAGGCTATAGCCTATATAACATCACGCTATGACCCACAGGGGCGGCGCAGTAACGATAAACGCGGGTGAAACTATGGGAACATCTAGTATAATATAAAATTGGTTATACACTTGTAATTTTCTGCATATTATATAGCTTATCGTTAGTATTATCCTTGCCCATATCCATATTATAAATGCGAAGTATACCCTGGGCAATGGCGCCATAGAACGAAATATTTTTATGCATAGTTAATTAGGTGGGTAATATATGTGGGGTCCGTTTTATATCCACGTAGGTATAATCATTATTCCAGTACGATAGCTTCCGTCCCTAACACAATGCGAGTGAATTTGAGGACTAAAAATAATTATACAATTTAAATAATACAGATCTTGTACCTTTACGTTTCTTCAACCTGACATTTTTGAATTTTATAATGTTACTATAATATATTACGTCGATAAAAACTTTACTAAAATATTTTTTTTGTTTTTCTACTATAAGCATGGGTGAAGAGTTTTAAAGCTATGGACGTTGTTCAATGATCTTAAATACATAGACAGTCTCTCGTATATCCTCGAAGGGCTAGGCACCCACTTTTCGCCAACTATGTTGTTATGTACCACGTGAAAGGGTTTGTCTGCTACCGTCTGCCAGCCATAGTGCCACACTCCGTGCTGTCACTGAAAACTGGAATAGCCAATAACACATTACCTGATCCGGGAGTCCATCCTGAGACCTTATAAGTACAGTATTCGCATATTCACCGTTGCTACACCGTGCCAACAATCTTTTTGTAATAATAAATGGTTATATAATTATTAGATAATATTTTTTAAGCAGCGATAGCTTAGTGGGAGACCGCTGGACTGCCACGTAGAGGTCTCGAGTTCGAAACTAAGGCGCGCATCTCTGACTTTTCGAAGTTATGTGCGTATTAAATAGTTAATTATATATAATAATAATAATAAAGATCTCTTTAAACCTAAACCTAATTATAGCTCACTTCAACGGTGAAGGAAATCATTGTGAGGAAACCTACATGTCTGAGAGTTCTCCATAACGTTCTCGAAGATATGTGAAGTCTGCCAACCCGCACTGGACCAGCGTGGTGGACTATGGCCTAACCTTTCTCACACTGAGAAGACTGATATTATTAGACAATATTTTTATACTAGTGCACAAACATTCTCAGTGCAGTAACTACCTTATATCCATTTTAATATAAAAATGTGACAAAGTTGTGTCTGTATATTTGAGGTATTTTTAAAACATTGATTGCAGTATTTACAGAACAGCTTTGTATAATAAACAATATTGTAAACTACGCGATTATATAGAGTGGCGGTGAGTTCCTAGCCTGTAGTTCTGGATGACTTGCGCCCTTGCTTTGCTTAAACATGGCAACAGGTAAATGTAAATGTAAATTTAAACAGGTAAATGTAAATGTAAATTTCAACTAAATAAGTGTAACATTGTGACCTTTATGAATCAACATACCTATACTTGTTTTTTTTTGTCATCTCTATTTATAAGACTATATTCGCAGCCTAAGGGCTAGTCCCACCACCTAGAAATAGCATTTATCTATAAGATAAAAGTCTCGCCATCTCTCTTCTGTAACCTAACAAGAGTGAGACAGCATGCGATTTATCTTTCGGATAACTTTTACTTGTTAGTTGTGGGACTGGCCATTAAAGTAGTAACTGACTGGTTATATAAAATTTCTGTTTATCAGATTAGTCACACCATATTTTATGCAAAGGATTTCCACACAAACGTAGCGAATAATCTTGTGGAAACATAACCTAACAGTAAGTATATCACTTACTCGTCCTATGTAACATTGAACAACGTCCATAATATGATTTACATTAAAACTCCTTGCATAATCAAAAGAAGTGATTTGGAATGATATGTATGTATGAGAATTGTTTACAACTATTGCGATGTAACTAGTTTTTATTAAAATGGCATATGAAAATAGTTCTAAGTAATGATCTCTTGGTAAAAATGAAAAGGTCAAGCTACTTGGTTGAGTATTCGGTCAAATACTGAGCAACGGGGTTATTTTTCCACGCAGTTAATACCTACTGTAATATTTTATATTAACATTAACGAAGGTATAATATACTTAACATGTTTTTATATGATTGTACTGGGTGTAAGGGACTGCGTACCGAAAACTTTAGCAAGACGTCTTTCTATAAGTACTTATCACGACGCAAACTTCAATTAATAAAAAAATGCGAGATTTAAATGTAATGTAGATTAACATTATTACGCGGTACGCAATGGATTGCTACCAATACATCGCACTCGACGAATGAAGTCTGCGTTCCGCGCGCATAAAAACAGCTGATCTATTTAAATCACGACCATTTAATTACATTGCTGTATTGTAGAAAAATGTGACAGTCAGAAAAATGAAAAATTGCAGAAAAGGAATTGTGATTGTTAAAAAAATTCCAACGAATTTTAACTCAGAATAATGGTCTGAATCTACTATTTCAGTTTTCGGTACACCGTCCCTTACACCCAGTATGACAATATTAAATATCACATTTGATCACATTATCCCCAAAAGTGATCAACCGCCCTTGACATAGCAACATTAAGCGGGGGTAAAATGGGGGCGGAGGGGTACATACGTTTTGTTTTTGGACACAGTTCTCTGCAAGGAAATACCACTGATAGTAGATTCTGGTTTATTCTTTAGTCTGAGATTATTCTATAGCAGCATACATTCTACACGACATTTCCTTGATTTTTTTAAACTGTTGTGCGTTTGGTTGTTCGCAAAATAAGTGTAATTCCTACAAGGGTTATTCGTAGACAAGTTGAAAGTAAAGTCACGCTCTATCGCCATACCATTTACAACTACTAAGAGTTTCTGTTAAACAAATTTCCTCAGTTTTCAGACATTTAACGTAGATTAAACGCGCAGAGCAACTAACCAGCCAGTGTTAAGCTATAGACATTTATTTATTTGTTTAAGGATTTCCAACAAAGGAATATACAATAACATACATAATAAAGCAATAGTACAATTCTTAGCGTGTATAGTCCCTCAATTATAGGAAACCACAGCTTGCAAGTTATAAGTACAACTAAACTAACAAACTAATTAAAGAAATAAACATCAAGAATATAAAACATAAAATATTAAACATAAAATTCTGCCTCTTGGGTAAAATTGGAGAAAACAATAATAGCTAATTAGATAAATAATAGAGTTATATAAAATATGTACAAGTTTAATTAGGAAAAAAATATATGTAAGGGTATGTAAAAATAAAATAGCAATCTGCGACGACACTTTTTAAATTGTATTAAATTGTTACTTATGTCTATGGTCGGTGTTACCAGAAAGTGCATTCCTAGATACGGTTCCAAGATTTGTTCTTCAGCGAGGAATATAGAAAAGCTTGTATGTATTAGGTCTTGGAATACGAGTCGGAATATTAATTTTGAATCTATAGAGGTTTGCAGTCAGTAGTTCCATTCATTACCTATTTTATGTAGGAAGACAACGTCAGACATTTTACGGTGTTTAGATAAGGAGTTCATGCGAAAGTGTTTCAGGCGACCTTCATAATTATTTACGTTTTGCAGTGAGTGGTCCCGGTAAGCGAGATGCTACAGAAACCGCTTCTGGACCCGTTCCAGATGCTTGATGTGAATGTCTTATGAGGGTTCCACACGACAGACTTGTATTCTAGGATTGGGCGAACTAGTGTGCTGTACATCAATGTTTTGGTTGATTGTTTTTAATTATTTACAGTTACGCAGAACAAATCCTAGTATTTTAAATCCCCTAGTGGCGACGTCAAGAATATGTGCATCAAATGTTTGTTGGCTGTCTAAAAGAACACCTAGATCACGTAGTTGGTAACGTCTGTGAGAGAAACATCGTCAATGTGGTAAGTATTTGGGACTGCGGTTTTATTTCGGGTGAATTGTATGTACTGACATTTATTGATATTTAACATCATGTTATTTTTTTTGAATAAAAAGGCTGTCATTGAATAAAAAAGACTTGCCAATTTTAACCCATTATATCGAAGAACTTATTATTACAACTCATTTACCGCATGCAAAAAAGAATGCTTTCTTGCTCGGAACTGTCAAGATATTGTTTCTTTGGAATCTCGTTTAAAAATGTTTAAACTGATGAAATAAGGCAGCCATATTTAATTTTAGACTGATTGAATCGTTGAATAAAGTTCCAATGGGACTGATGCCGATTACTCAATTTTCATTTAGACCAAAAGTTTTAAACGAATAGCTAGGTTAAAATATTTGGCATACGATTTGGCTTCGTAGATGATATTAATAATTATCTAGTTATTTTATTTGCACTCTATTTTACGTGTGTCAATATTTTAAATGTGGAACACAGCCATTATAAATAAAAATAAAAGAGTAATAAATAAAATAACTAAGCAACTATTTAGAGTTAAGATAAATAGTCGAATTTGATAGTTTAGTCGAGGTTTGTGCTGATACCAAAAATGTGATCAATATAAATGGGCAATTATGTGCGAAATCGTATAGAAATAAAAATAAAATATTTTGTATTATAACTATCATAGGACTTCTAATATTTGATTCGAACAATCTTGGTAAACTGTAATAACTAACTTAAAATACAATATATTTTTTATAATTCTTGCGACGATCATATTATTAATTATTTAACGTGCATTATACAGAAATCTTGAACCGATTATTTAAAACTTACTATAGATTAATCGACTATAATACTATATTACAACTATTTATCCCAGCCCTATTAAATTTTGACACATTAACCTCCGTTTAATATAGGTTACATACTTAAATTTTTTTGTCGCGCTGTAACTTGGCAAATTAAAGCCTCTACCCACTTTTTTGTCACCGAAGACAATATTTTATTATATACGTATCAATTGATAGGTGTTGATTGAGTAAATCATATAAGGGAAATCGTTACACTAAGGTTAGATAACTATTCGCTTGAATATACATATATCATTAATCATTACCTATCATATAAAACCTTCGTAACCATTGGCACCAAAGTAAAGAATAGAAAGCTTAGAAATACTTAATAGAAATACCTTTAAAAGCAAAAAACTAATTCCAGATTAATTTTTCTGTTAGAAACATACACTTTTTATTATCACTATTGCTACTCTAACTGCGCTAGTTTTTTCAGATTACTACTACATATGGTACAATTAACGTGTAGTATTTATTCTCTATCAAATAAATACGAAATAAATAAAAATCGATACACAACCATGCAACAGATAAAGACTAGGGATTTCGACTTGGTGCGATCCTGGCATAACTTTTTTGCTACATCAACTCTCATTGCATTTTCATGCACACTTAGGCTCATGATATCGGGCCTTTCTTCAACATATCATCGAAGTGGTTAGAGAAAGTCTGCCTAGATCTTTCCCATCCACATTAAATGTAAAGTTTGGTAGGTATTATATCCTTGCCTGGTTAGTTTTTCATTGTCTATTCTATTTACACAAACAATATTAAAATCCTCTCTCAATCATGTTACTATATATTCTTTCCTATTTACCAGAATTATACGCATTAAACTCAAATCGATTCATTTTAGTCAAATCCGGTTAGACTAGAAAAAGCAGACCCCAAGTGACTTGGGAAAAAGGCTAGGGAGAAGATACGCATACATACATCGCTCAATAAACCATGTCTCTTTAACACACGGAAATCAGGTATCAAGGAGTCCGCTTAGTATTTACATTGCTTTTTGAAATTCTTGACATTTGGGCCAGGTTGTTCTGGCTGTTATCACAAGCAGACTAAGCTGTACCTAAATACTGAGCATAATCGTGTTGTACGCTTTTCTGTGATTTAAATAAAATACGAAGGCATAACATTGATTAAGCCTCTATAAGGACACAAGATAAAAGTATTATAAAGAACTATGTAGCGATATTAAGCATCTATTTTGTGGATCTTCTATCTTATGACAATATACAACGCACAGTATTCGATGAAGAAAGTTAGATCACAAGTTCAAAGTGGAGATTTCCCATTTGGCGAGGTGTGTAGACGAAACATCAAATAAGCACTAACTGAGTGGCGTCTAAAACAAGGATGAATGGGAGACCCTAAGCCAATGATCAGATAATGTATTAAAAAATGCACGACGCAAATGTATAAAGTTAAGTAATCAAGCAAACTAAAGACCTACGGCTTATTAGCAGTGGGTAGATATACCTAAATAGAATAGAATAATTCCTGTGTAATATCTATAAATATATATATTAATATAGACAAATCAAGAACCTCATTTTTATAGCAGGCGCCAAAATTATATTGAAAGTGAGGGAATACACTATGGAAAAAAGGCGGTAAATGTGTCAAAATATTGTGACGCTAGAAATTCGTTCGGATAACGGGACGGAGTAGCGGTTGTTTTTGGATACACTTATGGAGTAGCCGGCTCTTCTTCTTGGTGATGCTTGGCGAGTGCTAGGAGTATCATGGTGAGCTGTTTCCTGCTGATCTTGCCTTCGCTGCTGTACTCGACGCCCTGGAGTATAGTCTCTTCAAATTCTAGGAGGTCTTGAGCGTCGTAATCCTGAAAATGTGTTTAAGATTTTATTATAATTATTAGGTATATTTTTTTAAATTATTATATATTAACTTCTTATTACATATATTACGTATGCTATGCAAGATCGTTTTCTTGAGTCCAAGGCGCAAGCCACACAGAAATGGCGTTTGGCGCTGGCGTGCTGCGGGAATTTTGCTATCCCTTTCATGTGAGATAGCATGTTATAGTCGGGCGATCGTATGACGTACTGTCTACTGCTGGGCATGGGCCTCTTCTCAGTGTGAAAGGGGTTAAGCCATAGTCCAACAAGCCGGCCTAGTGCGGGTTGGCGGACTTTACATATTTTATCTTTGACAACATTATGGAGACCTGCATGCAGATTTCCTCACGATGCTTTCTTTCACCATTAAAGTGAGCGATTAGAAACTATTTAATACGCTCATAACTTTGAAAAGTCAGTTGTGGACTCTGCGTGGTAATCCAATGGTCTCCTAATAGGCTATCGCTGCTAATTTAAATAAGTAGCGCAATAGATAACAAAAGAGCTTATGTAAAGCAAATAGCACTGCGCTTTGGCTGTTTTGAAACAATTTGAGTCGTTTCTGAGTCTTTACATTTCGAACGCTAGTAACATACCCATATATTAATTCGTGAAGCAAAAACTTTGTACCCTTTTTACGAAAATAGCGCGGACGGAGGATTATGGAATTTGGCACAGTTAAAGTTTATATGGAGGAGGAGTGGCGAATCCTAATATTTTTATTAAATATGCATTATAAATACATTAAATTAATGAAAAAACACTACACGCACACAACCATGCATTTGGCACACGCAGTCGAATCGCGTTCGTAGTATTTCGGCGTGGTTCGACTGATATCGAATAATTGGTTACATACCTCAAGTACCTATTGTAATTTCGCAGTCTTATAATATTGATCAAACTTAAAATTGAAATCAATTATAGTCGAATTTCGACCACTTGGCGACCGCTAGTTTACATTATTGCGTATAACTAAGAGAATGTTTAAATACTGACCTTTTTAACTAATTCTAATAAGTCCTTGAGGAACCCTCGGAGTTCTTCGTTCTCGATTGAGCCGTTATTATCCTGAAACGAGATTGTTACGTGGATAGTCTTGTTAGGAAACTTAAATTGGATAAGTTCTGCTAAGTTTCAACGTCGCCGCCGAAAATATCATTGTGACTTTAGTACAGTAAAGTTTTTTCAAATGTTTGAAATAAAGAGAGCCAATAAATTGTTATATTTGCACTGCTGAGGTGTTTTTGAACTTAGTCAGAGATAGGGGGAAGAGTAGTGGGCTTTATTGCTAATAGTGTAAGACAAATTTGGGTTAAACCAGTGAAATATTATGGATACTCTTAAAGTCTAATTTCAGCCTAGTGATATAATACTGAATATTCGATATGCTTAAAAAATTATATTATTAATTTTTAATCATATCGAATATTCAGTACCTATTATATCACTAGGCTATATTCGATATGATTAAAAAAAAAAATATTATTTTTTAAGCATATCGGATATTCAGTCTCAAATTAATATTCTATGGCACTACATCTGCTTATAAAATATCAGCTATGTGTATAAACTGTCCCACTGCTTTGCCGGCCTCTTCTCAGTATGAGAAGGGTTAGACCATAGTTCTTTTCATATCTTCGAGAACATTTTGGAGAGCTCTCAGATACGCAGGTTTCCTCACGATGTTTTCCTTCATCGTTAAAGCGAGTAATACGTTATCTCCTAGTAATTAGGAGACTAAGTGAGGACTTATATTGCTTTTTTATTTCGCCAGCCATATTTACATATTCGGAATAGAAGCCGAGTTTATTTCTAACTAATGTGCACAGTTCTAGTCTTCTGTTCGGCTACATATAATTTCTGGACAATAAGTCCTAATAAAAGGGCTAGAATCGATACTAGAACCCAGGTGGTCACAGTAGTCATTTCACTAGTCTGCTACTGTGACCACCTGGGTCATTTGTAAAGCTGTCTCTGTGGTCAACACAGCTTTACAAATTAAACAAAAAATCTAGCCTTGTAAAACTATATCTTTAAAGCCCAACACATACAAACAGCGGTGGCGATCCGGTACGGGTAGCGTTTCTTTTTATTGTTCGAATTAGAATGAAACATTACACACATGATCACTCCGCATCTTGTCACAGCCCTAGTGCAATAAAGCCGTAAGTACAATTATGTCCGTATTTTTATTGCAGTTTCAAATAGTGCAATTAAAGATACACAAGCTCAATTATTTACGTTGAGATTTGACAAAAAATAAAGGATTTATACAAAAAAAAAATTGTCGCGTCATAATGCGTTTGATATTTTTCAATTATAAAAGTCTGTTAACCTATTTAAATACTTAAAATTCGATAAAAATACTCTTAATCTTAGTGTTTGATCACTAAATAAACAAATGATTATTAAACTACTTTCTATAATAAATATATTCAATTCAAACAGATTTTTGCTCTCCTTTAAAGTTTGCATAATCTTATTACGCTTATATTCCACTGGGGGTGCGATGTGTGTAATGATTCATACAACTTCGATCAATACAAAAAATCCGGCACCGGTACCGCTTCGCTACCGCCACCGCACCGCCTCGGCTATCTGTGTGTGCTAGGCTTATTAATAGGTTATATAAATACAAGTAGATTTATTTTCTATGCGATATTGAGTAACGATCCCTCGATACCTATGTGTTATATTCAATCGAGCCTTTTATCGATATCCCGACAAAGAAAAGGTTAACTGATATTTCCCTCATAATTTTATTGCCAATGGTGTTTTTTCCTAAGAAGGTTTAATCCTAGCCCTTACAAATAATAATGAAAATATCTTACCCTATCGTATAAAGAGAAGACCCTCTCAATGTCGTCCTTCGTAAGTTTCGTTGCGCCCTGATAACATAAAATAACATTCGTCTTTTTAATAATACTTTTCCTTCTTTTAGGTATGGTTAAAATTCTACTAATAAATGTAAAAGTTCGGGCAGATGTTTGTGACTAAGTCGCGATAAGATTTTTGATCGGATTTGGATAATACTTTGCAAATAGATAGACTATGTTCCGATTTAACACATAGGGTAATCTGTATCCCGTATGTGTACCTACTCGTGGGATGCGTGGCAGAAGCTGCGGGTTTATACTAGTCTAACATATACTCAGCCCTTTTACAATTATATCCAAAGTTTATAAAAGAATTTCAAAGTTCTGCTAATGTACATACAATGTTTTACTCTACGGCTTATATTATATAATGTATATAATGTTTATCTGGGCATTACCTTTGGAAATCATTATTTTATACATTTTGTCTTATATTATATGCTATACACATAAGTCTTGCAACTAAAACATTGAAAAACTAACTTAAAATCCGTTTAAAAGTTTTAGGTTTTAGTTTCAATGCTCTGTGCTAATCTAAAAATCTTTAGGTTTCAACACATACTACATATAATTACATCTAATTGAAAAATAAGTTACTAAGTAAATTAAACATTTTAAAACAATTTTTTTAAATAGATAATACCATTTTAATATAGACAACATGTGCAATTATTATCAACAAGGATTCCACAAAACAGAATTCTTAGTCATCTTAAGTAAAGTTGTACTACCTCAATTATTAATATAGTCTCCAAGCTAAATCTGTGAGGACTCACCTCAATGCCCTCCTATGGGTGCGGAGTGCAGACATAAGCGTTAGTGTTAGGATAGACAGACAGACAGGCAAACAAATGATAGGTAATGTGCTACACTTTAAATTATTGATGTAATTGTCCTGGACACTTTGTGCACCATCATCCTTAGCTAGTTTTAAGTGTATAATCTATTTATGTATTATGTGTATCTGTATGTGATTATGTATAGGCGTTTTTATAATAATTCGACTTTGGTAGAAATATAATAGAATTACTATGACTATTTTGTAATTTTTCCACTCAAGTACAGCAACAAACCATTTACGTGCGTATGTACGCACGTAAATGCTTTTTTGGCTGAACGAAACCGTTTCGTGTAGTTTTGATTATAATAACTACTACTAAAAAGTTTAAAGTAGGTAAATAAAAGGCAAAGATTACGGACACACGTAACAGGTAGGTGATAGACTCACGCTTCCACCACTCGTGCGCCCCACACGCCGCTAGCGTCTGTCCTTGCAACTGGCAGCCTTTTTGTCTTGTTCAGTTAGCAAGCATTCGTTTTGACGCGCGCGCGTATTGCATTTTTCACTCGGTCGTCTCTCAAGAACAAATTGATGCGGATTTGGTGAATAACAATAAAATACACGATGGCGTAGTGGTTAGTGTAACCGACTGCCACGCCTGAGGTCACGGGTTCGAATCCCGCACAAGTCAAACATTTGTGTGCATGAACATGGATGTTTGTCTTGGTCTGGGTGTTTCTATGTATAATATGTATGCATTTACAAAAAAAAAACAGTATATATGTACCTATGTTTATCCATTGTCTACTACCCATAGTACAAGCTTTACTTAGTTTGGGCTAGATGGTATCGTGTGCAAATTGATTACAAAAATAAACTCTATGATACCTTTACGAAGTGTAAAAGATCCATATTTTAAAAGCATGTTTCATAATTTGCGTACAAACGAAGAAGTACAAGTTCCTAGTCGAACATCTTTTGGAAAAAAAATTGCGCAGCATTACTTCAAACAGAAGTGTGAACTGAAAGAAAAGGTAGCAACAGCGAATCATCTATATACTACTACTGACATTTGTGCCGATAAGAAAAGAAGCTTTCTTGGTGTCACTATTCACTGGATTGATGAGAATCTAAAAACGAAATCAGCTGCTTTAGCTTGTCGTCGGTTTAAGGGTACACATACGTTTGATCGAATTAAAGACCAGTTAATGGAAATTTACTCAGATTTTATTAGATATATCAAAAATTAAAGCAACCGTGACAGATAATGGTTCAAATTTTATTAAAGTTTTCAAAACGTTTGGAGTTCAATCTAGATCAATACTGGCTGCAATAACTGAAAGCGAATCTATAATAATTAGTGACAATGACAGCGAGAACGTCATTGAAACTAAATTGAAACCAATGTAGAAGACATAATGTTCGTTGATGTTAACCCATTGTCTCCAAAGTATCTAAACCAAGATGATGCAGCATTGATATTATTACCGGATCATTATAGATGCTGTGCGCACACACTAAACTTATGTGCAAGTGCTGACCTGCAAAGTTTATTGCAAGATCAAACAACTTCATTAGGTACTATGCACAAACAAGTGCTGAACAAATGTAATGAGCTGTGGAATTTCGCCGGACGGCTGAAATCGGCCGAAATGATCAAAAACACACTTGGACGGCCTGGAGCTACGCGCCGGAATAGTCTTTATGACTCATTGAAACAAATTGCAAGCATAAAAAACAAAATTTTGCAGTTATATCGCGGTTTGGGCAACAAAAATTCAATCAAAGACGACGAATTTTCATACTTGGAAGAATATGTTGAATGTGCGGCTCCAATAGCGTGTGCACTCGATATATTGTAAGGCGATGATACATTTTGCGGCGTAGTTTTACCCTGTTTACTGGCTCTACGAAAAAACTTGAAAAACTATCCAGAAAGGAGCTAAAGTTTTGCAAACCTCTTGTGAATAAATACATTCAAACTGTCTACCGAAACCACATAGATTGTCTGATGAACAATTTGAAAACCGCGTGGTTATGAAAAGCAATTTAAATTATTTTAAACATAATAGCGCAAAGTTTGTTATTGTAATTATATATCTACTACTACCTACATGTAAATTAAAAAATTAAACTGATTCTGTTGTAATACTTGTTTCATTTTGTTATGACAAGAGCTTGAAGCTTCTAATAAAACTTGTGAATAACAAATCAACATTCAGTGAGTGTTGACTCGTTAACGGCGTAATTTTAAATATTAAATTAGTTATGAGAAATTTTGGGCACGCCACGATCGTGGCGGTAAGTCCCGTGTTTGAGGAGTGGCTGGAGAGGTGGCATGGCGCCCTCATCTTCCGGCTGACACAGGTAATGACTGGCCATGGTTGTTTTGGCCGGTTCCTGTGTCGTATAGGCCGGCAAGAGACGCCCGGTTGTCACCACTGCGGCGACTGCCGCGACGTTGTTGAGGACACGGCGCTGCACACTTTGGCGGTTTGCCCCGCCTGGGCATCGCAGCGCCGTAAGTTGATCTCTCTGCCCTCTCGCTCCCGGCTGTAGTTCAGTCTATGGTCCGGAGTGAGAGGTCGTGGAACGCCGTCGCTTCCTTCTGTGAGCTCGGCGGGGTCGCAACCGCATGTGAACGTGATTCGCGCGGCCCCGCCGATAGTGGTTTGTCGAGGAACACCGTGGTAGGTTTAGTCGGTATTCCGGGAGGTCCATTTTATCGTTTTAACATCTTTCTGTTACCCCGGCGAGTCCGACATAACCCCTCCGCCCGCCCCCGTGGAGGGGTATGCATCAAGGCATTCACGCACGTAAAAAAAAAAGTTATGAGAAATTTTGCATGATTAAGTAACTAACACTAATCAATCTTCAATCACCACACCATAATTGAATTTTGTTAGACATTACTCATTAGTCATGATTAAATAATTTAATCTTAGTTATTAATCAAACAAAATGTTGCCCAACACTGCTTCTGGGATACCCTGTATACATCGCCACCAATATCTGACCTTTGTATTCGGCATAAACTTAGTAGCGAAAATATTCTAAGTCTATGGTATTAGATGTTGCCAAACATTAAACTTGTCAAAGTTACCCATATTAAAAGATGCCATCCGAAAATTTTAATCATAAATGTGCCCGACTACTAAATTAATACTTACCTGACTGGATGTTCAGTTGTCTTAAATACATTAGGCATGACATCTAAATTATAAATATAGGTTGTATTATCGCATGATAATTCACTCATGTTAAAAATTGTACACTCATTCTTTAACGTTTAATACAATGTATGAGCTCACTCTTCTTTCACACTTCTTCGTAAGATATAACAATGATGAGGGCACATTTACAATACAAATCTTTGATGCCATCTTTAGATATTTTATTTTGCAAAGACTAATTTATATAAAAAACGCCATCAGATTTTGAATGAAAGGACTGGTTCTAATGTTTTCTTCTTTCATTAATGCATTATGTAGAATATGGCATTAGAAAGCTCACAAATTGTTTTATGAATTTAATGAAAAATGAAAATATATTTATTACCAAAGAAAACAACATATTTTGTTTGTATCCAGTGGCCCCACACAAAGCAAGCCTGACCTGTGGCTGCTTACTACGATTACCAAAATGCTTACAAAGTATATAATGTATATACAATGTGACTATGAGTGTCAATGGAAATGTTTATGTCTGATTAAAATCAATATGTATGTTAAGTCGCCATATATTTTTTTTAATAGAAGCGAAATAAAAAATGGAAAGGAAGAGTGGCTTAAAACTATACGTCTATGATTATGTGACACTGTAACTCTATGAAGATCATAAAGTAAATAAACTGGAGACGCAATAATCATTTTGTCTTTGGATACCTTGGTCAGAAAAATTATGTACTTATTCCAAACATTTTAATACGCGCATAACTTTGGAACTTTGGAACACCAGAGGTGTATGCCTTGGGGTCGAACTCGGGACCTCTGCGTCGCAGTCCAACGGTCAACCACTAGACAGTCGCTATTGTTTATGCTACTTATACATTTATTCTTCGTTTATAGGGAACGCGGTTATTCTTCCGTTACCCAGTTTTCTGTTAAAGTAAAATAATATTACCCGGTATTATGTTAAACGTTGGGATATATTACCTTGTATCCCGTCAAATGACTACACGGTCTCCTGTTTATATACCGTTTAAAGACATGCAAGCCGGTGATCCAAGAAGCATCCAACATTTCGTCCGAAATGTTGTTAAACAGTCAAAATTTATAATCATTCTAATTCAACACCTTTAGACCGAAAATTAAAAATATTTAAGAAGAATCTTAAGTCCATTGATTTTGGAATTTACGGACACTATCCCGATAACAATATTTTTGGCGTCCGAATATGACAGCCGCATAAGTATGTCTGAGTGAATAAAGTGGTACTTATAAATTACGTAAAACTGATAAAAAGCAATCAATGCCTGAATTTAACATATAAGAATGCCTCATATTTTTTAAAGTAATACCTACAGTTCACGGTATTATTACTAACATAATTTGTAAAGTTATCAGCATTGTAAAATTGGCGATTAAAAAGAGCGTCCGTGAGTTTCTTGCCCGTTCTTCTCATTGGTTCTACGCCCTTGCTTTGCTGAACGTGGCAACAGGTAAATGTAAATTCATATGTGTAATATTTTTAGTAAGTGTAACCTTGACGTTCATAAGTGTAACTCTGTGACCTAAATGAATAAAGGTATTTTGATTTTATGACGCTGACGTATCGTGTAATGACGGTTGATCGTCCAATTTGCAATTGTGTAAGTGTGCATGTACGAGCAGTCTGACCGACTTGATTCTTGGTTCGAGCTTCTTTTTTTTTATTAAATTTAATGATACTACTCCCGCACTAGGAATAATTCCTGTATCGCGGGGGACTTTACAAACATTCAAACAACGATCACAAAGAACATCTAGACTCGGTACAACCATTTGTGGATCAAACAAATTTTTGTCCCGCGTTGAAGATGCCGTCTGTGAATTCCTAAGTCTAAGCGCAAATATTACGAAGATGACATAGATTGATTATTAATTTTGACTGGTAATAAAATTATTAAAAATATGTGAATATGTGCTGCATTAGCATGAAATTGATAACTAAAAGGTGATAGTTATATTACCACAGACGAACCTTAAATATTAAAAAAATGCATTATTATTATAAACGATTACGTAGTCAAGTTAATTTATTTTTCTTTATAACATTTACAATTATTATTTTTTTGGTATTAGTTTTATTTATTGTTCAGTTAAAATCGGTTATTATAAACTTGTAGGTAATGTCAGTATTATTGTCAATAAAAATATACATAGTAAAAGAGGTTTATACTAAAAACTACTATAATTTCCTATGACAAAGTAAACAAATTTATTTTTATGCCTGGTAACATTTTATATTTAGTAGATTTCTTGAATAGTTTTGCTTTACAAACCACTTGATTTTGGAGTTCACAATTTGTAGAATCATCAGACACCTATATTTTTGTTTAAGAGTTTACTACTTGCGACTTGTTTCTAATGGCAACCTCCCAAATAAAAATCATACACGTCGGCTTTTAAATTTTAATAATTTATTTAGGATCTTCTTTTAAAACGTTTTGAATACACTGTATAGACTATAAAATTGTATAATAAATGGTATATAATTATATTTGTAGTTCTTTCTTTTCTTCCGAAATTATAGACGCGTAATGTGTATAAAATAAGTAGAAAAGAAGTCTACGGCAACATATACTGACATTGCCTACTAGTAAAAACAACATTGCCGAGGTACAAAGGTCGCCATCTTTTTTTAATGGCGGGCAATTAGGATCACTCACCTTGAACACTTGTCTGCAGAGAAAATTCTCTTTAACCGGCAGCAGTCTGCAACATGCAATTATGTTTTAATTAAACATTATGTCAAGTCTTATCAGATAACAGGTGCACAGCGAAAAGAGTCCCATTTTATTCGAGAATTCTTCTATCAAAGTTTTTATTATCGGTACTGGTAGGAAACAAGTCTCTCGACCACCTGATGATTATCACTGCCGTTCATAAACATGACTGTTTTTTCTTGCTGTATTTAGGATTATTTTGTAGGAAGGTTTAGTAGGTAACAATAAAAATAAAGCGTTCACCATTCTTCTGTCCCAAAAAGACATCTACGCAGCAAACTACTTTCTTGAGGTGATCACCACAACCAATCTAGTAATTTCTAGGATTTACTAACCAAAACAATCGTGACACAAATAGCTACTGTTGGGTAGGACCGTGATCAAATTTTCAACATTTCACCCTAACCGAGATCGATAACGAATCTCCCAATTTAATCTACCGGTGGCGACCTCGACCGAGCTTAATTAAATTTATTTTAAAACTCTCACCGACACCAAACTTCCATAATAATTAATTGTTAATCAAATGACCGGCTCTCCTATTACAGTTTTAATTTTTGTTTAATAATTAATTAATTACATCACACCTTTATATCTCTGAGGGAGTCATCACATATATTATGAATCTTCACACTGAAATAGACAAGGCTATATCCTAACTAATATTATAAAAGCGAATGTAAATTTTTTTGTTTGTTTGTTATGCTTTCACGCCTAAACCACTCAACCGATCATTATGAAATTTTGCATACACGTTGCCAGTGGAACAGAAAAGGACATAGGGTACTTACCTTTAACTTTTAAAGGTACTATTACTAATCTAACCTACATTTACGCGGGTGACGTCGCAGGCAAAATCTATTCTACTTTAAATCTATATATTATGTATTAATACATGCAAAGAAAACTTTGAACCGTTTTTCAGCATATTGCGCACATGGTTGAGTATGAGATTTCGCATAGTTAAAGTTTATATGGAGAATGAGTGCAGAAACCTAAAATTTGTTTAAAGAATTACCGTCGGATTTCGATCATTGGGCGACTTATATACTTATTATTATTAGAAGACAATAAACTTCTGTTTCCTTTACAGTCATCAAACTATTCGCTGATTTTACGTAAATAGAGTCGTCTTCAATTTTGGATTACGTAAATATTCTACCAAAAAATACTTACTTTGCCATTTCTGAAAGTTGTAATCTACCGTCTTTATTGGAGTCAAAAACTTGGAGCTGTAAACAAAAACATTACTTAGAACTCATTCAAGCACCTGACAGACATGTAACCCGGCTAATATGCTGATATCTCAAAAGATAAAACTTGAGTACCTAAAAGTAGGTACATATATTGTTAATGTCACCGCCTTTATTTTCTCAGTTCATACAAGTTTACGAATAAATTAAAGAAAAGATAGAAAGCAAATGAAAATATCAATAAATCTTAATGTTACCATAGTGTCGGTATATTCTATGAGTTTGTCTTCTGAGACGTCGTTTATTTTCTTCGCTTCCTTCAGAAGATCCCGTAGAAAGTTCTGGAAATAATATTATTTTGTGTTTTTTGTTAAGTTTTCTTAAGATGCTGCAAAAATATTCTAATTCCGATTTTACGACGACGAAAGACTGAAAAGAACTCTTAGCATAACAATCACAACTGTAAAAACTGGGCTCATTTTAGAAGATTTCTCATCTTTGAATACTGATACTTGTGTGTATTTTTTGTTTATACGACTTAGGTGGCAAACAAGCATACGGCCCACATAATGGTAAGTGGTTACCGTAGCCTATAGAGGCTTGCAACACCAGAGGCATCACTTGCGCGTTGCCAACCCTATGGGAGAAAAAGGAAATGGGAAGGAGAAGGAGCGGGAAGGGGGAAAGAGGGTAATTGGGCCTCTGGCACTCTCACTCACCGAACGAAACACATGATTGAATTCACTTTTCTCCTCTCCTGTAATTAATTGCTAACAACTCAGCCATTATACTATTATAGAGTGTGTACGCTGATATTGTAATGCTCATCAGACCAAATACTACTTACTATATTACTATAATATAGTATTAATACTACATATTTTGTGGAGCGATAAACTAGAATGTGAATGTACTTTAATAAATTAAAAAACAAACCCACTAAGCCCAATAACTGCCCTTACTGCACTTAAATCGCACAACAAGATAAAAGTGTTCACGCTAAGAAGAGTGAGCTCACACATTATATTTACATGATAGAGAACGATGATGTACACAAATGACAACTTAACGTTCATATTGGTGACTATTTAAAAGTACTATAGCGCATGTGTAATTAAATTTTTGCTTCTACTTAACGCACCTTTAGAATTATTACAATGACGTAAGTGAAAATAGTATAATCTCGAGAAAAACGCATTTGAAACTTTCCTTTCACTTTTTTCTTAATAAGTTTCTTTTTTACAACCTTCGATCAACAATACAACTAGATATCGGGTCGGCGCAAAAAATACGTCTCGATAAATAACAGCGCACTTGAGATGTGAGCTCTTATTTTGTTTAGTTCGCTTGAAACACAGCCAATATAAACAGGTCTCACAATGCCGCAGTGTGTATTAAGAGTTGCAAAAATAATGCCCGAGAAAGCAATGTAACGGCCGGAGTATCTTACTTTCGGTAAGTACATGAAGAATAAGTTATATTTTAAGCTTTATAATAACAAATAATATTATCAAATTATGAACAAAATTGCCGATTTTAAACCGCTGTCAAATGTTTGGCTAAGGCTAACCAAAATAAACGAAACCAAACGTTGTAGCTCTCAAGGCAATAATGAAAAAAAGTACTTTATTTGTTGCCGCTTAAGGTTGATTTCACACTAAATGTTTTATGTGACGAATGATCATAAGTATTAGATAATATTTTGACGATTTGTGACTTTATTACTAGTACCATGGTTGTAATTAGGTTGAACTTAAAACTGTTTTAAAACTTTCCTCTCCGTTTGTTAGTAAACAAATGTAGGTGTATACGTATTGTCACGTGAACAGCATTTAGCTTTGATTTTGTACGTGACCCGATATCTAGTTGTATTGTTGATCGAAGTTTACAACAATATTTTTTTAGTTTTGACCCACACTAATTCTTGATTATATGTACTTTAAGATTGATGAAACCTATTGCCCTAGAACTTTGTTTCTTTGTAATAATTTTCCAAAGTGCATAGTACCTACAGTTAGGTCGTTGTTCTATTAAAGCAATAAAAAAAATCAAGTCATAGAGAGGAACAATGACGTAAAGATGTAACATTAGTTAAATAAGATTCATTTATGATTTACTTATCCTTATTGGAATGCTAACAAAACTTGTTTCAATCTAAAAGCAACGTACATAATTATGTATTCGTAAAAGCAAAGACACGTTTCGTGACAGAATACCAATTATTAGAAAAAATTTTGGTTACCTACTACATGAAAGTCGATGTTGCATTCGATAGTTTGTGACTTTCTACGTTCAGATGTCATAATCATATTTGTGGATTATAAAGTCAATTTAACGGATTTTTGCACTTATTTTTTGGAAGTAACTAATTGTTTAAACACCTACACCATACTGGAGTTAAACAGCTGATTAAATCCCTATATATTTTTACCACATCATAGGCACCTCCGAGTTTTCTTTTATAAAATATGTAGTTTATTACCTTAAGTTCATCGGCTTCAATATACCCGCTACCATCAGTGTCATATTCTCGCCATATCTGAAACAAATATTGAGAGCATTCATCTATACTAATATTATAAAGAGGAAAGATTTTTGTTTGTTTGTAACGATTTAACTCAAAAACGAATTAACCGATTTTAAAAATTCTTTTAATGCTATATGTTATTAAAAAAAAACATACTGTTACTAACAAAACGTAACCTAACCTAATTTTACGCGAGCGAAGCCGCGTGCAAAAGCTGGTAGCAAAATACTAATATAACCTTTTATCTGTGACTTAATTTTACCTTACTTAACAACTTTAGTTCTACCATGCTTCATATTTCAATGGTTTTTGTTATAGGTACAAAAATAGTAATTGATTTTGTTATAAAAAATACTAATACTGAAATCGCTCGACTAAGTCTCAAAAATACACGCAGTCGCAGAAGAAAGCAGCGGTGTAACCAAAGAACACAGCGGGGAAGAGGCGTCGTGCGTGCAACCCAAAAAAAAAAAATTTGTATTCTAAACTTGTTGAAATAATGTACCTATGTCATCTTTTTGTAAAAATGATAGAGAAAAAGTTATTAGACATGATGTAAAGACTACTTGTTAGTATTTTTCATGTAACCCTTTTTATAATAACTAGCGGTCGCCTAGTGGTCAAAATTCGACCAAAGTTCCTAAGCTTGCTACTTTGTTTTCTGTTTTTCTATATAGTTACAAAGAATTGTAAGACGTTAGACGAACGCGATTCGACTGCGTGTGTCAAATGCATGGTTGTGTGCATGAAGTGTTTTTTCATTAATTTAATGTATTTCTAATGGATATTTTAAGAAATATTAGGATTCGCCCCTCCTTCTCCATATAAACTTTAACTGTGCCAAATTTCAAACTCCTCCGTCCGCGCAATTTTCGTAAACAGGGTTACAAAGTTTTTGCTTCACGTTTTAATATATAGATATCAGCCCTGTATTAAACTGCCCCACTGAGGGCACGGGCCTCTTCTCAGTGTGAAAAGAAACCCTGATTATTTATTTTTAAATCTGTGTTTGTCGAATACTGTACATGAGATCTCGATTAACATTACGGAGTAGGTCAAGGAGATTTTGTGTTTTTGGAAAGAAATTGTCAGTAGCGGCACGGAGTCTGGCATTATTGCCCGGTAGACAGCAATAGGCTCGCGACCGATTAAGTGGGATCTGAAACCATAATGTGGGTTTCTTCACACCTCTATTTAGCCCTTCGGGGATATAGGTTTAGTCTACGAAGGCCTTGGTTGGTTGGAAGGTTTGGTTGGAAGCTTCTAGATCCTTTTGTAGACTTTTCAGACATACAGGTTTCTTTAGGATATTTCCTTGATGATTGACTGCTAAAATGATACAAGCTTACCTTCATAAATTCGACGCTAGACTCCAATGGGTTATCGAATCGAAAGAGTAGGAGGAAATTTTCTTCCATTGGAAGTAATTGCGCCAACTGTAACAAGTTATAACAATATCACTATCAACCGCATTTATGACATTAGTTAGATAAGACGCATGAATTCCATAGTATATGTGGTTCCGTGGAATTCAACGAGATAAAAAGTCACATCGCATATTCAAAAGTCAAAGTCTAAAATAATTTATTTATTCAGGTCACATAGTAACACCTATGAATGTTGGTTAGGTAGTGAGTTTGCAACATTTATTGAATTTACATTTATGTTAGGTGCTAGGCTCAAGCAAAAGCCTAATCTATGAGCAGATACTAGCAAGAAATTCCCGGCCATTATTTTAATATAATAATAATATCAGCCGTGTATATAAATTGTCCCACTGCTGGACACGGACCTCTTCTCGATTTGAGAAGGGTTAGACCATAGTCCAATACGCCGGCCCAATGCGGGTTGGCAGATTTCACTTGTCTTTGTGAAAAAGATATGCAGGTTTACTAAAGATGTTTTATTTCATCATCAAAGCAAGCTATAATTAACTTAATACGCACACAACTTTGAAGAGTCAGAGGTCTGCACGGAAGTCCAAAGGTCTTCATTAAATAAAATATCAAATTAGTCTAGCGGAGTGTCAAGTTTTGTCCAAAAAGGTTCCGTTGCTTACAATACTTAAAATACCTGCGTTATCTGCGTAACATTCATAAAATAACAAATAAATAGATATGTTGGTGTTTTAACAATACCTAAAAAATATGTTTTGCGCTCCATATTTAGGAAAAAAACTGAGACATCACAGATTTGATATAGCTGGGCCTTTATGCGATTATTGCAGTTTCCAAGTCTATAATATAAATATATGTATATAATAGAACATCAGTCCTCTATTAAGCTGTCCCACTGCCGGGAACAGGCCTCTTCTCCCTATGAGAAGAGTAAGGTCATAGTCCATCACGCTGATCACAGGCCAAGAGCGGGTTGGCAGACTTCACATATCTTCGAAAACATTATGGTAAACTCTCAGACATGCAGGCTTACTCACGATGTTTTACTTCAACCTTATAGCGAGTGATAATTAAACGATTAATACGCAATTAACTTTGAAAAGGCGAAGGTTCGTGCCTTGAGAAAGGGGCATGCCAAGATGCCATAGTAATTCGGGCCCATAGTGCACACCTATAAAGACTAATGATAATAATAGTAAGCAATGCGAATAATTAATTAACAAAAGAAGTGATTTACAAAAACTTGGCATTTTAAAGTTATCAAATCTTCTTATATCTCATAAATAAAACAGGTATATTTAGCTTTGTGTCAATCCATACTAACATATTGCATTACTTCCTGGGGTGGGGCTGCAAAGTCAATTTTACTCCCTTTAGAACGTGCTCAAAGAGCAATTTTAAAGGTAGCCACCTTTCGCCCGTTTTTATTTCCAACACATCAGCTTTATACGACATGTGAAGTACTAACTGTCCGACAATTATTTATTCTACACACGATACTGAAACAGCACACTGAACTCCCTTTTATCCCTACACCTTCAGATAAGAGAAAGAAATACCTGGTTTGTAACAAATCTCAAACTAGGCATGCATTTGTAAACAGATTTTATATATTCTTGGGTCCATTTTTGTATAATAATTTTAATAAGTTGCTAAGTATATACAGCGTCAGTAATAAAAATTGTAATGTTATGATAACGGAATATTTAGGTAAACTCAATTATGCAGACACAGAGAATTTGTTACAAATATTAAAATGATGTAATTATACTTTTGTTACCTAAGCATTTTATTGTATGACACAGTTGCTTGTACGTGTACAGGCAGTTTTAGCTTAAGTTTATATTTAGTTATATTACTGTTCAAATAGATATTTAAATAGATGTCCACTTTAAAATAGATAGAAAAGTGATCGCCTGAAACACAGGTCTAACCTAGTTCAGGCAAGTAGCTTATAATAATTTAAAGATGTTTAATTATCCTTTCTTGACATAGTAGATTGCTATAATTATTATTTTGGTTATAAACTAGATTATTAAGGCATTGAATTATTGTTAGATATTAAGATTTAATTTGAAGTTGATTTAAGTCCACTATTGTACTCTTTTTTTAGCCGAATAAATTTTATTATATTATATTTAAAAAAAAAAACTATTACGAACGGTTCTGATCTCATCTAGTACGACGCAAGCCCTCCCGGAAATCACAATTAAATAACGATCACTCTTCGCTATTGAAGACTCCATTGTTAGATTACTATCTTTGCGAAATACATCTACGGAAACCATAGAGTATTTAAGGTTTATACCAAAGACAATCTCACAGTATATTATGCTTTCTTTGCCATTGTTCGCGTGATTAATATGGCAACAGAATAGTTTAGATAATCTATGGTATTGCCGCAATTTTATACAAATATTCAATATCCGTTACACGTGGCACTGGTCTCGCTTTCTCAGCTATAAGATAGAGTTTATTAGTTATTATTGAGATTTAAAGACCATGGTTCTCATGATAGATAACAAAATACACAAAGAGAGTAACGGCTGGTCTGGAAGTCTCGGATTGCCGACTGTCATATTATTTACAATAGTGTGGCTACCAATATAATAATAATAAAATAATACATTTACAACTGTAGGAAGTAAAACATAAGATATACAGCATCAGCACTTTATACTGCCGCGTATGTCCTCTTCAACCTATCAAAAAAAGTTAACACAGCCACAATATTAACAGCCTACCACGGTTTAGTAGCATCAATCTTACGATTTGGTATTTTTTTTTGGGTTAATTGTAGTTTAAAAGAACACGTAGGTATTTAAGGCACAAAAGCGATGTATAAGGTCAATGTGCGGTCTAAAAATGACCGACAGTTGTGTACCTGTGTTTAAGTCCCTAAAATTGTTAACGTTTACTTTTCCATCAATGTATATATTTGAAATGTCAGTTTTTGTGAAGCTTAATATACATAACTTCGTATCAATATCGGCAACTAGAAAAGGCCCTATCAGAAATCAATACAAGAATATGTTGCATACAGGTGGCTATAATACTGCATTACTTAGGAAAAATGTGTTTGGCATAGGCCCAGTTGTATATAATAAAATTCCTGATACTATTAAAAATGAAACAATCCAATTATTCAAAAAGAAACTAACAGGACTATTAATTATTATGCTGTTACTCTATTGATGGTATTTTAAATGATAATATTTAATTGACATTGATGATGATATTTTTAATAACATTATTTTTAAATTTTGATGTATACTAATTTAATTTTTTATTAATTCTCATATTCATTTATTCAAATTGTATTTGTCCGCAGTATGATTTATTTTATTGGTTTAATATTTTATTTGTTCTACATTTATTTTAATTTTACTTCTTAATGTTTGCATGCCTAACGTAAGGCAGATTGTACAAGAAACAACAAAAAGAATTTTATCATCAATATTTCATGTACCTGCTTTCTGTGCAAATAAATTATTATAATTTAAAAAAAAATTCAATTTTTATTAAATATGTACTTTATCATTTTATTCATTATTTTAATTTATTTATGGGTACAATCAATTAGGAATGAAATAAAACAGAATACAGTGCAGTTTTATAGCTTATAGGTAAAAGTCGTCGATATAATATAAATTAAACACTAACCGTCACAATGAAGTTGTAAAACAAGCAATGATATTGACATTGACGTTGTCCGGCGTCTAACAAGTTAGAGATGGTGTTGCCATAATAAACACAAAACCTCGATACATCGATAATAGACATTACTTTAAGTTAATCAATGCAATCTTCCAAAGATAAAAATAATAATAATTATTGCTTTTGTATAAAAAATGAGATGAACGATTAAAACAATTATTATAATATAGCAATGGTAAATTACTATTTCTATGTTAATATACTTGCTTGCAAGTTCCATTACATAGTTTAGTCGTTTTCTTGTTTAATATTTTTAGAAAATATTACCGACTTGTACAGAATAATAAATACAAGGAAGAAATGGGATAAATATCAATAAATTTTTTTAGTATAGCCAATTTCTTGTGCACCTCTCCCTTTAGAACTCTGGCAGCCCACCGGGTGGCGGACCACTAGGCTATCAAATCTACTTATCTGAATCTAATATTATAAATGAGTAATTATGTTTCTCGCACTGGAAGTGGTGACGAGACTTCTTAAATTAAGCCACCCGTGCAGTCAAAACTATTATCTTTAGAAAAGGAGCGTACCTCTCGTATGTCAATCTTGCCGTCCTGATTGTCATCGTAAGCCTCCATGAAACAAGCCTTCAGTTCCACCAGCATCTCGTCTGAAACCGCCTGCGAACAAGAGACATGGCCACGTTAATAAAGGTATACATCAATTGAAAATACTCATAATTGAAAGATTTTGGGTCACACATAATAGAGGGCCATCCTATTGCCGTTCATCGGGGACAGCTGCAGAAAAAGAACAAAATAAACAAAAAACATTAAATATATAATTTTAACTATAAATTTCCAAGGCTCTTTTCCCGACTCGGATATGAACCCGCATCCGACAACTTGTGCACAGCATTCGCTTTAATTTATACTAGGCCATGGACCTAGCATTACTACAAAAAATAAATGTTGCTGTTTAAAATAGCGTACATACTCAGGGTATTATTTTCGTCTTATTGCGCTCCCTATTTAAGCATATGCGCATTTAATGCCCTAATCTCTATTACCGCAATTCCACATCTCATTACCTACAACAAACTGGGACGAATTCTAGATCTTATACAAAATATAGGTTTCGTTTCCGTGCAGTTTCCGCGGCCAGAGGCCGTTGTTCGTCAACCGTTTCAATAGGAAGCAATTTCAAAGTTGCGAGTGTTCCCTCTCTGGTTTTGGAATTAAGTTCAGTATTCACATTTTAAAATATTAATCCGGAATATTTGCGATGTCTGGCTGAACAACTATCGTGCCTTTGCCAGTTTAGGATCGAGTTAAAAAGAAATTTTTTATTTGTTACTCTGTGAAAAATGGCGCGATAAGATTTTGTGATTTACCTAGTATACTTATGTTTATTTATGTAATGATTAAATATTTGATTAATAAACCAACTCATCATATAAGTTAGTTTATTTGACATATATCTATGAAACCGGGGAGATGGGCCTCGTTAGCATTGGTTTGCAACCTGTCTAGGAGAAGGAAAACTCCGAAGTCAAACCAATTTTCAGGGAGCAGACCCGAGAATAAACCCCGATCCAAGGTGTTAACCGACCCGTGCTGATGGATTCGTGGCCAGAGGGAAAGCTGGTCGTGAACGGAGGGTGCCTGTGTTGGTGGTCACAGGGCACAGGATGGATCCACCTTACCTCTGTAAAGGGCTCTGTGGAGGTGGACAGTATTTTCCCTAACAATCGTGGGAACGCATATGGACTTTGATTTTATTAATAATCCGCATGGCGGCGACGCGGTCCGCCACCCGTCACGTCTCGTTTCTCGCGAGGGCGAAAAGTGGCCTACGGAAAGCCGTTTTGCTACATTGAATGTTGGAGGAGGGATGGATGGAAAATTGAATGAAGTATGTCAGATGATGAATGAGAGAAAGATTGATGTTCTGTGCGTGAATGAGACGAAAAGGAAAGGCTGTAATACCACTAGGCATGGACCCTACACGGCGTATTGGTCCGGCGTGCCTAGCAATACCAGAGCCTGTCAGGGAGTTGGTGTTATTCTGTCTGCTAGAATGAATGAGTGTGTAAAAGAATTCGAATATGTGAATGCTAGGTTACTATGGATGAGAATGAAAGTAGGGATTACTCGGGTGTTTATGGTAGGGGTCTATGCACCCGTAAACATAGCAACGGGTATGTCTCAGAGTGCACGGGAAGAAAGAGAAGATTTTTGGGAGTGTTTGAGAGATGTCTTGAGGAAATGCAAGGAACACGAGAGGTTGATAATGTTAGGGGATTTTAATGGTTGGGTGGGAGTAAAGCGTGAAGGATACGAAAGGGTTTTAGGCAAGTATGGGGACGAAAGCGTGAATGAGAATGGAAAAAGGTTGCTTGAGCTATGTTTGGAGTGGAATCTCTGTGTGACAAACACTATGTTTGCCCACAAAAGAATCCACCAGTATACAAGAGAAGCAAAGAATGTAAGAAGTAGTATGATTGACTTTGTTGTAGTGGATGAAAGATTGAGAAAGAATGTCCTAGACACTCGGGTATATAGAGGTATTGGTGTCCATACCGACCATTTTTTGATTATGAGCCGGATACGTGGCCTCTTCAAAGGATGGCGACACCGTATACCTACCCGAACAAGTGTCCAAGAACGAATAAAAGTAGAAAATTTGCAAGATGAAGTATTGAAAGACGAGTATAAAAATCAATTGAGGAAAAGATTTGAAAGATTTTGTGACACTGATGATATAGAAGAATTATGGCAGTCGTTTAAGCATGAAGTGGTTGTTGTAGCGTCAGAAGTATGCGGTGTGAGCAAGAAGAGGAAAGTTATAAAATCGAAGAATGCGTGGTGGGATAAAGATGTGCAAGGGGTAGTACGTGAGAAGAAGCAGGCATGGTTGGACTGGCTATCTGTCAGAGCCAATGAAAGAATGCAAGAAGCAACGAATGAGGATGTGAATGAAGCTAGGAATAAGTTTATAAGAATGAATAAAGTAGTGAAAGATGTAATTAAATGGAAAAAAGAGGAATTGAAAGACGAGTTTGATAGAAGAGTATCTGAAGATTTCCGGACCAACGCGAAGTTCTTCTGGAAATCCATTCGCTCGGTTCGAGGTAAAACCGTAACCACAGAGCTGAAATCAATCAGAGATAAGAATGGAAGTTTACTGAATGAAGAAAAGAGCGTACTGAAGAGATGGAAGGAATATTTTGAAAGTTTATTTGAAAGAGAGGAATGGCAAGGACAAAGTTTCGAAATGAATGATAATGATAGTAGTGATGAAAGCCCTATTAGTATGGATGAAATAATGAAAGCATTGAAAAGCATGAAATCAGGAAAGGCTGGTGGGTATGATAGGATTACAGTCGAAATGCTGACAGCTGGACAGGGTCTTATAGCAACTCAGTTGTGCCGCCTTTTTAACTTGTGCTGGAATACCGGCCGTGTACCAAGTGATTGGTGCAAGGCCGTCATAGTACCTTTATACAAGGGAAAAGGCTCACAGCAAGAGTGCAAAAGCTATAGAGGCATTAGCTTGCTCAGCGTCGTCGGTAAATTGTATGCAAAAGTGTTAATTGAAAGGATTGTGAAAGTAACCGACAAGAAAATATGGGATGCACAAACGGGATTTCGAAAGGGTATGGGATGTACGGATCAGGTCTTTTCCTTACGGAGCATAGCCGAAAAAGTTTTGGCCAAAGGTCAAAAGGTCTATTGCGCATTCGTGGATCTGGAAAAGGCTTATGATAAAGTGGTGAGGAATGAACTTTGGTCGGCATTGTCCATGTATGGAGTGAATAGCAACCTCACGCGAGCTCTGAAATCTCTTTATGATGATTCCAGAGCTTGTGTTAGGATAAATGGGACCTACACAGAGTGGTTTAGCATCGATAAAGGTGTTAGACAAGGATGTGTAGCGTCACCTTGGCTGTTTAACCTATACATGGACAATTGTTTGAAAGATTTAAAAGATTGTGAATGGGGATTAAGAATGAATGAGTTACTTGTCAAATGTCTTCTTTATGCCGATGACCAAGTAATACTTGCGTCATCGGCGGAAGAGTTGCAGGCGATGGTAACTATTATGCATGGTGCTTTTGAGAGTAAAGGAATGAAAATAAATGTAAGCAAGACGAAAGTAATGGTATTTGAAAAGGAAGAGTGCGTGACGATGTGTAATATTATGATTGATGGAGAAAAAGTGGAGCAAGTGAAAGAGTTTGTATATTTGGGTACTTTGTTTACAAGGGATGGTAAACATGACGGAGATATTGAAAGGAGAACGATTGCTGGCAACAAAGTGAATGGAGCCCTACGCGCTTTTATGAACAGTCGAAATGTATCCGAAAAGGCACGTTTGGCTGTTCATAGAGGACTATTAGTGCCCACACTTATGTATGGAAGTGAAAGTTGGGTATGGCAAAAGAAGCATGAGAGCAGAATAAATGCTGTAGAAATGAGAGCGTTGAGAAGCATATGTGGTGTGACTCTGAAAGATAGAATAAGAAATAGTGTGATTAGAGAGAGATGCGGCATGAAAGTGGATATAGTTACAAGAATAGAAAAGGGTATGTTAAGCTGGTTTGGACATGTAGAAAGAATGGACGAGGAAAGACTGACTAAGAAAGTTTATAAGGCTAGTGTGAATGGAACAGTCGCAAGAGGAAAACCTAGGCGAACGTTTCTCGACCAGATCGGAGGCGTCCTGGACAAAGGCCAGGTTAAGAGCTCCTTGAACCGACGGGCGTGTATGAGGAATGTGATGAAAGTGAATGAAGCCAGAGAAGTGTGTCAGGATCGTAGCAAATGGAAATCCGTAGTCTCTGCCTACCCCTCTGGGAAACAGGCGTGAATCTATGTATGTATGTATGTATATCTATGAAAATTCGGATAAGAATTGCAGACCCAAGCGTTGATAAATTATAATCAAATTAAATTGTAAGAGTGGTGGTATATAGTAGAGCCGATAGAAATATAATTATTTAAGAATATTACGAATATTAGAATGCATTAAACTTTTAAATTGGTCGATTATTTGATTATGCGTTAGCCCTTTGCCGCACAGTTATACGATACTGTCATCATTGAGTCATTACTACGTACCTGCTTCCGTCAACAATTTTTTTTGGGCTCGGTCCCCAAAAATATATTAAGAATCGTGTCGTTTAAGTGAGTTACATTTTGAAGTATGGACTTGCGATCGTGAGGTCGCGGGCTTCGAATCCCACGCATTGCACTACTGACGTGAACACACTCCTAACACAAGCATTCTAGGTTAGCTGGAGGGGTTAACAAGAATACTAGTAATTTGAAAATTGCTAGTAATAATTAAAAAAATTAATTAAATTAGTGCCTTAGTGCGTGATCTCTAACTCACTTAGGACCGATTCTTATATCAAGAAACAGGTCGTTTTATCCACCAGCAGTTAATATTTGACACATATTATTCTACTAGTTTTACCCGCGGCTTCGTTTGTGTAGGTTTTGTCTGCTCCGCTCCTATAGGCCGTAGCGTGATGTTATAGCCTATATCCTAAAGAATTTTTCAATTCGAATCAGGGGCTCCTGAGATTAGCGCGTTCAACCTAACAAACAAACTCTCCAGCTTTATAATACCCGCGCAACTTCGTCTCCTTCATATAAGAGAAATTGCCCCATTTTTCATTGCTGCTCTGCTCTTATTGGTCGTAGTGTGATGTTATATAGCCTATAGCGTTCCTCCATAAATGGGCTATCTAAAAGTTTTTTTCAATTCGAACCAATAGTTCCTGAGATTAGCGCGTTCAACCAAACAAACAAACTCTTCAGCTTTATAATATTAGTATAGATGTAGTAGTAGTTAATTAGCTATATAGATATCGAGTATAGACAAAAACTTTGTCTAAAATACTAATCAGCCTGCTAAAGTTCTGATAATAATGGCACCCCTGTGGCTATACATAATAGGTTTTCAAATGTCTGGCATTCCAGACACTTTATGGAATAAAGTAAAAGTATATCATAGATGAAAAATAATTAGATATATTCGTAGTTCTTCTATTATGATAATAAAATTTTAAGCTGTCATTTCTTTTCTATATATTAATACGTGAAGCGAAAACTTTGGATCCCTTTTTACGAAAATTGGGCGGCGGGAGGCGTATGAAATTTAGCACTTTTATAGTTTATACAGAGAAGAAGTGACGAATGCTAATATTTTTTTAAAATTATGCGTAAAAATACATTAAATTAATGAAAAAACACTACACGCACACAACCATGCATTTGACACACGCAGTTGAAGCGCGTAACTATGGTTACATATATCAATATACGAGTATAATGACACACATACACACACCCTGACATACACACACCCTGACACACGCACACACACACAATCATAAAGCCCTACACATTTTCATCACACGTCTGTATTTCCCTTTTTATTTCCAAAATTGTTATGTTAATATGTTCACTTCGTTCGAACGTTATTTAGTTAGAAGTTTAATTTTTGTTAGATTTTTATATTTTATTTGTTTTCAAACCGATGTCTGCATATTCTAGATGCTAAGCGACTAATGTATAACGTGTGGTTACCGCGATACAAGCCTCGAGCTTAGTGCGGAAGCCGCTGCCAATTATAAAAATGTGTAATGGAGTAAATAGAGAAATAAATAAATATTTCAGCAATATCTTACAGGCTAACTTTGGTCGAATTTCGAGCACTAGGTGACCGCTAGTTATATTAACTGTTTCTATCACTAATTATTTAGAATTTTGCACACCTAGTATGGTAGGATATGGCCTGGATTCTTGTTTTTTTTAATATCATCATAATATACAACCCATGTTCATGCAAATCAATGTTTATGATTATGTAAATAATGAAACGATAATTTCTGATGAATAATTTGTATAGTAAAAGGACTACATATATATATATATATTTTTTATACAACTGAGGTGGCAAACAAGCATACGGCCCATCTGATGGTAAGTGGTCACCGTAGCCTATGGACGCCTGCAACACCAGAGGCATCACTTGCGCGTTGCCGACCCTTAAGGTAAAAAGGAAGTGTAAAGGAGAAGGAGCGGGAAGGGGGAAAGAGGGTGATTGGGCCTCCGGCACTCTCACTCACCGAACGAAACACAACAGTAGTAATACTGCTATTTCACGTCGATATTCTGTGAGAGGGTAGTCTTTCCCCGGTCGAGTCGCCCATTCATGCTGAAATCAGCGAGGCTCTACTACACAACACACTATATTCCATGTCAAAATATAATTATATTCATTCTTTTACTAAGTCTGTAGAGTGACAAACATTTAAACAATGGACACAAAGTAAACACAGACTCGGAACAACGATTTGTGGATCACACAAACACAAATTTTTGTCCCGTGTGGGATTTGAACCCACAACACTCGGCGAGGCTACCGCTTAAACTAATACGCCATACATGAAGTGTGATGACTTGATGAGTTAACAACCATAAAGTTCGATATCATATTTTTAAATTCTTTGTGTTTTATCACGCTAATGATAATTGTACCTATATGCCTCATTAGCAATTTTATCATTAATCTAAGTATGTAATAGATATGTCTTATAGATAAGAATATATTGTCTTCACGATAACTATTCTGCCGTCATAAGTAAAAAAGACGTATCTAACATTTTACCGAAATTAATTTTTTACGTATTTGGAATCAGTAAAAAAGACCTGCGAGGATATTTATACAAATTTTTTTGGCATCTTTTGTCCTTATGACGGCAGTATTAAAGCAAAATAGTGACTATTTAAAATTGTCGATAACCTCGGAATGACAATGCATAAAATATTTACCCATTAACTTAAGCCAGCAGATCTTCTAAGGCATACATAGAAGTGTACTACACTTACTTTAAGCCAGGCATGTTTGAGGTCCCTCATTATACACAACGAGCCTTTTGCCGTTTACTCTACACATTTTCAAATTGTGAGCTGTTTCTAAGAATTTTCTAACCGAAAAACATAATAACCGTTGGACTGCTCGGCAGAGATCTCGAGTTCAATCCCAAGGTACCTCTGACTTTCGAAGTTACGTGCGTATAAACTAGTTAATTAGCGCTTGCTTTGATGACAAAGAAAGCAATGTGAGAAAAGCCGCATCTCTAAGAGATCTCCATAATGTTCTCAAAGATATGTAAAGTCTATTAACCTGCTCAGGGCCAGCCTGGTACATTATGGCCTTACACTTCTCACACTGAGAAGAGGCCTGTGCCCAACAATGGGACAGTCTATATATTACTAGTTTTTATAGCTTTTGCCCGCGGCTTCGCTCGCGTTAATTTAGAATTTGACAATCAATTCGGGTTGTACTCTGCTTGTAATAATATAATTCAATTATGATTTGAAACACACGTTGCGCCGTCTATTATCATAAGAACATTATTGTTGTTTTCCTCGGAAACAGTAATTTTTTTCGGGATGAAAGGTAGCCTATGTCCGTTTCTGTACACCTGAAAACGTATATGCAAAATTTCAGGATGATCGGTTCAGTTGTTTAGGCGTGAAAAGGTAACAAACAAACAAACTCATTTTCACTTTTATAATATTATTTAGGATAAAAGACAATATAAAAAAAGTCTATCCAGAATAAAGTACTGATTCCGAGAGAAAGCTAGTTGGATAAAATACTTTATACATGACTGCCTCAGTAGCGAAGCGTAGTAAATGCAACTTCTATGCATGCCTACTAACGTAAAACTACACCTGTTAATTACTAATGTTTGTGGTCGCGTTATAGATTTCTATACATGTGGTCGCGTGGAGGACATATGTACACCATTTTCAAATGGAAAATAAAATCACAAAACACGTGAAGATATATTAATTTTCTTTTTATCATACGTTTGTTGTTTTAACAACTAGCCATGATCAACAGAACTTAAACCAATCCTTAAAAAATAACAAACCTAATTTACCTCATTTTTGGCACAAAGATCACACATCCTACTAACATCGAGATTAACTAAAAGCTATGGCGTATTTGAAATTAGAAGACTAAATATCTGAACAAGATAAACAAATAAGTTTGGAATGGTCGGGACATATAAAATTATTACGCGCTGCATACTTTTCGAGTGCTTCTATCGCGCTTTCTTCCATAACCATAACGGCGGCCCTTGGAACTTAATGTTCTTGAACCTACAGTTTGTCTATCTACCTCAGAAGGACCAAGAAAGTTCTTAATTTTGATTGACAGGCTTCTTGGTTATGTCCTCTTTTCATTTGTTTGGTTAGCTAGTTGCTTTATCCAAGCCAAAGACAACTCAATAAAAAAATCGCGACGTCGAATCTCTTCGTAATTTTTATTCGATGAATAAATACATAATGCATTCAGCACTGAGGTTCAGCAGATCAAAAAACACCGTCAATGGCCATCTTCGTGAGTTCCTGGATACATCGTACAGCGAGCACATTTTGTCGACCAAGTCTACGCCATGTTTTCGTTCGATTATAGTACGTTACAATTTCAGGTTTTTGGCGGTTTCCAGTGTCGACGTCAATTACCGTGTCATTGTGCATAGTAGACAGCAATATGACTACTTTGTTAGGTTTAGCCAAAGGTTTAGCTACGTAGGAAACTACATAGTTTACATGGTTGATGAAAGCCAAATTTTGACCAGTACAAAAGGTTGTCTCACACGAAATTCTCTGGGTACTTCTCTTTTATCTTTACATACCGTACCAACTATTGTTGTACCATTTTCAAAGAGTTGTTTGGCAACCTGGACAGACGAAAACCAGTTGTCCATGGTAATGTTGATGTTTTTACCGAATACAGGACGTACTACTCTCATCACCACCTCACCTCTTTCGTTACTCAATCTAAATGGCCCTTCAGGTTGTTGACCTGCGTAAATTTCCAGGTTGAATGTGTAAGGGTAGTGAACTTCTACCAATGCAAATACTTTTATGCGATCTTTTGCCGCCTTATTTGGTATGTATTGCCTGAAGTAGCACCGTTCTCGGGAGGCCAAGAGCTGCTCATCTAAAGTCATCTCGGCACTGGTCACAAAATACTTTGAACTAATACTATTGAAAGTTTTTTACAATCAGGTTCATAATTTCACGTATTGGAGCGAGTTTATCGATATTTGCACGTGCTTGTCGATTATGTCTATGCAAATTACATAAGCCTAGAAATATATTCAACGTTCAATGTGCGCACAAAACAACAATTGAGATCGATTGAGCGTTGTCTGTCTGGCTACGTAATTGACAATCGTGTCAACAAATCTAATATCCCTACTCATTGATAGTGACAATCTGTCTCGCTCGATTACACAGTGCTCTTTATCGCGACGTCTCATTCGAACAGGTCGACGTTGCCGTCCCGCCGCACACACCGCGTCAATGGCCGTCAGTTTCGAAGTCAATTTCGGATTGAACTAACGCAAACACTTGTCAATAAAAGTTTTATTTAAAGATTGCTTTATTCAATATATCTATTTATTTTAAACTATTAATGGCGTGTTGTTTAATAAATGACGGCGATTGTAGAACATAAATGTAAATGAAAATCAAAATGGCATCCGAGTCAGATAGTGATGTGAAATTGATACCATTACCACAGTCGACTAGTGATGTGGCCGAGCGCGAATTCGTTTTAAAACTAATATCTCTTTATAAAGAAAAGGCTATACTTTGGAATGCAAATAATGAACATTATACGAATAAATATAGAAGGATTGTGGCTCTTAAGAATATTTGCGACGCATTGAAAAGGTATAAACCAAACTATACGGTGGAACAGTTAAAGAAAAAATTGAATATATTAAGAACAAATTTTAATAAGGAAAGGAATAAGATTGAATTAAGGAAATCTATTTCGCCTGATGAAGACGCGGAACCGGTTTTGTGGTATTATAATGAGATGGCGTTTTTGATTGGACAAGAAGTGCCAACAAAAAAGATTGTTGTGGTAAGTTATTTCTTTTTTAATTTCTGTGTCGCGAGGGACTTTACAAACATTCAAACAACGGACACAGAACACCCAGACTCCGAACAACCGTTTGTGGATCACACAAACTTTTGTCCCGCGTGAGAATCGAACCCACAACACTCGGCGCGGCGCCGCCAGTGGCAAGGCGACCACTTAAACCACTTCGCTATTCAACAATCAAAAAATCGAATTATTTTTTATACGTACATACATAAAAAATATTATATTTAGCTTTAGTAAAATGCATGTTTAAGTTCGCCGATAGCATAGTGCGGGACTGTTGCACTGTCACGCAGAGTTCTCGAGTTCAATCCTATGGCACGCACGGTCTGACTTTTCGAAGATGCGTGCATATAATAATAATATTATAATATAATAATATTCTACCACATACACACAACACCATCTAGCCCAAACTAAGCAGAGCTTGTACTATAGATACTAGACAATGGATAAACATACATATATACTTTTTTTTTGTAAATACATACATATTATACATAGAAACACCCAGACCAAGACAAACATCCATGTTCATGCACACAAATGTTTGACTTGTGCGGGAATCGAACCTGCGACCTCAGGCGTGGCAGTCGGTTACACTAACCACAACGCCACCGAGGCCGACAAATATAATGTATTAAATAATACTTAATAATAATTAAACACTTTTTTGATTGAATAAATAAAAGTCTTTACAAAACACATTACCGGCTACTTATTGTATTAAATTCACATTAAAACGATATTTAATCTAAAGGAACACAATTTAAATATTGGACACAAAAAGTCTTGCTTATGAAGTCTGTTTTTCATTTTATTAGCTGAACTAGGTCAGAGACTGTGTTTCAGGCTGTTTCTAATATTACATTGTTTTTCTACTGTTAATATTTATACTGCAATCGTGCCACTGTCAATCTGGGAATGAAAAAATAACAGCTGTTCGACGACCCGTGAAATGTCTAGTGGAAAACAATAGGCGGGGTCATGTCGCATAGAGGAATGGTGTATTATCTAACTTAAACGAAATGTGCACCAGTATTTAACGATCACAAATATTTTTAAATGCATAGTCTTATTCTTATCTTATCTTATGTGGGGGCCAATTAGTGCGGACCGGCGACACTTAGATTCAGTGGGGTCTTTTGTGTCGACACTCTCCCAATAACGACTGCCATAGATGTTCATAGCAGCCGGGACCGACGGCTTAACGTGCTCTCCGAGGCACAGAGCAGGCGATAATTGTCAATCAATACGCACATAATTTCGAAAAGTCATATAACTTCCGAAAGTCAGAGGTGCGTGAAGTGGGTTCGAACCCGAGACCCTCTTCATTGCAGTCTGTTGGTCTCCCCACTGAGCTATCGCTGCTCTTAGTCTTATTCTTATAAGTATACTAGACTAGCGACCCGCGCCGGCTTCAGTATAAAACCTTAACAAATTGCATTGAATCTTTCTCATGAATCACTTTGTCTATTGGTGAGAACTGCATGAAAATGCGTTCAGTAGTTTTTGAGTTTATCGCATACAGACGCGGCGTGGAACTTTGTTTTGTAATATGTAGTGATAATGTAGAGGTTGTACAAGGTGAATTGCACCTCCATTGTGCTAGCTAGCTATAGTTTTAGTTCCTACGTAGTTGAGGGCACTGTTTTAGACTCCGTGCTGCTAATAAAATTTTCTTGCTAAAAATCTCAGTTATAATTTTCCCGACCAAAACTCAAACCCAAGACCACATTACATAGTCCTTCTAAAATAGCTCATAAATGGTATTCCCTACGGCCACTTGTATATAACCTTAACTAGCGACCCACCCTGGCTTCGGTAGAGAAATCGGTCGGGTAGAGAAAATCTTAGCAAATTATACCTATATCTAAACCTTCCTCATGAATCACTGCCTATTAGTGAAAGCCTCATGAAAACCCGTTCAGTAGTTTTAAGTTTATCGCAAACAGACAGAAATGATGAGACCTGAGGCGCGGCAGAGGACGTTGTTTTATAATAGATATGTAGTGATAATGAGGCACTATATTTCAAAATTCCGTACTGCTATCGATATTTAATAACTAGAAAACTCAATCACACAAATCATTTCTGAATCGAAATCGAAGTCAAGACCTCACAGTAACGTAGTCAACGTATACTTATGTTGTGCCAACGAAAAAGTATTTATAACTAGTTTATATCCGCGGCATCACTCGCGTTAATGCAAATTTTTGCCAATAAATTTCCATCCTTCGTCAACGGAGTATGCAAAATTTCATGATGATCGAACGAGTAGTTTTATAGATAGCGTTATTTAAACTCACATTCGCATCTGTAATATTAAAATTAGGATGCGATTGGCATATTCTATAACTGTGTATGAGTATAGTAAAATTTTCTTTACAGGACAAAGCACCAACGCACAGCAAATTGTTACGGAACTTAAAAAGAAAAAAAATAAGCCTAATCAGCGAATCCACATCGGGGATGAGGAAACCAGATAACGAGGAAGATGTTCTCGCGAAATGCTGGGCAATGAAGCTTAGGAAACTGACTCCAGACCAGAGACTGTATGCCGAAAAGATTATTAACGATACACTGTTCGAAGCCGAGTTGGGTACTTTAACTCGGTATGGAGCTACTTTCAACGCTAACCCTACTATTTGGAGTCAATATTCCACCGAATCACATTCACCCGTATATAAATCTCCTCCATCATAAAATTGGTGTCCCTCTCTCTTTATAATATTTGAATAATGTCCTTCGGACCAAATTTCGGTCACGGCGGCCAGTCTCCGTTAAGACTGGCCGACGTGACTTTGACACAATTGCACTCTCTGTTCTTTAACTCTCATGATCCGATGGGACGGTAATTCGACATGACCGAAGAGAGATCAGGCGCAGGACCAACGGCTGTACGCGCTTTCTGAGGCACGGGGGCGTCTAACACCGCCAACTTCCTAACTCCGGGCTGCTATAGAGATTTCTTAACAGTAAACCCAATAACTTTTTCTTGGCCCGACCCGGGATTCGAACCCGAGACCTCATGCATAGCAGTCGCATTCACTACCGCTGCGCTACGGAGGCAGTTCGGTCAGTTTAGTCGGAATATTTAAATAAGTACAAATTTAGTGCTTTAAAGTACAACAAAAAATAATGTAAATATGTAGCTACCTAAACACAAAAATATGAGAAGGCATACATTATGATGGTTGTACAATTAACACACTACTTTTAGCAATTCCTAAACTGAGACTTGCTCGTATTTTAGAAATCGATGGCTCTCCATTTTGTGTCATAATTTACCATCGCACTTCGTGGACTTGATGCACATTGTAATACAAGACTTCTATACTGGATAAAGATAACATACATTATATATACAGAGTGATTTTGAAATCGTGTAATTCCTTTTAACCACGCATTCTACTGGTGGTATAGAATAACCCTGACCATATTTTTTTTTATTAGAATTAATTTTTTGGAAAAATTAATGTACCGTTTTTTTTTCGTGAAATGGTTTCAGATAGTCATATATTACCACCCGAGGCAATTTTAAGTTTTTTCTAATTAAAAAAGTCGGTGTCGCGGGGGACTTGACAAACATTCAAACAACAGACACAAAGAACCCTCAGACTCGAAACAACCATTTGTTACTCACACATTTTTTGTCCCGTGTGGGATTCGAACCCACTACATTCGAAGAAGTGGCAGTGGCGAGGCGACCGCTTAAAAATCGCATTCACGTAGGAGAAGTAACAGAAGTAGCAGTCGTCATGTCATCCTAGATACTGGCATCTGATTAGTCCACGAGATGTCAATTCTTCTTCTTCTTCTCTGTTTTAACCTATTTTGTGAAAATAGTCGTGATTGAAGTACTGGTTTTACATCACCATCATTATCATTTATCATTAAAAAAGACAACTCACACACTAGGTATAAATCCTGAATCGCGAGGGACTTTATAAACATTCAATCAACGGACACAAAGAACACCTAGGCTCGGAACAACCATTTGTGGATCACACAAAGTTTTGTCCCGTGTGGGGATCGAACCCACAACACTCGGCGCAGTGGCAGTGGCGAGGCGATCACTTAAACCACTACGCCATTCGTGAAGTCAAACAAAAGTTACAGCTTCGAATGTCATCTATTTACCAGGAATTATTTATAAAAAACAGCTTGTGTCTATGAATTTACTGTTAGATTTGACATTCTTGTAAATATCTGTTAAATATAACGAACTTTTTAATTGTTATTGATTTATATTTATATTACTGAATATTATTTCTTTTATTCTAACGGATTCAAGTGAAAACTTTGGCAAAATAGGTTGAAAATAGTAAATTTAAACATGTAGAAATTTTTATTATAAATAATTTTATGAACCGCTGATCGTTTATTTAAGTATGTTTATCTCGAATCTTTCCTTTAAAATAGATAATATGTAACGGCTGTATAGCGTGTACCAAAAATTTATAAATAAAAATAGTTCACGGAAGAAACACAAGTTTTTTTAAAATTTTTGTATACCACTAAAGTGCCAAACAAGTATACGGCCCACTTGATGGTAAGTGGTCACCGTAGCCTATGGACGCCTGCAACACCAGAGGCATCACCTGCGCGTTGCCGACCCTTTAGAAAAGGAAGTGAGGAGAAGGAGCTGGAAGGGGGGAAAAGGGATGCTTGGGCCTCCGGCACTCTCACTCGCCGAACGAAACACAACAGTAGAAATACTGCTATTTCACGTCGATATTCTGTGAGAGGATAGTTTTTCCCCGGTCGAGCCGGCCCATTCATGCTGAAATCAGCGAGGCTCTACTACTCTAAAAAAATAAAATATTCAGATTTTTTTAATGAAACGTTCGCACTAGGTATAATTTCTGTGTCGCGGGGACTTTACAAACATTCAAACAACGAGCTCAAAGAACTTTCAGACTGGAAACTACTCCGATCACACACAAATATTTGTGCCGTGTGGGGTATTAAACCCACTACACTCGGCGTAGTGGCAATGGCGAAGCGAGCACTTAAACCACTGCGCCATCTGTGTAGTTAGATAGTATATATCATTTTATATTAGTTTCTCAAATAGACGGCCTCGCACAGTGTTAATATTGAAATAAACTACTACTTTACACGGATTGTATCGCGACTTAATATGAGGAGTATAGTTTCAAAGCCCGCTAAAACGATATCAGAACAAAAATAATGCTTTGATTATGAAGCTCCTTCGTTGCTTCTATCGCATTGCACGGATAGTTTAAAAAAAAGACACTATAATTATATTAAATCAGCTCACAAATTAGCAGTTTGTTGCAAACACCGCTAAAAGATTCCATTTAAATTATGTCTTTAAATGGTTTACCATTATTTGGTGAAAAGTATTTTAGAGGATTTTGAAACTAAACTACTCATATAAAAATACTACTTTTATACTTATTTAACACTACATTTGCCTTTAACTGAGTTTAAAAAGTCTGTATTCAAGTTGCTGGTAAATAAAAGTTACTATTCTTTGAATGACACAATTTTAATAACATGATAATAATAAGATACATGATGTAATATAATTATAATGTAATAAGAATTTATTTTAATTTTGTTAATGGTTTAATATTTTTTTTGTTTAATAATTTTTTTAATTGTATTTGCCTTGTAATTTGAATTTGGTTCTTGACATTGACGATATTTTTTTTTGTCTTTTGTATTACCCATTTAAATTTGTATGTCTCAATGACAGAACATAGTGGACACATAATTTGTAACATCTTTTTAACACCTATGTTTCTACAAATAAACGATTTCTGATTCTGATTCACTTTCACCATACGCTACATTTTCTTTTAAGCAGCCTTGGTCACGGGGACTCTTCATCGATTTTCAGTCTGCCAATGTATAACATTCGCGTATACTTATGTAAAACAGCATTCGACTGCAGGAGTCAGAAGTTTGATGTCCGGATCAAGCAGACTGTTTCTCCAGAAATATTCAATAGCAGCACGGATCCTGGAACTGCGACTGGTCGATGGCAGTCAGCTCACCCTCAATTTCTTGGAATGAAAGCGAGGTGAAACTTTCTTGTTATAAATCGCTCACCCCTTCAAAGTTATATAGAGGCTTTGTGTTTATGCGATAGCTTAATGGGAGACCGTAAGACTGCTACGCAGAGGACTGGACTTTGATCCCAAGGCGCGCATCTCTGACTATTCGAAGTTTCGAAGTCTCTCGCATAACCGATGAAGGAAATGTCTGCATGTCTGTGAGTTCTTTATAATGTTCTCGAAGAAGTTTGAAGTTTCTCGACCTGTACTACCAGCGTGATGGACAATGGCCTATCCTTTCTCACACTGAGAAGAGTCCCGTGCCCAGCAGTGGGACAGTTTAATACAGGGTTGATATAATATATATTGTACGGGTTCATGTATTGCTGTATAAAAATTTTCGTATTTTTTACCAACAATAACAATAAATGTTTTATGTAATAAAAAATTGGTAACGGGCCGTGGTTTTCGTTCCAATAAAGTTAAATCGCAAAGTGTTGGCGCGGTATTGGCTGGCTGCCAGCAAACTTGACAAATCATACACCTTTGTAGGATGACCAAATGTTGTTCTAACAAATGTGTTACGAATATTGGAACTCCACTTGCGGCAGATAGAGTAGTTGTCCATGTATGATTTAGTACATTATTTTACATACAAGAGCAAATATAATAATATTCTATCACATACACACAACACCATCTAGCCCAAACTAAGCAGAGCTTGTAGTATGGGATAATCGACAAACATACATATATTATATACTTTATTGGAAATACATACATATTATACATAGAAACACCCAGACCAAGACAAACATCCATGTTCATGCACACAAATGTTTGACTTGTGCGGGAATCGAAACCGCTACCTCAGGCGTGGCAGTCGGTTACAGTAACTCTTTGTGTAAACAGCATCAAAATTTGTTGCAATCTAAGAGAATCCTAACTATATTGTAACGTAGTGCTTAGTTGGTCACGTTTTTAGAACGTGGTCGACCAGAAAGTTTAAGGTAGTGGAGTTAAAATAACACTATAGTTCACAATTACACGTTCTTTAATGAGAGTTTTACAATAGGAGAAAGTACACGAATTATATGTATTATACAATATGAAACAGGGCGTGGTTCTAGTGTAACGGCTTCGGTACGAGGTCCGGCAGGAGCACAGTTGACCACTTAACTTTAGGACGGCGCGGCGCGGCGGCCGGGCGGCCGGCGGAAGACTCTGGATCCTGGGCGTGGCCGTGCTTTTATTTGCCGCCGCTGGGGAGGCGAAGCCGAAGGAGGGGCGCCACGAACACAGCCGCAGAGACACGACCGGTCCGCGTGACAATATAATATTATAAATGCGAAAGTGAGTTTTTTTTGTCAAGGGTACAGAATAGTTCATAGGGTAACTTTTATCCAGAAAAAGTACTGTTGCTAACCTAACCTACATTTACGCAAGCGAAGCCGCGGGCAAAACCTAGCAATTACTATTTTAAATGGTGTAGTGTGGATCTAGCTATCTCCCTCGGAAAGCTGCATTAAAATAGTGTTACAACGTGTATCGTGCATCCCTTTCTTTTATTTGACAATTACCACTACTATAATGTTTGTACGCCTGTACACTTATTATTTATTGTTAAGTAGATTAAAAAGATTTGTAATGTATTATTACATTACAAATCTATAAAATATTATTAGAACTAGAATATTATTATCTTATGATAATAATATTCTTTTAGAATTTAGATAAGTAACGTAACTATTTTATTGATTTAACCAACATTTGTGAGTCAAACTGCGTGCTGCTATTGAGGCTTTTTGACAAAAAACACAACACATTGTTCGACTTGGACACCGAGACCACACATAGAGCAGTCACATACTATTCTATTATTTATTGCTGACATCTTCGACTCACGATACGAGAAATATTGTCCAATTATCACTTAAAAAAATGGAAATGTATTCATTTAAATTTAACTTTTTTTACGTGGGGGAATGCATTGACGTATACCCCTCCGCGGGGACGGGCGGAGGGGTTATGTTGAAATGACGAAAATGCACTTCCCGGGATACCGACTAAACCTACCACGGTGTTCCTTGTTAAAACCGCTATCGACGGGGCCGCGCGAATCACTTGCACATGCGGTCGTGACCCCACTGAGGTTTCGGCCCGCCGTATGAAACGGCAGGCCACTACACAACGAGACCTACCGTAGGCACTCACTCATTTAAAATCCCCTACTGTCCCCCGCTAGAGGAGAGACGGACACGACATAGAGGCGCGCGTGGGAACACGCACGCCGCCTCTCGGACCTGGTGCTGATCGGATGGCGGGCAGTCCCACGAAGCCCACCACCACCAGATCAAACCTCAGGGTGGCTGGAGGTCATCTCGCGCCCTCCAGCACCCGGTTCTGCGGTTGGGGAGAAGGTTTAAGCATTTAAGGTTTAATTTACGTTGTCATACTGGCTCCTGTTTTGCATCCCAAACCGATGAAAGTTTTTAATACCAAGCTTAAACTGCTTGTTCGTACAAAATATGTGCCTGTTTTGCATCAGCTATAAGCCTTAACGCGGCCTTTATTACATAGCGTATGGAACTTAAAAGTTTTATACGGATTGTCGATATCACTTACAATATTATAGGAGTAGAATTTGATCTATACAATCGTTATTTTAATTAATTGATTAAGTGGCCATACCATTGCCACGGCGGGCGGCGTCGAGTGTTGGCGGTTCGATCTATATGGGACAAAGTGTATGATTCACAAATACTTGTTCAGAGTCTGCGTGTTCTTTGTATGTCTTTGTTGATCTCAGATGCCTCGTCTTCGTTTAGATTGGCCGCCGCAACCGATGTCATGAAGGTTCTACTTCATAAACAATTTATTTTTAATTTTGTCATGATAATTTATTATTAACTAGATTTTGCCTCCGGTTTGTCAATGTAGGTTAGGTTATATTAGTAACAGTACTGTTTTCTGCTTGAAAGATACACTGTCTTTTGCTATTCCCCTGACAACGTGCATGCGAAATTTCATCATGATCGGTCCAGTAGTTAAGGCGTGAAATCGTAGAAAAGTAAAAAAAAAATAGGGCAGTCTTTGGGGATGCCGATAGAAGTAAAAACTTTAATCCTTGATCATAAACACTTCTTTATAAACAAAAAATAATTCAAAAATGGAAAGCGTTCGGTGACGATGACGCGAGTTCCATGATTTTTGTTCACCCAAGAAGCGCTCAACGCGCTTAGAGAAGTTTTCACTTCAAAAAATCTCACATTCGCATTTGTAATATTAGTTAGGATATATTAGTTAATAAAATAGTTTATACATTTTCAGGAAAAAAATTGTTGAGTTTGAGATTGGTATGGGCAGTGTTATCGCTTCAGGCCTGAGCAAGATGGATACCTCTTGTGCCCTACCTCTTTTACATTTGAATAGTTTATAAGTAACAAGATAAAACTCTAGACCTTTTTTTTTGTAAATAAACAAAGAGCCGGGTATGTGTGCGGGCCGGCCTCGCGCACCAAGGTTCCGTCCCTTATTTGACAACTTATAAAGTTATTTAACGTAATTTAGGATCGGTTACTATGTAGTACATAGGTCATAGGTCATAGGTACGCACGTTATCCTGAGCGCCACGGTCTTGTATAGAAGACAAACGTTTCCGTGCCCTCCACGCCACGACTTTATTAGAAGACAATGTCTAATCGTAACATTTATTAATATAAATACACCAAAAAATAGGTCGCTTTATTATATTGCGTAATTTTACTATCGCCTAAAACCCAAATCTTACATTTTTATTTCAATAGAGGCCTTTGTTTATTTTTAAAACAGCAAATTTAAAGTAGCCAAACATTTTTTTACTATTATAGATTTATAGCTTGGCGCTGGACACATCGCGTTCAGCATAGGTTGGCACTCAAAAGGTTAAATATTCACATATTTTTCATATGAAATGTGTTAAAATGTGTCTGTCTGTATGTAAAACGACTCGTTTTTCGATTTAGGAATCGGGCCCTTGACAACTGCATTTTGTTTTCACCTACACAAACGTTTTAAAGGAAAAGATTTGTATTTTTGTATGTAGTGAATAAATTCAAAGCTAGTGATCCGATTTTCAAAATTTCTTTCGCTAGTAGATGGCTACTTTATCCAGAACTAGCTGTTACCTGCGATTTCGTCCGCGTTGATTTTAACTAAAAAGTGTTTGTCTCCGCGGAACCCTATTCTTTTTCTAAAATTAAAGTAGCTTAAGTTACTCCTTATAACATCAGCTACCTGTCAGTGAAAGTCCTGTCAAAATCGGTTCAGGCGTTTCGGAGATTAGCCGGAACAAACAGACAGACAGACAGAAATTTTAAAAATATATGTTTTCATATAGGTATCTTATATACTTTCATATGCATTAGATAAAAAGCTGTTATTTTGACATTACAAACAGACACTTCAATTTTATTTATTTGTATAATAATAATAATAATGTTCTACCACATACACACAACACCATCTAGCCCAAACTAAGCAGAGCTTGTACTATGGGTACTAGACAATGGATAAACATACAGATGTATAGATTCACATAGGCTATAATATGACATCGCGTTACCAGCGAAGGGAACGGACCAGTAATCATAAACCGCGGGATCAGTTTGCTGTAAAAGGGGCATGCTTATTTTTAAATAAACTTTTGCGATTCCATGGTGGATTTACATAAATCACACCGTGATCCTTATTTCTAGGTTTACGTTGCAGCTGCTGTTTTGCAGATGAAATATGGCTCTTAAGGGTACTGAGACATATTTATTGTCTTGGTGGCGTAGCAGTCGAGTTTTCTACATTTTTTTAATTTTTTATTTTTATTTTGCTCGTCAAAATGACCACACTCCACCTGATGGTAAGCAGTCGTGTGGTCTAAGAGCAGTGGCCTCCACATCGCCCCCACAGTAGCCGAGGCGATGTTGAGGTCTCTACTTTGACGGCCTGAGAAGATGCTTTTACACGCCCCGCTTAAAGAACCCAGGATTGAAGGAAGAAGGAAACACGTGCCTTGGCAGAGAATTCCATGCCTTGGTCGTTCGGCAGAGATATGAGGACCCAAACTTTTTGGTACGCGCTGTAATCGACTCTACCGTGTAAGGATGGCATCTGAGCCCAGCACGCGTTGTTCTGGATAGGAAAGGGGAGGGCGCGATAAGGTGGAATAACTCTTCAGACCACTCCCCGTGGTATATTCTGTATAAACATGCCAATGAGGCAATGTCCCTACGGAGTTGCAGAGGTTCCAGTGAACTCGTGACCTCTGGATCTCCGATGATACGGACAGCCCGCCGCTGTAACCGGTCGAGAGCGTCCAGCAAGTACTGCGCGGAGCCATCCCAAAGATGAGAACAGTACTCCACGCAAGGGCGCACTTGTGCCTTATACAATAGGCACAGTTGCCCAGGCGTGAAGAACCGCCTCACCCTGTTCAGAACTCCGAGTTTTCGCGACGCTTACTTAATGACGCTCTCGATATAGGTTTTCTGATTAAGGGAGCGGCAAAGATCCATACCTAAGATGGAGAGACTGTCACGTATCACCAGTGGAGTGTTCTTCAGAGAAGGGAGGGGAAGGAACGAAGACTTTTTTGTTGAGAACGCGCATGCCTGGGTCTTCTTGGCGTTGAACTTGACCAAGTTCTTGGCACCCCATTCATAGATACGGTCCAAGGTCTGGTCAAGTTCAACGACAAGATTCTGACTTTTCCCCTCAACCTCAGCCTGTTTGGCCCCAGGATGTCCGAGATATCGCCCATGCACGGTACTGTCGTCCGCATAACAATGTATGTTGCCGAGATTCAACATATCATTGATATGCAGAAGAAAGAGCGTAGGGGATAAGACAGAACCCTGAGGGACTCCTGCATTGACCTGCATAAATTTGAAAGCGCGACCGCCGCAAAGGACCCGAATACGACGCTTCTGCAGGAAACTTGCAATCCAGGTGCACAGTTGAGGGGGCAAGCCATAGGCCGGAAGCTTGGAAAGAAGAGACCGGTGCCAGACTCTGTCGAAAGCTTTGGCTATGTCAAGGCTGATAGCCAAAGACTCGCCGTGCTTGTCCATAGCTTCACCCCAAAGGTGCGTGACGAACGCTAGAAGATCACCCGTTGATCGTTTAGCCCGAAAGCCGTATTGCTGTCCGCAAGATCTTGGGTTCAATTCCTTGGCCGGCTAAAGCGTTATCGGGTGTTTCTGAGACAGCCTCGGTGTACGCAATGATTGTGTATACGGCTGCTGTCCATGAGGTCTCGGGTTCAACAAAAAGTAATTGGTTTTTTCAGTTAGAAATTCTCAGTAATGACTGCACGGATGGCGTAGTGGTTTAAGTGGTCGCCTCGCCACTGCCGCCGTGCCGAGTGTTGTGGGTTCGATCCCCACACGGGACAACAATTTCTGTGATCCACAAATAGTTATCCTAAGGCTGACTGTTCCTTGTGTCTGTTGTCTGTATGTTTCTAAAGTCCTGGGCCTCGTTGGCGTAGTGGTTAGTGTAACCGACTGTCATGCCTGAGGTCGCGGGTTCGATTTCCGCACAAGTCAAACATTTGTGTGCATGAACATGAATGTTTGTCTTGGTCTGGGTGTTTTTATGTATAATATGTATGTATTTACAAAAAAAAAGTATTTATGTATGTTTATCCATTGTCTAGTACCCATAGTGCCAGCTCTACTTAGTTTGGGCTAGATGGTGTTGTGCGTATGTGATAGAATAAAAAATAGAACATAGAACACAGGAATTATATCTACTCGGGAGATGACTGTTTAAAAAGAGAAAACTGCTTAGTACTGCCATGGTGGTGTAGCGTGTAGTGTTTACGACTGGTGTCCATGAGGTATTGGTTTCGATTCCTGGGTAAGGCAACGTATTATCGGTTGTTTCTGCTAAGATATTGTTAGGAACCGCACGGAGCAATAAGCTTGTCCCCTATAACATGGGACTTAGCTGGCGAAATGAGGGCATAATAGGGTATAACTCTGCCTACCCCTTCGGGGATATACAAGTCGGCCTCAATGTCGTAGTGGTTAATATGACCGACTGCCACGCCTGAGGTCGCGGGTTCGATTCCCGCACAAGTCAAACATTTGTGTGATGGACATGGATGTTTGTCTTGGTCTAGGTGTTGCAATGTATGGGGGCCTGCTATGGATGACTCAATTCTTTTAAGAGCTCCCAACAGGCCCCTCCATTGGGTGAGAGAGGGAACACCCCAGGTTTTTTAGTGGGTATACTAGCGCTCTTCATGCTGGGGAGTCCCACACGCCCCGCCGGTGCCGTGCCCTAGCCGGCGGATAGTGCATCAAGCATTTTTCCTGGGTATCAAAAAAAAAGGTGTTGCTATGTATAAATTATGTATGTATTTACAAAAAGAAGTAAGTATGTATGTATGTTTATCCATTGTCTATTACCCATTGTACAAGCTCTGCTTAGTTTGGGCTAGATTGTGTGTCTTATCACAGGTATTTTCTAACATATTACATTAGAAAAATAACTGGTCCCGCTCTGCGGTTTGTGCGCTTTTATTTAATCTTTTATTATTATTAAACTCACATTCGCATTTATAATATTAGTTAGAATTATTAATACTTATACTACGTTTAACTTCACGATAACTAAATATATTTTTAAACTTTTCCGTCATGACTGATTAAAAAAAGACAAACTTTTGAAAATAAAGCATCTTATCTACTGTTACTAACATAACCCATATTTAGGCGAGCGCAGCCGTGGGCACAATCTAGCATTATATAAACTAAGATTTTTTGACCTGACAACGTCTAATAAATCGATGAATGCCGGCTGCACGCACGTAAAAGGATGACTCATTGTCCCGTTACGCTCATTGTCCCGTTACGCTCATTGTAACGTTACGGTAAATAAATTTTGATATGACGTTGCCACGTTAAACTATCGTCCGTAAACCGACTTTATAGACAACCAATTTTTTAAGTACCTAAATATAACCTATCAAATAGTTATTCAATGGCGTATTATATTATACTATTAATTTTTTAATTTCGCTTTTATTAGTAAAAGTCACGTTTCATTTTATCGTCTTGGTCTTACCGTCTCCACACCTGCACCTTGCGTCTACATTGATTGAAAAGTATTGCCAATATGAACAGTCATACGTCTTCGCATAATAACTATATTTATATACTTATTGATAACATGGTTGCATATTTTACATTAGGTATATACCAAATGCTGACAAAGTAAATCACATGTTAACGTGCAAGGCGTTACGCAGACGACAGGCGTATTTTTATAATTATATCTAGACTAGCTTTTGCCCGCGGCTTCGCTCGCGTTAATTTAGAATTTGACAATCAATTCGGGTTGTACTCTGCTTGTAATAATATAATTCAATCACGATTCGAAAGACACGTGGCGCCATCTACTATTATAAGAACGTTATTGTTGTTTTCCTCGGGAACAGTAATTTTTTTCGGAATGAAAGGTAGCCTATGTCCGTTTCTGTACACTTGACAACGTATATGCAAAATTTCAGGATTATCGGTTCAGTAGTTTAGGCGTGAAAAGGTAACAAACAAACAAACTCATTTTCGCTTTTATAATATTAGTTAGGATTAGGATTTTGCCCGCAGTTACGGTCCCGTAAATGTAGGTTAGGTTATGTTAGGAACAGATTTTTCTGGATTAAAGGTACTCTATGTCCTTTTCTGTATCTACATATATGAAATTGTATGATGATCGGTCGCGTAGTTAAGACCTAAAAGCGTACCTAACAAACAAACAAACTCACATTCGCATTTATTATATTCGATTTTCTATAAAATATAAACGTCTTTACAAAACGCATTACACGCTACTTATTGTATCAAATTCACATTAAAACTACATATACATATTTAAAGAAGGAGGACAAGAAAAGGATCATTTACAATTTTAATACTGTACCTCCACAAAAAGCTTACCTATTTATGATTTCTGTTATTTTACATGCAAATGCTTGAACTAGGCCAAGAACCTGTGGAGGACCCCCCATAGTGCTTGCGTCCTCGTCGCGCCCCCTGGAAACGACCCGGTTCTGTCACCGTAACGGAGTGTCAGACCGGGGTTCGGCTAAAGTGCACTTGCGTGCCGGTTCGTATTGTCCTGTTTACTGTTATTCTGTCTGTTGTCTGTCCCTGACTGTTCGCTTGAGCCATGCCCAAGCAACAGCGAGATGCGCGTGGGAGATTTGAAAAAGGCCCTTATCAGGGCTACCAAAAAGGCCCTTCTCAGGGCCACTCCGAGCAGGAGAGTGTTCCGGAAGATTTATCGGACTCCACGTCGTTTGACTCGCGTGCCGAAGTGGTGGCGGGGGCCACCTTTGGGGAGGCAGGCAGCCGAAAGCAGCCGTCCACTTCGTTCTCCGTGCCTGGGTATTTAGACTCAGACACGGAGACCGAAGGGACGGCGGCCGCCAAGGTGCCCGCTGCCAGACGAGGGCGGGAGAGAGCGGTGAAGGGGGCACGCTCCAGGGAGGAGTTCCTCATGCCCACTTCGGTGCAGCCGAATGCGGAGTTTGAGGCGGCGCTTCACGAAAGACGCCTTGGGAAGGGGCCGGCTACTGTTGCCGCCGACCTGGGGATGGAGTTTGGCAGCGAGTCAGATTCCACCCCAGTGTTCGACTTGCGCGACTTGAGCGACCTAAATACCCAAGAATTAAGAGCGCGGGCGGGCGAAAAGCTCGCCTGCATTCTAGAGGTGGCCCGAAAGTCGGGCAATTTAAAGGGCGAGTTTGTCGCTCGCCTGAAGCGGTTGACATCGCTACTGGGGAGGTGGTGGACACCCTGGCGGGCCGCAGCAAGGCGGAGGAGACGCGGCGGCTGAGGGCCGAAAACTCCCGCCTGCGTCTCGAAGGTGAGGCACTCAAGGCGGAGGTAAAGGCGCTCCGTCGGGGCTTCGCTGAGGCAAAGACGGAGGCCGCCGCGGCGACGACTGCCGCCACCGCCGCCGCTGCCGCCGCCGCTACCACCACTGCGGAGACGCGGGCAGCCCCTACCGCCCCTCACGTGGGTCCCGAGCTGGTGGAGGAACTTAAGCGCTCCCTTACCATCACGCTCGAGACGATGTTGAGCGCCCGGCTCGCGAGGCTCGAGGACCGGCTTCTACCGGCCCCGACGGTCCGCCCTCCGCTGAGAGCGGATGCCAGGAGGGCGGCGGCAGACGCCACACCGCCCATACCGGCGCCTCAGCCGGTTACCCCCAAGGCGGGCAAGGGGACCAAGCAGGCCCCCAGAACTGCCGCTGCTCCTGCAGCGGCACCGACCGCGGGTCCCTCTAGGTCTAGGGGAACCCGAAACGCCAGCGGGGCTGCCCTGCTGCCGCCGTCACTCAGGAAACATGGGTGACGGTGGTAGGGAAGGGAAAAGGGGAAGGGAAAGTCCTACCCCCCCCTCTACATCTGCGCCTGCCCAGGTGGCGCGTGCCCCCGCCGCCAAAGCCCGGCCTGCTGACTGTTGCCCCCAAGAATGTGGCGGCGGCACTGAGGTCCCCGAAATCCGCGGTAGTCGTGCTGTCGTTGCAGCCCGAGGCCGCGGCCAAGGGGATGACGTATGCTGCCGCCATCAGGGCGGCACAGGAAAAGGTCGACCTAAGGGAGCTGGGTATCGACCAACTCCGCTTCCGCCAGACGGCTACGGGAGCCAGGATCATAGAGATTCCTGGCTCCCAAAGCGGAGAAAAGGCGGATAGGCTCGCGGAGAAATTCCGCGCCAGCGTCACCAGGCCCGTAAAATCCACAGACTTGCGGATTACGGGCCTGGGCGATGCTGCCACAAAGGAGAAGACGACGGCGGCGGTCGCGGCGGCGGGCGAGTGCGAGGTGCGGCTCGTCAAGGTCGGGGAGATCTGCCCCGGCTTTGATGGCGCCGGCTCCGCCCTTGTGTCCTGCCCTGTCTCGGCAGCCAAAGTGCTGCTGAGCGGGGTCATGCTTCTCATAGGGTGGAGCTCGGTGAAGGTGGTAGCGCTGCGAGAGCGCCCCATGCGCTGCTTCAGTAGCATGGGGCTGGGGCACACGCGCCCCCAGTGTCCCGCCGCAGCCGACAGGGGTGACCTGTGCTTCCGTTGTGGAGACGCAGGCCACCGGGTGGCCAACTGTGGCAAGGCCGGGCTGCGCTGCGCCATTTGCGCAGAGGTGGGAAAGCCCTCGGGCCACGTTATGGGGGGGCGCAGCTGCAACCCCCCGAAGACGAAGGGAAAAGCCCCTGGGACCCGGGCCGCCCCTGCGGCCACCAGTCAGGCCGCCCCTGAGGCAGCGCGCCGCGAAGCGGTGTGCGGGGAGGTTGTGATGTCTGATTAGTATGGACCAGGTCGGACATCACAACTTCCTTCAGGCGAACCTGAACCACTGCGCCAGGGCCCAAGACCTGCTCATGCAGACCCTGGCGCAGTGGGAAATTGATTTGACCGTCGCCGCGGAGCCGTATTTCGTCCCCTCCAGTCCCTATTGGGCTGAGGACTTGAACGGCTCCGTGGCCATCGTTGGGAGGGTTGGCGGCCCCCTTCTCTCAGTCATAGAGAGAGGGGCGGGGTACGTGGTGGCCAGGTGGGAGAGGTATGCGATCGTCGGCGCATACTTCTCCCCCAACAGAACCACCGCGGAGCTGGAGGTCTACATGGACCTCCTGGCCGCGGTGGTGAGAAGGCAGGCGCCACGTCAGATCCTCCTAATGGGGGACTTGAACGCCAAGGCCCGGGAATGGGGCAACCGCTGCACTGACACTCAAGGGGAGATAGTCAGGGAGTGGGCGGTTGCCACAGGACTGACCCTCCTCAATAGAGGGTCGGTCCACACGTGCGTGCGATGGTGTGGGGGGTCCGTGGTGGACCTAACTTTCACCAGCCCCGCTGTCGCGGCACGTGCCCGGGCCTGGAGGGTGATATCGGAGGTGGAGACGCTCTCGGACCACAAATACATAAGGTTCGAGTTCTCCGCCTCCGACAGTCAGGGAGGGTCCCGGCACGTGGTGCGATTGCTAACGCGACCCCATCCCGCCTCACCCCGTCGGCGGAAGGACTGCTCACCCCAGGTTTTTAGTGTGTATACCGACCCCCTTCAGGGGCGGGGAGTCTCACATAACCACCCTCCCCCCCCCCGGGGGAGAGGGTATCCATAAATCGACACACTGTCTCACAGCTGAGCGAATTTCCCCGAGCAGAAAGATTCGAATATATCCATATCGACATTGTAGAATTACTGCCCATATCTCAAGAGTTCCAGTACTGCGTGACAATCACAGACCGGCAAATAAAATGGCCTGAAGCAATACCAGTAGCAAATATCACCGCTGAAAGTGTCACTACAGCATTGATTAGCGGTCGGATGGCGCGATTTGGCTGTCCTGTTACAATTACAACGGATTAAGGACACCAGTTCGATTTGGATCTTTTCCATCAGCTGAAAAAGCTACTTGGAATTAATAAGATACTCATGGCTCCTTATCATCTGCAAGCTAACTGGCCAATAGAACAAGGCGCTAGCAAAATCTAGTCTTCTATAATCCCAGAACATCGTTGTCGGGACCGCCACAGTCAGTCGTCTGCCAGGCGCCTAACAAGTAACACCTACTAAAATGGTATGATAGTATACTTATCTATAGTATCTATTCAATCAATCAAATCATCAGCGATTAGCTTATAGAAATCATTTTATTTATATCACTGTTGAGGACTTTAGATTATTATTCTGTTTACTTTTAGCGAAATACATTGATAGTATGAAATCGTGCATAGTATTTCTGATTTTCGTAATAATTGATAATCGTAGGTATATAATAGATAATAAGTCGCTTGCCATGATGTCTAAAGTTAGGATAATGCGGTATATTTAATCGACTTACAAAAAGGAGAACGTTCTCAATTCGACTGTATGTTTTTTATGTGTGTTACCTGATATCTTTTTTCTAGATGAACCGATTTTGATGATTCTTTTTTTATTTGAAAACTGGCGCTTCGTATGTGGTCCCATTTAAACTGATCAAGATCTGGCATATCGTTTTTGAGTTTTTCTTAATAATGCGTATTTGGTTGACTTCGACTACATTGATGATGTTCTCATTTTATTATTTGTCTAGTTGTTGTCTAGCTGAAAAGCTTTAGCATTAAACAAAAGAAAATTAATGAATATGTATTAAATCACATTAAAACACATCAAATATACAACAATGAATGAATACTTCTGCCAAATTGCAAAACAGTTTGTTGGCAGACGTAGTGCCCGAATTATTAAGTTAGGTAGGTATAGAAAGTTTAACATACATACATACATACATAGATTCACGCCTGTTTCCCAGAGGGGTAGGCAGAGACTACGGATTTCCATTTGCTACGATCCTGACACACTTCTCTGGCTTCATTCACTTTCATCACATTCCTCATACACGCCCGTCGGTTCAAGGAGCTCTTAACCTGGCCTTTGTCCAGAACGCCTCCGATCTGATCAAGAAACGTTCGCCTAGGTTTTCCTCTTGGGACTGTTCCATTCACACTAGCCTTATAAACTTTCTTAGTCAGTCTTTCCTCGTCCATTCTTTCTACATGTCCAAACCAGCTTAACATACCCTTTTCTATTCTTGAAACTATATCCACTTTCCTGCCACATCTCTCTCTAATCACACTATTTCTTTCAGAGTCACACCACATATGCTTCTCAACGCTCTCATTTCTACAGCATTTATTCTGCTCTCATGCTTCTTTTGCCATACCCAACTTTCACTTCCATACATAAGTGTGGGCACTAATAGTCCTCTATGAACAGCCAAACGTGCCTTTTCGGATACATTTCGACTGTTCATAAAAGCGCGTAGAGCTCCATTCACTTTGTTGCCAGCAATCGTTCTCCTTTCAATATCTCCGTCATGTTTACCATCCCTTGTAAACAAAGTACCCAAATATACAAACTCTTTCACTTGCTCCACTTTTTCTCCATCAATCATAATATTACACATCGTCACGCACTCTCCCTTTTCAAATACCATTATTTTCGTCTTGCTTACATTTATTTTCATTCCTTTACTCTCAAAAGCACCATGCATAATAGTTACCATCGCCTGCAACTCTTCCGCTGATGACGCAAGTATTACTTGAAGAAAGTTTAAAGATTCACAATAACATATAGTAGAGGAGACGTGGAAGATCGACCTTCACCGATCTGATAACCCGATGAGAAATATTTTTTATCAAATATAATTTATAAACCAATATGCCTATAATAACTTGTCTATCGAAAAGTGTTCATAGCTATTTTTAATTTAATTAATTTTAATAAATTTTTTTCATCACTCTTTTGGTAACCGAATGAGTTTCATCTCAACTGATAATTTTTACCTATGATATCAATTTCGATTGGTTAACAGATCGATGTAGTTACCTATATTGATTTACCTGTTCACATTTGCTTGCCAGGTAGCCATGCACAGAAATAAGTAGGCAAGTCTACCTAGGCATATTCTGCGTGTTAAAAACTATCAGTTGAGATGAAACTCATTCGGTTACCAAAAGAGTGAAGGTGACGAAAGAAAATTGATTAAAATTAATTTAATTTAAAATAGCTATGAACACTTTTCGATAGGCAAGTTATTATAGGCATATTGATTTATAAATTATATTTGATTAAAAATATGTCTCATCGGGTTATCAGATCGGTGAAGGTCGATCTTCCACGGCTCATAGACTAATATTCTTACACTTTTACACACACATTTGATAGCAAGAGAAAAAAACCTATATTCTATAATAAAAAATATCAGTCTTGTATACAAATTGTCCCATTGCTGGGGCCTCGTATCAGTGTGAGAAGGGTTAGGCCATAGTCCACCACGCTGGCCCAGTGCAGATTGTCAGACTTCACATATGTTCAAGAACATTATGGAGAATTATCAGACGTGCAGGTTTCCTCACGATGTTTTTAGATCACTGTTCCCCTCCACACCTTCGAAGAATCGCCAGTTGTTACAATGATGCCATGTCTAATACCACTTCTTCTAAAAAATCGGCGTAAATATGATAACACTGTTATTTGGAACTAATTCATGAAAAGGTTTCATGGAATAAAGATCAGGTACATTAACTTAATAAAAATACTAGCTTTTGTGCGCGGCTTTGTTTATAAACAGTACTTTTTTCTAGATGAAAGGAAAGAAAGGAAATATGTCTACTTCTGACCCTGACAACGTTTATGTGAAATTTCATGATGATTGGTCGAGTAGTTAAGACGTGAAAGCGTAATAAATGAACTAACAAACTCACATTCATAATTAAAATATTAATTAGGATTACCGATTACAAATCAGGATTTATGAAACAGGTGACGTAAAATACCAGAGGTTTTGTTTTATATTAGATTAAAGGTAATTATTATCAACATCAACAATTCTGATTCCAATGTCCATATTGAATGCGTTATCTATTATAGAAGTGTGTGTGACTGTGTGCGTGGATGAAAAACAATAGAGTAGTTAGGTAACTACTCTATGTTCGATTTTAAACATTATTTTACAAACAAGAGCAAATAGCAATCAAAATAAATCTTGTTGTGCAAACAGACCAAAAATGGTTGCAAATTAAGGGACTAGGTACTTAAATAATTTTTGTTTACAAAAAAGGGGAGTGCAGTGGAAATATCTCGCTATCTCCTTCGCACAGCTGCATTTATATAACAGTTACGTCTCTGTTTGTATCGTGCATTCTTTTTCTGTCATTTGACAATTATCCGTACTAGCAGATTTGAAACGCTAATAAATAATTTATTTTAAAGTTTCTTTGGATTTTAGAGTTGAGTAATGTATCTATTTGACGTTAATAATGTGAGTCAATGACCCTATTCGCGAGAGTATTTGCGCATGTGTTCGTGTGCAAGTGTTTGTGCGCGTGTGCTTTTTCTCGTGTTTGTGTGCACATGTGTATGTATGTGTTTATGAGAACACGTGCGCTAATGCGCCCGCAAATTAATTTTGCAGAAATTAATCATGTAACCTGTTTAGATAAATAGTAATCTGATCGATTAAATAATATTATATCTTAATATGGAATGATTTCGTCTATATATAATGATATTTTACATGTTATTTTTCAGTGGTGTGGAGTTTTTAGTTGCGGTCAAATTAACAACATATCAAAAAGGTAAGTTTTTACCACATAGGTACTCGACGGTTTCCCAACATTTTGTGTAAATTTTTGGTAAATTTATATTAAGTGATACTACCTATTGAACTATTATTATGTATTTATATGATTCATATACATAATAAACTTAATTTATATTTTAATAATTACATAATTAGTATTATTCAAATAATGTGACGTGTCACAAAATGTAAAGTTCAATAATATAATTAAATAAGAAAATACCAGAGGGCTGGTATTTTCTTTGCACAAAGATTAAGTATTGCCATTCAACGTGGCAATGCTGCCAGTCTTCTGGGCACGTTGCCAATTGACGAGGATGCGGAGGAATATTATGACGCTTTTTAATTTTGTTGTTTTATTTTTCTCTTTAGTTAATATGTCTTGTAAATAATTTGTGTATATATTATGTTAATTATTTGTTTATTAAATAAGTGAAATATTTATTTTATTTATTATTTTATTACACATATTTAGTTTCATTATTAGATATGCATATTAGCTTTCATGAGAAAACCAGCTTGTTTAATGTATCTATGTACATATTAATCACTTTGTCGTGGCTCTTTACAAACAATCAAACAATGAATACAAAGACAACCCTTGTGTTCTGTATGAGTATATCCGTTATTTGAATGCTTTTACGTAAAATTGTTTTATGTTTTGTGTGGTTCACAAAATATTTGTCCCGTTAGGGTATAAACCCATACCCTGAGAGCAGTGGCAGCGGCGAGGGTACTGCTTATACCCCTTATGCCATTAGTGCAGGTTTCTTTAGTGTATCAACCTTGTTACTGCGGTTTTCATTTTAGGATATTATGTTTTTATTTATGGAGCACACTTTCACTTTGGACCTCAGATTTGCGTCTTTTGACTGCACCATTCTCACTTCATTTATATCCATTCAATGACTTTAATACTCTATTTTTATCCATAGATGAATAACCAAATCTTATTCGCGGTTTTGGCTGTTCTGCTAGCATACACCAATGCTGCAGCGATTGAACGCAGCGATATCCCGAAAATAGTGGCAGGCACGATCGGAGATGGTGACACTGTGGTTTACAGGTATTTACCGGCTTTCTACACAATATACTAATCCTAATCCTAACTAATATTATAAAAACGAAAATGAGTTTGTTTGTTTGTTACCTTTTCACGCCTAAACCAATGAACCGATCATCCTGAAATTTTGCATATACGTTGTCAGGTGTACAGAAACGTACATAGGCTACCTTCCATTCCGAAAAAAATTACTGTTCCCGAGGAAAACAACAATAACGTTCTTATGATAATAGTTGGCGCCACGTGTCTTTCGAATCATGATTGAATTATATTATTACAAGTAGAGTACAACCCGAATTGATCGTCAAATTCTAAATTAACGCGAGCGAAGTCGCGGGCAAAAGCTAGTATAATATAATACTAAGACAATATATAGACCTTTTAAGTTTATTTCTGTTACTCCAGCATTAGTGCTCGTGGTAAATACGACTGTTGTGCAAGTAGTCGTCGTACCTTTCCAGGGACTGGTAGTCAAATATTGTGGGGGTCTGGGTATTCTTTGCGTCCATTTTTTGAATGTCTGTAAAGTCCCCCGTGGTATTATATCTAAAACGAAAGTAGACTTAAAAAAAAGTTACGTGAAAGATACATAGGTATGCCATTATCTTATGTGGGGGCCAGTCAGTGCAGACCGGTGACAGTTCGACCCAGTGGGATCTTTTGTGTCGACACTCTCCCAATAACGACTGCTATAGATGTTAATGGCAGCCGGGACCGACGGCTTAACGTGCTCTCCGAGGCACGGAGCAGACGATAATTGTCAATCAATACGCACATAATTTCGAAAAGTCATATAACTTCCGAAAATCAGAGGTGCGCGACGTGGGTTCGAACCCGAGACCCTCTGCATTGCAGTCTGTTGGTCTCCCCACTGAGCTATCGCTGCTTACTAGGTATGCCACTAAGTATGTATGTATGTACCTCCACTACAAAATGAACATATGAGTAGACAGTAACTATTTCTAGCGGAAAGTAAAAGGTAGTCACTTAAAGCCCTTGTTTTGACCGCCTTAGTCAGCTATGGTCTCTACTCCCCAGGCTGCTCACTAATTCTTATTTGATCACACAGTAACACTTATGAACATCAAACGGGTTAGTGAGTTTACTAAATTTACTGACTGCTAGGTTAAGGCAAAAGAGGGAGCCTATGAGAAAAAACTGCAAGAAACTCACGCCTACTCTTTTAAATCGTCATCAATTACGCAGTAAACACTGTCCATATAAAACTAAAATAAAAGAGAATTTAATAATATTATGAATGAAGTATTTACAATTAGTGACATATGAAGAGTAATTCGTGACTGAATGCGGTTAAACAAAATTTACGTTAACACTTACAATATTTGTTTAAATGAAAAAAAGATACTTCAGATCATAAAATAATCACGAAGTATCTTCGCATAACTAAATTGACTATTAATGATCTTCAGTGTTTTCCAGAAACTGGTTCTCATGGCCCGGCTTCCCAGAAGCCATTGTCGGCAAGGAGATCCCATACCGCGGCAGCAGAACTATCACCGCCATTCGTGTCACTGAAATTGGCAACAACCCGTTCTCAACGGCGTCCATCATTGAAGGAGGTGTTGGCCAGACCTTTACCACAATCTGGATCTCAGCGGCCAGGAGCTTCGGGTACAACTTCCGTATCGAGATTTGGGGCCGTTAAACTGATCTGGGATAGCTATAGCATGTATGTGATGTAACGATATCGAATTCGGACATTGATTGACTTTGATCTTTGAAAATAAACTGCCTTATACGGATTTTATTTGAAAACACTACATTTATATAATCTTCAAATATACCGATAAAATTAGTATACGTTAGTTTAATTTTAAGGTACCTATAACTTTTGCTTAAGCGTAGGTATTATAACTTTGATATTATATGTAACTTTGTTCACTTAAAGGGCTTTGTTTTAATATTTATAAAATCTTGTTAATGAAACAAAAGCAATATTAAAATTAGACGGCCTCGATGGCGTAGTGGTTAGTGTAACCGATTGCCACGCCTGAGGTCGCGGGTTCGATTCCCGCACAAGTCAAACATTTTTGTGCATGAACATTGATGTTTGTCTTGGTCTGGGTATTTCTATGTATAATATGTATGTATTTACAAAAAAAAAAGTATATATGTATGTTTATCCGTTGTCTAGTACCCATAGTACAAGCTCTGCTTAGTTTGGGCTAGATGGTGTTGTGTGTGTGGTAGAATATTATTATTATTATTATAATATAAATGTTACAAAAATATAAACAGTTTATTATTTGTGTTTGTTTGTTAATGTTTAAAAAAACATTTGTAATTATTGACTTTGTATGTACAAGGGTAAAGGAACAGACAAGGATTGACCCAACCTTGTATAATTAAAACATATCCAGATTTTTCTTTATATTACGTAGGCGAGGTCGTGGGGCAGAACTAATAAAATATTACTTATTCATTAGACAATTATGAAGGCAATTATGGGTGACGATCCCACACGGAACAAAAAAGTCGAGTATGGGTGTTCTTTTTGTCCGACACAAGAATCGTTGTTAGAATGTCTGTATAGTGCCCCGCGATACAGGAATTATTTATGGTCTGTTAAAAATCCAAAGAAAGGAACTTATAGTACGGATATTCAGTTAGGGGTTAGTACATCCCAGTCGAGCCGGCCATTTATATTGAAATTCGTAAGGCTCTTCTGCTATATAATAATCTTATATGCTTGCCAATCTCTACGGATGTAAGTTTTCATGCCGAATGGTTCCACGTTTATTAGTCTACTCGATTTACGTAACGAACTTTGACTGTAACAATCCTGCAAAACTTAGTCTATGTTAACCTAACTAATAGAAGTTTGGAGAATTTAGTTTTACTACAAGATTCCTAGTTCGTAACTTTACTAATTCTTGAGGAACATTGAACACATATGCTGTACCGTACCTATTGCTGAAGTACTTTGAAGACAGATATACGTCGGAGGTATTTAGATATTGATTTAAATTTTGAAGAAGATCCTAATTTGATTTTCCTTGCAATTTATTGCACGGATGGCGCAATACTTAGGGTGTTGACTATCTAAGCTGTTCGCAGTCAAACGTAAATTTTTTTAATTTTTCATAAAGGATTTTTGTACACTATAACCTACGGCGTTTAATTAAATTTCGAGCAGTAGAAGCGGAGTTATAAGTGGAAAATATGTTGGCAGAAGGATATCACGGCCATAATTTGTTTATAATATAGAACTACATCAGATATTTACCTTAAGTGTTCCTTTTACATCACTTACCTTTAAAGCAAACAAAGCTGTTGATTATCATATGAAAGAGCTATCAAAGACAATAGTTTTCTCTGAAAAGCAACCATGAGTGTTTACGTCCATCACGAAGTGTCACAGTGAGTCATTGATAACGCCTATCTTATCTGTGTAATGCAATATAATAATCTCACAAGAGACGTTTATATTCAGTCTATTGGAATCTCTAGTAGCTGTAAACATCGCTGTGCTTGGACAAATAGTTTCAATCAAGAATTCGCAAAGGTATGAATTTAGAAAACTATAATATATTTTATAAATTTTTATACACAGGAGCAAAATAGCAATCATCTGATTTCTTTTTGTGCAAACAATATCAAAATTGGTTTCAAAATAAAGGAATCACTATAACTACATATTATTATAGAACAAAGTCCCCCGCCGCGTCAGTCTGTTTGTTCGCGATAAACACAAAAACTAATGAACAGATTTTTATGCGGTTTTCAAAATAGACAGAGTGATTCATGAGAACGGTTTAGGTGTATAATTTGTTAAGGTTTTGTAAGCTGAGGCAGGTCGCTAGTAATTAATATTTTTAATGGTGGAGTGGGGAGATCTCACCATTTTCCTCTGACAGCTGCATTTAAATGGCATATACGTCATAGTTTGTACCGTGCATCCTTTTTCCGTCATTAGATAATTAGCTCTATTACTGAGTTCGAACGCTTAAATATTATTTATTCAATTAGATTTCATAAATTCTTTGTATTTTGGATAATGTAACTATTTGACTTAAATAATAAAAAATGTGTGTAACCCTATACTATTGCAAATTTTCGCCTACTTCGTTCGTCGCTTCGTATATCTTCGCAGATATGTTTGAGAAGTGCTATTGCGATTTCCTGTCACGAAATTTTCAGTAGCAACAATGTCGATCCGTCAGTTTTTGATTTTCCTAAACCCTTCCATGGAGTAGCCTGAATAACAGATTAATATCATTTAGAGAGAAATAAATCCGAAACAAATTCATTGCAAGTTAATTTCGTATAGCTCGAAGATTCGGATACACATTTCCATGGTAATTTATAAAGCTTTTGGTATTACAGATGAAGCATTTAATACTTTTCGTGGTGCTGGCTGTGCTGTCAGCGTATGCTGGTGGGGCAGTCGTGCAGCCGAACGCCGCCGTCGGGAGGTCTGACCTTAACACCGGCTGGATCGGAACTGGAGATCGACTTTTGTACAGGTACAGCCATCATCTTAAATAAACACAACATTCCATATCATCATATCATAAGCCTTCAAATCTCGAATTGGAAAATCATCCCCTCCCTGCTCTGAAGAACACTCCACTGGTGATACGTGACAGTCTCTCCATCTTAGGTATGGATCTTTGCCACTCCCTTAATCAGAAAACCTATATCGAGAGCGTCATTAAGCAAGCTTCGCGAAAACTCGGAGTTCTGAACAGGGTGAGGCGGTTCTTCACGCCTGGGCAACTGTGCCTATTGTATAAGGCACAAGTGCGCCCTTGCGTGGAGTACTGTTCTCATCTTTGGGATGGCTCCGCGCAGTACTTGCTAGACGCTCTCGACCGGTTACAGCGGCGGGCTGTCCGTATCATCGGAGATCCAGAGGTCACGAGTTCACTGGAACCTCTGCAACTCCGTAGAGACATTGCCTCATTGGCATGTTTCTACAGAATATACCACGGGGAGTGCTCTGAAGAGTTATTCCACCTTATCCCGCCCTTCCCTTTCCTATCCAGAACAACGCGTGCTGGGCTCAGATGCCATCCTTACACGGTAGAGTCGATTAGAGCGCGTACCAAAAAGTTTGGGTCCTCATATCTCTGCCGAACGACCAAGGCATGGAATTCTCTGCCAAGGCACGTGTTTCCTTCTTCTTTCAATCCTGGGTTCTTTAAGCGGGGCGTGAAAAAGCATCTTCTCAGGCCGTCAAAGTAGAGACCTCAACATCGCCTCGGCTACTGTGGGGGCGATGTGGAGGCCACTGCTCTTAGACCACACGACTGCTTACCATCAGGTGGAGTGTGGTCATTTTGACGAGCAAAAAAAAAAAAAAAATCAAAGTATGAGATATTCCAAGAAAATAATTTTAATTCGTTTTGCTAAGAAATAACATCTCTGGGACAGTCGTCGATAGACTAACGCAATATCGAAGGGCACAGTACACTAGCTTTTAAACTACCACCTTCCCTTTGTGATATAAACAAAAAATGTATTACCAGGTTAAATAAAAGCGCACAAACCGAAGGGCAGCTTGTGGCGAGCTGAATGTGAGTGGCGACACTGCGGTCCTGAATGCCTCAGAGAGTCGGTTAGGGCCTCGTCCCCAGCTTGCCGTTACTGGATGGCTGGGGTGGAACTTCAAGAGCGCCCGTAGGACTCTCAACTCTGGCTTCCCTTGGTCGGCCGGTCGGAGGGGGGCCGCTAGTACTATATATACCCACAACACTCAATTTAGAGGCAATGACGCGGTGACCTCTTATAGCACTATGCCATTTATGCATTCATTAACTGCCTCCGTGGCACAGCGGTAGAGAATGCGACTGCTGTGCATGAGGTCTCGGGTTCGAATCCCAGGTCGGCCAACAAAAACGAATTGGGTTTTTCTGTTAAGAAATCTCAGTACAAGCTCGGAGTTAGGAAGTTGGCGGTGTTAGACACCCCCGTGCCTCGGAAAGCACGTAAAGCCGTTGGTCCTGCGCCTGATCTCTCTCCGGTTGTGTCGGATTATCCGTCCCATCGGATCATGAGGGTTAGGGAACAGAGAGTGCTCTTGTGCTTGCGCACATACTTGTGCACTATAATATCTCCTGCGCAGATGGCTAGTCTCCGTTAAGATTGGCCGCCGTGACCGAAAATTCGGTCTGGAGGACATTATTATTATTATTTGTGCATTTACGATAGTCTAGCCGGCTTTGTAGTTTCCATGATATTGTCTTACATTTACGTGAATGTTATACATTGAAATTAAATTAGTTTCTACGAATTCTACCGCGTTGTTTATTTAAAGGGGACAAAGAGACTCTCCCCGTGACCATGGCCACAATGTATTTTAATAATTTAAATAGTAGTTAAGTTTAACAGTACTAATTTAATAGTTTCAAAATTATGTAAAATTGTGTTTTAAAATAAATAAGCATTGTATTTTCCAGAAATTACTTCTATAAGGCACCTATGACGAATGCAGTGCAGTCGCAAGACATCATATACCGGGGCAGTAAGACTACCTGGATATCTGCCGTCCAGGCTTCGGAAGTTGGGTACACCCAGTATGCTAACGCTTACATCACTTCTGGAGGTATTGGCAGAAGCAACGTCACTGTAAGACTTCAATCGGCTCGAGGCTACGGGTATTACTATTTAGTTGACATTTGGGGTCGTTAAAGTAATGTTTTTGGGAGTAAATCCGGATTGTATTATAGATTGGGGTAAAAGCGGATTTTACAGACCCGTATTTAACTCAATTGAACTTAAAATTATCTGATATTTTTTGTTGTAGTTCGTTTGGCTATTTTGTTTATATTCGTTTATGAAATAAAAATTGTCTTCGCGAATGTTTTTCGTTTGAAATTTTTGTATATGTACTTATATTATTACGTGTTGATCTGGTTTCTCCAAATGGAAACATTATAACAGGCATATTTAATTAAATAAAGTTAATTTTACTGGTGCATTTAATACTTATCTATCATCTAAAGAGTTTGTTTGTTTGAACGCGCTAATCTCAGGAACTACTGGTTCGATTTGAAAAATATAACATCACGCTACGACCCACGGGGGAGGCGCAGTAACGATAAACGCGGGTGCAACCGCGGGAACATCTAGTATTTTATATATGTTTCGGAGAAGTATTGTTCTCTATGGCAACGTCATTAGTTGTTGCGGGTTTAGTTAGTCCGTAGTGGCTTCGTCTGGAGCCCGACATCCTTAGGTTGTTGCGGCGCATTGTTAACACAATTGTAGCACTGTCAGTCAGTCAGCTAAAGAAATTAAGCACCAAACAGCCTAAGGATGTCAGGCTCCAGAAGAAGTCACTACTGACTAACTAAACCCGCAACCGCTAATGACGTTGCCATAGAGAACAATACTTCTCCGACATCAGAAGTGGGGTCTGAACTCCATTCTCACTGGTATACCACGCCTATATTTTGTTGCTTCATCATGTCAAAAGCGAGTTGCCGTCCAAACTCTCCGGCATATTTATATTCTTTTTTATTTTTTCTTTATCTATATTTCTAAATTAATATTTTTGAATCCTAATCCTTACTAATATTATTAATGCGGACGTGAGTTGATTTGTTTGTTGCGCTTACACGCCTTTACTTCTCAACAGGGGTATCAAAGAAGACATAACCTTTCATTCAGAAAAAAAGTTCTGTACCCGACCGAAGCCGCGAGCAAAAGCTTACAGTCGATATTCATTAGTTTTTTATATCGAGGCGTTGTACCTATAGAAAAGAGGTTATATTTTAAGCTAGTACTTACATCAGGACTGATGTCGGTAAAGTTGGCACTAGATACAAACTCCTTCAGAAAGCCATCCAACTCCGTACCCTCGATGTAGCCATTACCTGAAAAAATCACAAATATCAGCTCCGTATACAAAGTGTCCCATTGCTGGGCACGAAACTCTTTTGAGTTTCGAAAAGGGTTAGTTGATAGTCCACCATGCTGGCCCAGTGCGCGTTGGTAGACTTCATGCATCTTCGAGAACATTTTCATTGACCGTTAAAGAGAGTGATTAACTGTATGCTCATGATTCCTTAGGTCAGAGGTACGTTGATTCGTGTGGCGGTGACCGCTTGTCACTGTCGCTATGCCGTGCCTAGTGTTATGGGCACGGGACAAAAATTTGTGTAATCCATAAAGATTTGTTTCGAGTCTGGGTATCAAAGGCGTCGGAACACTGGAATAGTTCCTAATACGAGAATTGCCTTCAAAAATAAAAATGTATTTGTTTTGCCTGCTGCGGTGGTGCAGCAGTATTGGATGTGACAGCTGTGCATGAGGTCTCAGGTTTAATTCCCTGGTCCGCCCAAGTCCGTTCTAATTAAGTAAATAAATATAAATAAATGACGTTCGGGGCTCCGATAGGCCCGCTCCAAGCTCATAACCAATCAGTGAACCAAACGCTGTAAACGTTTCGATCGCGTTAACGTATCTCGCACTAGGTACCCTGATATCTATAGTTTAGAGTAGTGATGTAACTGTGTCCGATGTTATCTCTACTCGAGATTATCCAAGATTAGAGGTGGTTCATGCGATTGTACGTTTAGTGTGGGTCCTCAAAGCGAGCGAAAAACGTCTGTTAATATTAGTCTTGCCTTAACGTTTATGCCATGTGGCTTGTTTAGATTGGCAATATCGTCATAGTGTCGTATTTTGAATATATTTTGTAATGTAATAAGGGTTTAATTTCCAAAATATTTTTACCTTACTTTAGAGACTAGAGTAAAAAGTTTGTCAAAGATCAATATTTTTATTATCTCTATTGTCCAAATTGTGAACTATTATTTACCTATGATACACTTTTCTCATTAGTCTTAAGATTTGGTTAAAAACATTTTAAATTTTAACCCTTTATGTTGGAGGGACATCACACCCTATTCCTCCAAAAAATAAAAAACCCAATCAATAAATTGTCAGCGTCTCGTAACAGGCCACAGGGTGATAAAGCTCTTAACCTGTTAGATTAACCATATCGATATATAATTATATAAATATTGTGTCCGGACGCCGGCGTCTTAACTCCAATGGACATATTAAAAACAATGTTACGTAATTTGGCTGCCTCGTAGGCCTAGCGGTAGTGTATGCGAGTAGACTGCTGTGCATAAGGTCTTGGATCTAACATAGTAATAATAGATTTTTCTGTCAGCAGTATAGAGTCTGGGATTATTCTTATTAGACTGCAATAGACTCGTCTTCTATTACGTTGATATAGCTGGCAAAATATGGATATAGTGGATCCACCATAGTGACGCGTCGCTTGTCAAGACATTTCGTAGGAGACATCTGATAAAAATATATAATCAGTTCTTTCGTTTCGTGGCCCACTCCATTAAGGTTTGAGGAAATTGACTCCATCAAATCTATCGTCGTTATTCTAAATTTGCATCCGTTTTATCTGAGACCCGACATTTTCGGTATCGATTTGAGATCGCGCCTTTTTCTTTATAAATGCCATTTTCTTTTCCTTCGAGGGAGGCTTTTGGGGCTTAGTTCTACAACTTTAGAAGGTTAGAAATACTTCTTATTCATTCTTCAATGATATTAAGATCGGATCATTGTCTACTATAACCTTATATATACATATGTTTGTATGTTAACCAGTTTCCTCTCCACTAAAGTAATATCTAGCCGTCTACATTAAAGCGACTCTAATTATGTTTTGTTTTTTCCTTAGCCTTTTGTTATGACTTCCAAACCGCTCTGTTCGAAGACATTCCCTGCCAGTCCCTTTCGGAGACGTCCAAGTCATCTCGCCATCTCCGTTTAGGTCTGCTCTGTCGCCATTGACTGTCTTTTGGGCCCCAACTGGTCACAATTTGTGGCCACCTCTCTGGCTGCATGAGGCTGACTTGTCCGGCGCAGTCTCACTTAAGCCTGGCGGATTTAACACCTACCTCAGTTATGCGTGTTGTGGATCGCAAAGTAGTGTTTCGAACGTGGTCCGTCCTTTTGCGTATAGTAATATAATTAGGTATAGTAACGTATAATAATATCAAGGAGTTTGAGTTCGTCACATTGATAGCTGGTAAATAAATGGTAAAACAGAACAGCTAAAAGCTATCTTGTCCAATTAACAATAACGTCCATTTTTGAGTATTGAAGTCGAGTAAGTAGCTGTGTTGTCAATAATAAACTGTGGTTAGTACAAAAGTACTAATTACATGTTTAATTTACGTTCATTCAATTTGATATTAAAATAGTCATATTTAAGTACACAATTTCATAGACTCACGTCTTAGTTATCTATCTATCTATACTATTATAAAGCTGAAGTTTGTTTGTTTGTTTGAACGCACTAATCTCAGGAACTCATGGTTCGATTTGAAAAATTATTTTAGTGTTGGATAGCTTATTTATCGAGGAAGGCTATAGGCTATATAACATTACACTACGACCCACGGCGGCGGCGCAGTAACGATAAACGCGGGTGAAACCGCGGGAACATCTAGTACTTAATATAATGCTACGTTACTTGCGATAAATTATTTAAAATGTAATAAGTACCTATTGATTAACCAACGTTTCGACCGACTTGCATCGATCGTGGACGGGTTGACTGGTGTGAGCTCAGCGGCGTCTTCGTGAAGTGCGGGTTTTGGCAACTACCCTCAGTTGGTCATTATTATTTATATTAGAACTGTCGGTATTTTATTTTAAGTATGTGTACAAATCACGATACTTTAAAAACGTTTATCACGTCGTAGTTCTAGGAAGTAATGTATTGTACCCATATTTTGCTAGCAATTATTTTAGGTTCCATGAAAAGTCCATAAGGTTATCGGGCACAGTTTTAGGGTCAATGCTGCTATTGAGAATTTTTTGGCAGGCAAATACAATCTAGGTAGTAGAGCCAAGCTGGTTACAGCAGGAATAGGCCGGCTCGACCGGGGAAGTACTACCCTCTCACAGAAAATCGACGTGAAACAACAGTGTTTCACCGCTGTGTTTCGTTCGGTGAATGAGAGCGCCGGAGGCCTAAGCGTGAGGTGACGATTCTCGCAGCTTATGAGGGACCTGCAGAGTATCCGTAGAGTCATTGTGTGGGTGGCGCGAGTCGACCCGGCGGCCAGGGAGAGCCGTAGAAACGGTGCTCTGCTGGCCGCCCGCGGTATAGTCCGGAGGCCCAACCGAGTCTAACCAACTAGGTTGGCTGCCTTATCATGCCACGCATAATCTCGAGGTGGCTCGTCGTGCCGGATGGTGGGTCCCGGCGACCACTTTCGGGAGGGTACGGGGGTCCTTCCGTCCATCGGATCGGCTATCGCCATACCATACAGTTATATGACAAAACTTGCTCTGCGCCTTGCCCCACTTTGCTGCGAGAATAGCCGCCTCTTTTTTTTCACGTTTCCCCTTCCTTTTACTCTATGGCAGTACGAACAAAGCATTGTCGTTCAACAGCAGCCAATCGCCGTAACCCCACTGCTGCTTCCTGTGTCGTGGAGTTTATTAACATCAGAGGACTCCACGCTAACCTTAATGCCGTCCATCACCACCTGGAGACGGCTCGGCCGGCAATGCTTTTTCTAACGGAGACACAAATACGCCGTCCTGCAGACACGCACTACCTGCAATATCCCGGCTACGTGCTAGAGGAGTGTTTGCTCGCGAAAGCCGGGGTATGCTTGTTTGTTAGGGCGGATATTTGCTGTCGCCGTCTACAATGCCTAGAGGACCCTTCCTTCTCTGTCCTTTGGGTACACGTAGATCATGGCTCTTTCAGCCAAATCTACATGTGCCTCTACCGATCCCATTCAGGAGACGCTGAGACAACTCGACTCTTCAATTACCTGAGTCAGGCGGCAGACAACGCGCAGGAGCGGTTTCCGAACGCTGAGTTGGTGTTCTTGGGAGATTTCAATGCCCACCATGAGACCTGGTTGGGTTCTCCCAAAACAGACCACGCGGGACGAACTGCCCATGCGTTCGCTCTCACGCATAACCTGTCTCAACTGGTACTCCAGCCCACCCGGATACCAGACATTGCAGGTCAGGCGCCCTTTCTGCTCGATCTGCTGCTGACGAGTAACCCGAACCGGTACAGTGTGTCGATTCGTGCTCCTCTGGGCACCTCAGACCACTGTCTGGTTTGTGCCACAGCTGTTGTTGTTACGCCCCCACGACCCGAGGAGGCAAGACGACGACTGTGGCACTACTCGTCGGCAGAGTGGGATGGAATGCGGGAGTACTTCGCATCCATCCCTTGGGCTCAACGCTGCTTTGAGAACAGGGATCCATCAGAGAGCGCTACTGCTGTCGCTGGTGAAATCATCCTGGGTATGGAATATTATATTCCATACAGTGATGTCACGAGCGGCGACAGGAAAAAGCCCTGGTTCGGTCGTGAATGCGCTGATGCTGTTGAACGCAAACAGACAGCGTACCGCGCTTGGACCAGGGCTCGCACTCTCCACGACCCTAACGTGGATCACCTGAAGGCAGCGTTCAACCAAGCCACAAAGGTCTGCAAGAGGGCATACTTAAGAGCGGATGCCCAGCGCGTCGCACGGTTCGGCCAGGAACTCATGGCGCATCCTACGGGCAGTCGTAGCTATTGGCGCCTGGCCAAAGCCGTGCAGTCCAACTTCTGCCAGACCTTGCTGCCCCCTCTGAGGTATCCGAATGGATCACTGGCTCATCGGCCGCAGGAGAAAGCAGATCTGCTTGCAAATCTCTTTGCGGCCAACTCCCGAATCGATGACTGCGGTTCGCAGCCGCCTAACATTGTCAACTGCGGCTACACCATGCCTGATATATGTATCAGGCAACGAACCGTTCGTGCGATACTGCAGTCTCTAGATGTTCGGAAAGCCAGTGGACCTGACGGCATCCCAGCTGTGGTCCTTAAAAAATGTGCAGCGGAGTTGTGTCCCACGCTTACGCGCCTATACCGGACGTCTTACGCCGCAGGCATTGTGCCTGAGGATCAATCGTTGATCAATGATCGCCAATACGGCTTTCGGGCTAAACGATCAACGGGTGATCTTCTAGCGTTCGTCACGCACCTCTGGGGTGAAGCTATGGACAAGCACGGCGAGTCTTTGGCTATCAGCCTTGACATAGCCAAAGCTTTCGACAGAGTCTGGCACCGGTCTCTTCTTTCCAAGCTTCCGGCCTATGGCTTGCCCCCTCAACTGTGCACCTGGATTGCAAGTTTCCTGCAGAAGCGTCGTATTCGGGTCCTTTGCGACGGTCGCGCTTCCAAATTTATGCAGGTCAATGCAGGAGTGCCTCAGGGTTCTGTCTTATCCCCTACGCTCTTTCTTCTGCATATCAATGATATGTTGAATCTCGGCAACATACATTGTTATGCGGACGACAGTACCGTGCATGGGCGATATCTCGGACATCCTGGGGCCAAACAGGCTGAGATTGAGGGGAAAAGGCAGAATCTTGTCGTTGAACTTGACCAGACCTTGGACCGCATCTATGAATGGGGTGCCAAGAACTTGGTCGAGTTCAACGCCAAGAAGACCCAGGCATGCGCGTTCTCAACAAAAAAGTCTCCGTTTCTTCCCCTCCCTTCTCTGAAGAACACTCCACTGGTGATACGTGACAGTCTCTCCATCTTAGGTATGGATCTTTGCCGCTCCCTTAATCAGAAAACCTATATCGAGAGCGTCATTAAGCAAGCTTCGCGAAAACTCGGAGTTCTGAACAGGGTGAGGCGGTTCTTCACGCCTGGGCAACTGTGCCTATTGTATAAGGCACAAGTGCGCCCTTGCGTGGAGTACTGTTCTCATCTTTGGGATGGCTCCGCGCAGTACTTGCTGGACGCTCTCGACCGGTTACAGCGGCGGGCTGTCCGTATCATCGGAGATCCATAGGTCACGAGTTCACTGGAACCTCTGCAACTCCGTAGGGACATTGCCTCATTGGCATGTTTCTACAGAATATACCACGGGGAGTGCTCTGAAGAGTTATTCCACCTTATCCCGCCCTCCCCTTTCCTATCCAGAACAACGCGTGCTGGGCTCAGATGCCATCCTTACACGGTAGAGTCGATTAGAGCGCGTACCAAAAAGTTTGGGTCCTCATATCTCTGCCGAACGACCAAGGCATGGAATTCTCTGCCAAGGCACGTGTTTCCTTCTTCCTTCAATCCTGGGTTCTTTAAGCGGGGCGTGAAAAAGCATCTTCTCAGGCCGTCAAAGTAGAGACCTCAACATTGCCTCGGCTACTGTGGGGGCGATGTGGAGGCCACTCCTCTCAGACCACACGACTGCTTACCATCAGGTGGAGTGTGGTCATTTTGAAGAGCAAAAAAAAAAAAAATATCACTGTTTGAAAATCGACCTTAGACGTCATACACAGCAGTCACTTTTTAATATCAACAGCTAGTGACATATCAAGATTAAATAACAATAATCCTGACTTCGTAACTAATATTATAAATGCGAATGTGAGTTTGTTTGTTTGTTAAGGCTTCTCGCCTAAACTACTTGACCGATCATCATTAAATTTTGCATACATGTTGTCAGGGGTGCAAATAAGGAAATAGGGTACTTTCATCCAGCAAAAAGTACTGTTACTAACCTAACCTACACCTACGCGAGCGAAACCGCGGGGAAAATCTAGATTTTATAAAATTCTGCCTTTGTGATCCTGTATTACATAAGACTGCCGAGCTTGTCGAGTCTCGAGTTCGTTCTTCGTCTCAAATGCAGCACGGAGATAGAAGCTATGTCCAGTACGGCAACTGGCTCACCTCCCATTAAGTGTGACCTAAACTCAGTTAGTTAGTTGCCGAGTAGGAGTAATGCACCTCCGCCCATCCTTTCGGAGATATACCCCTAAGATTATATATCACTACATCCTAATCCTAACTAATATTATAAAAGCGAAAATGAGTTTGTTTGTTTGTTTGTTTGTTTGTTACCTTTTCACGCCTAAACCACTGAACCGATCATCCTGAAATTTTGCTTATACGTTGACAGGTGTACAGAAACGGACATAGTACCTTTCATCCCAAAAAAAATTACTGTTCCCGAAGAAAACATTAATAACGTTCTTATGATAATAGATGGCGCCACGTGTCTTTCGAATCATGATTGAATTATATTATTACAAGCAGAGTACTACCCGAATTGATTGTCAAATTCTAAATTAACGCGAGCGAAGCCGCGGGCAAAAGCTAGTAATATTATAAAACAAAGTTCCCCATTGTTGCTAGCTATCTGTTAGCAATAAACTCAAATACTACTGAATGAATTTTCATTTGGTTTTCACCAATAGACCGAGTGATTCATGAGGAATGTGTAGGTGTATAATCTGTTAAGGTCTTGTACTACCCGTGCGAAGCCGGGCGATTCGCTAGTGTAATTATAAAAATAAAATAATCTAGAACACAAATGAAAACAAATTTTATAAGTTACCAAATTACTTAGTTCTATCATAATAGCACAATTTTCTTAGAAATACGTTTGCGTCAAAACATGTTTATATAATACAGAGTCATGTAACGTAAACAAAGCCATATTATTATGCATAAGACGCAGGTATCTAAACAAATGGGTTAGGGCGGTGACACGCCATCGTCGATAAAAATATAAACCTGTATCGACTAAAACAGGAGATGATTTAATCATCTGCGTAATACATATAAGAGGTTGATTAGACCAATATGTACTATCGATATTTGCAAAAATGTATGTACAATATATTTTTTATACGCATTTAATTGCGCTAATGCGCGAGTGACGAACCGCGTCGACTAATACAGTAGCTTGCATGCGGACAAGGCGCATAGGTACAATGCATTGTGGGAATGTACAATTAGGAGCGCATCTTATCTGCGTTTTTTTAGGATGAATACAATTTAAAATATCTACTGACAACGAGTATGCGACATTTCATGACAATCGCTCAAGTAGTTAAAACGTGAAAGCGTAACAAAAAATCTCACATTCGCATTTATAATATTAGTTAGGGAGTTAGGACTGTACTGTGGTGCTGTTCTGTGGCTTAGCAGTTTCTCAATATATAATTTTTTGTCTAGATTTGTTATTTGTAAGTATCGATAAATTTACACGTGTTGTTGTCCCACCACTAACCACCCATACTTATACCAAACAAACACATTATCATATAAATTCCTTTTAACGCTTTTCACAAAAGAAAATGGGATAATAAGGATATAAATGACTGATTTTCGCAGAATTTTCGGTAACCACTGAAAATACTGTCTCCAATATACCTAGAAGAAGCTCTCACATTTTTCGTTAGCCAACCGCGACATTAGGTATGTTATACAATATTTGGTATAACTGTTTTTGGACGGCTTATCGTCTATTAATACACAGGTCGATACAGGTAATATAATCATATCAATATGTTACGTACGATTTCCTCCACGTGAAAAAAATTTCGACCGTACACCATGTCGCTTCTACTGAATCTATTCTCACTAAAGTCAGTAAACTTAACTGCAACATATATGTGTGGAAATGGTGACTTTTCTAAGCCGTAAGTCAGGATAGCAGATAGCCTGTTTCACCGCTTAGGGTTAGTTCCATACAATGTATGATTTTAACAGATTTACGTACGATTTCCTATATCAAATTTATACTAATATTGTAAAGCTAAAAAAATAAAAGTAAAGCTGAAAAGTTTGTTTGTTTGGTTGAACGCGCTAATCTCAGGAACTTCTGGTTCGAATTGAAAAAATCTTTTAGTGTTAGATATTTGCCCATTTATCGAGGAAGGCTATGTGCTATATAACATTACGCTACGAACAATAGGAGCGGAGCATCAATGAAAATTGTTGCAAAAACGGGGAATATTCTCGTATGTGAAGCAGACAAAGTTGTGCGGGTCAGCTAGTATTATATGTATAATAATAATAATATTCTATCACGTACACACAACACCATCTAGCCTAAACTAAGCAGAGCTTGTACTATGGGTACTAGACAATGGATAAACATACATATATACTTTTTTTTTAAATACATACATATTATACATAGAAACACCCAGACCAAGACAAACATCCATGTTCATGCACACAAATGTTTGACATGTGCGGGAATCGAACCCGCGACCTCAGGCGTGGCAGTCGGTTACACTAACCACTACGCCATCGAGGCCACATGACTGATATGACGGACGAAGTGGTTTAAGTGGTCGCTGCCACTGCGCGCAGTGTTATGGGCTCGGACCCCACACGGGAGATAAATTGTATGATCCACAAAGTAACCTCAATTTGTCTCCTTACTAGTGATACCACCACTACCACCGCGCCGAGTGTTGTGGGTTTGATGCCCACATCGGACAAAAATTGTGTGATCCACAAATAGTTGTTTGGAGTCTAGGTGTTCTTTGTGTCCGTTGTTTTAATGTTTGTAAAGTCCCACGTGACGCAGGAATATTCACAAATTTCTAGTGCAGGAGTCGTCTTTGAAACAAAATCAATAGTATCTTATCTTATGTGGGGGCCAGTCAGTGCAGACCGGCGACACTTCGACCCAGTGGGATCTTTTGTGTCGACACTCTCCCAATAACGACTGCCATAGATGTTCATGGCAGCCGGGACCAACGGCTTAACGTGCTTTCCGAGGCACGGAGCAGGCGATAATTGTCAATCAATACGCACATAATTTCGAAAAGTTATATAACTTCCGAAAGTCAGAGGTGCGCAATGTGGGTTGGAACCCGAGACCCTCTGCATTGCAGTCTGTTGGTCTCCCCACTGAGCTATCACTGCTCTTATAATCTCTTATAAGCTCAATACTAAAATCTAAATATTTTTTTGATATTTCGCACAGTCACCAAATGTTTAGCAATAGCACACTCTTCCACTCATATACTGCAAGCTGGATTTAGTATTCACGTGTTCAGTCTACTTTGATGAGCGACCTGTCTACGTATACCTACCCACCACATTTAATAGCATTGAAGATTAAGGAGGAAGTAAGATGGATCCCATTTAATTAATTTTCCTTTATTTTTAAATTACGCATGCCACTGATGCGAAGCCCTCGGCCTCCTTTTGCAAGAAAACGCAGAGAGGCTAAGTGCCTCAAGGCTTCAAACTTGAAGAATCGTTGGCATAACTAAGTGGCGACACAGTGACGGACGAGTGCAACCCTTCACGCTCTCAACCACGTGGAGAATATATGTGGAGAAATATTTTCAGCCTCTACAGAAAAAGAGGTGAAAAATACATCCTAACTAATATTATAAATGCGAAAATGAGTTTGTTTGTTTGTTACGCTTTAACGCTTTAACTACTCAATCGATCAACATGAAATTTTGCATACACGTTGTCAGGGGTACAGAATAGGACATAGGGTACCTTTCATCCAGAAAAAATAACTGTTGCAAACCTAACCTTTTTTTTTTTTTTTTGATACCCAGGAAAAATGCTTGATGCACTATCCGCCGGCTAGGGGACGGCACCGGCGGGGTGTGTGGGACTCCCCAAACTGGTATACCCACTAAAAAACCTGGGGTGTTCCCTCTCTCACCCAATGGAGGGGCCTGTTGGGAGCTCTTAAAAGAATTGAGTCATCCATAGCAGGCCCCCCCGCGTGGGTGCGGGCCGGGTCAAACGGACCCGACCACCTCTCGTCCCCAGGGGAGAGCCTCACCGCTCTCCCCTTTCGACATTGGAAGGCGCGCGGGAACACCGCGCGCGCCCTCTCGGGGTTCTTAATTTGTGGGTGGCAGGCCCCCCTAAGCCTTGCCACCCGGAACCCTTACGTGGGGGGCAAGAGAGCGACATAAGCGCGTCTCCTGCGCCACCTCCTCCCGCGGCGGACTTCCGGGGCGTAAGGATCTTCCTCACGCCCCCGCTCCGCCGCCTCCTTCTGCGAGATGACAGATTCGCAGAAGGACCTCATTGCGCCCCAGCACCTGTCGTCACCGACCATCTTGGATACGACGGTCGGCAACGAGAGGTCGGGGCCAATTGTAGCGACCAGGGCACAGCGCTCCGCGGCCCACGCCGGGCACTCCTCCAGCGTGTGCTGCGCCGTGTTCCGGTCACACTCCTCACAATGGTGACACCTGGTTGTAGGCTCCCTACCAGCTATCTTGCAGAGGTACTCTCCGAAACAGCCGTGTCCAGAGAGCACCTGAGTAAGCCGGTAGGTGAGCGGTCCGCGCCGTCTGTCCGTCCACTGTTTTAGTACCGGACGGACAGCCTCGACGGTCCTCACCCCGTAGCGGGGCTGGGCCAGTCTAACTTCCCACTTTGCCTTGAGGACCAGTCGAGCCTGGGACCTTCGCGTTTCCACCTCCCTGTACGTGGGTTCTTCACCCTGGAGCCGGAGGTCAGCGCACCAGTAATACACTGACGCTTGGACCTCCGCCTCCAAATCCCAGGGCGGCGATGCCGCCAAAACCTCACCTAACCTAACCTAACCTACATTTACGCGAGCGAAGCCGCGGGTGAAAACTAGTGTTTTTATAATTTGATTTCTTAAATTCTACTAATAATATAACTGTAGCAGATATAGCCAACTGGAAGACTGTTAGACTGCCATAAAGAGGTCTCAAGTTAGATTCCAAGGCATGCAGCTCTGACTTTTCGAAGCATTTTGTTAAGCATTTTGTTAGGTTTAAGCGTTTGATTTAATTGTCGATTTCTTTTTCTCTCTGTTTTCCAATAATTAGTTATGTAAGGTATTTGTAATTTTGTAAATTTAAACTTAAATTGGGTGAATCTAACATGCTCTAATTAGCAAGTGGTGTTTACGTGTAATGATTGTGTAGTTAGTATTAAGGATTTTATTTTTGTAAATTATGCATGTATTACTGTAACAATAGCTGGTAGACCTAAATAAATAAATAAAAAATGAAATAAAAAATTTTATGGTGAAGAGTTGCTCATAATGTTCTCGAACATATATGAAGTCTGCCAACTCGCAGCGTGATGGGCAGCATATACAGTGAGAAGAAACCCGAACCTAGCAATGGCACAGTGTATCTATATATTAATACGTGAAGCAAAAACCTTGTACCCCTTTTTACGAAAATTGAGCGGACGGAGGAGTATGAAATTTGGCACAGTTTATATAGAGAAGGAGGGACGAATCCTAATATTTATATAAAATATGCATTAGAAATACATTAAATTAATGAAAAAACACTACACGCACACAACCATGCATTTGTCACACAGTCGAAGCGCGTAACTATGGTTACTTATATCAATATACATATAATGACATATATAAGCAATATCTTACAGGCAAACTTTGGTCGAATTTCGAGCACTAGGCGACCGCTAGTAACTATAAAGGGTTGATAATATAATTTCACCCTTGCATCACGAATGGGTAAGCAGAAGTACAGGCATATTTCGTCAGTCATAGTTTTTAATCTTATTTAATAGAGGTGAGTCTATTGTCGTTTACCAGACACAGAAACAGACACTCCGCTGATACTGAAATGTTTTTTTGAGAGAGAACCCCAAACATCACTTCGCCTGAAAATTAAACTTCTGACAAATCAGCACTCCTAATATTTATATATATTGTATATTGTTTGCACAATGAATTTTTAATTATTTTTCCGTATTTCCCCTAGACGTTCAAGAAGTTAATAAATTATACTGTGTCATAAGGAAAAAAACGTATCTGTCAAAAAAAATCATTCTTTATAAATATACTGGCAGATTCGTCTTATTTTACTGATTCCAAATAATATATGTAAAGATCTTAATTTCGAAAATATCTGTTAGATACGTCTTTTTTCCTTATGACGGCAGTATACATCTAAACCTTCCACGTGAATCACTCTGTCTATTGGTGAAAACCGTATGAAAATCCGTTCAGTAGTTTTTGAGTTTATCGCGAACAGACAGACAGATGCGGCGGGGGCCTAATATGTAGTGATAGTGATAGTCTTACGCCACTATTCCCGAAAGGTAGACAGGGGTGAATTACGCCAGTTCAAGTTTTCAGATCTCACGTAGGTATTAGAGGACAAGCCAATTGTCGTTTATCCACAGACATAGACTCCGTGGTGCTTCAAAAAAAAAAATCAACGGGATGCACTCCGGGAGTGCCGGCAGAAGTAAAAACTTGAATATTAATGTTGTGCATTTTTGTTATTTTGGAATGGTTAGGGAATAATTTTGCACGAATTGCTTTAATTATCAGTATAAAAGTAGATACTATCATTTATGTGGTAAAATACAATATTCATTTATTGCGCTATCGTACACAACCATGACAATTCTCCCTCCGTCTTACGAATTTTCGATCAGGTCACGTGTCCTGACGCGAGTTTGACAATTCTCCCTCCGTCTTACGAATTTTCGATCAGGCCACGTGTCCTGATGCGAGTTTAACATTTTTTACCCATCACAAAAAAGTGCACAACGCCGCTAAAGAAGTTTTCACTTCAATTATTAAACCGAAAATCAATCTAATACTTTTTCGAGCGGTGATGCAACCCGAGAATTCAAGCATTGCAGTCGCATACACTCCTACAGCGTCATCGAAATCCTAACTATCCTAGATCAATATTCAGCTTTAACTACTCGACCGATCATCATGAAATTTTGCATGTTGTCAGGGGAAAAGAGAAATTTCTAACTTTCATCCGGAAAAAGCGAGCGAAGTCGCAGACAGAACCTAGTAGTACATATTTGTAATATTATAAAATAAGTAAAATTATTGGATGTGATGATTCACCTAATATATTACCCTGTCAATTATTGTAATGCCAGGCATACTTAAAAATCTATCGTGTCTCATCACCGGTGTGCCGCTGCAACCTAATAGGTCAAAAGAAATTCATTTTCTTTAAACCTTACTATCAAATTTTACACCTTGTAAATAAATCAATGAACAAATTAATGTACACTTAGTCGAGCTAACAGTTTACCGTTTATAATAAGAGCCCGTTTGTTAAAACTTAAGCGTTTTGGTGCCGAGTTTGGAGTTGTTACTCCAAGTTTAATATTGCTTTAGTGAATGCTTTGTCTATAACCATGTTTCAATATTTCGCGCTTTTGTTGAGTTTTAATAGATGAGCGTAAACAACCTCTTGGTTTTAGCTTTTTTGAACTACATAGGTTTTCATTGCCTATTTTAGGATCTTAGCGTTTTCTTGTATGTCTTTAATGGCTGATAATTATCTTGACACACAGGGGAATGAGACTGTGATCACGACATCACGAATCACGAAATTTATAATTTGATTCCTCCTTCCCCATTCTACTATCGGACGACCAGATAATCAGACCAGCGGCACATGGTGGATATACCACATTTACGCACGAAGCGCTTTGCTTCCACTTTTATAATGCGTACCGCATAGGAGTGGAACTCACTACCTAAGTCTGTGTTTCCCGATGAGTAGGTACAATCTGGGTTTCTTCAAGTAGCGAGTGAATAGGTATCTTCTAGGGGCAAGCGTGCTCCATCGTCGATTGCATCTTCACTTTACATCAGGTGAGATCATGGTCAACGCAAGCCTATTACAATATAAAAAAACATCTCTTCAAGAAATATAACATAAATATACGTAGGTTTTTATTATACATAAACCAAGCGCCTGATGCTAAGACTTTACCCTATGACTGCTTGGCTATGTCAGGGATATTGGTCCAGCTTTACTTACCAGAGAAAAGGAATTAAAGTAAGGTGAATGGAAATAAATAGGATAAGCGTGTGAGCTTACGAAACTCTTAAAGTTCGGGCCAAAGGCAGTCACTGTGTTACTAGTCCTATGCCAGTTTCGATTTATCAAGCGACATCATAATTTTAAGCTATTTATGTCAACAAAACTTACCATCTCGGTCGTAATGGCTCCAAACTTCCATGAACTGGTTTGCGGACAATTTCTTCAGTTCCCTCGAGTCTGGATCGCGGAATTGCCTCATAAAATTTGTGGCCCTCTCTAAGTTTAGCCGTTTGGCAGACGAATTAGAATCGATACTCATTTTACTAAGACTCAACTAAATTATCAATTCAAATATGGTACTGATATTTTTTTATAAATAATCGTCACTTCACTAGCTCGAATTCGATTTTTAAATATAATTTATTTTTAAAATGAAATATGGAAATTATTTTTTATTTTCTAATTGATTTGGCCTAGTTTATTGTCAGTGTTAATTAATAAATATTTTAAGTAATTTTACGTATTTATTAGTTCTAATAGTGCTGTTTTCATTTGGGCCTATTTATTTAGTGTTCTCATCTCATCTGAAACAAAAGAAAACTACAATTACTTAATATAATTACACATTTGCGATACTTCATTCCTATAATATTGTCAATCAATTAAGAAATGAAATGAAAAGATTTTTATTGTTGTACCATCATGACATGCATCATCAATTATTATAAAAATAAAAATATGGAAGTAAAAAGAAATTTTAAAAACAACTAAAATGTTTATATGCAGATGCACGTCCCATCCGACGGCACAAAAACAACGGTGATGCGCTCAGCATAATGCTGTGGCACTTGCACTTGCACTAACTCATATTTATTTTAGATATACATATATGCGATTGTGAATTTGTTTGTTACGTTGTACCCCTTATCTATTCTAAAGATGATTATGAAATTTTACATATACCTACATAATAATATGTTGTCAAGTGTACGAAAAAGGACGTAGGGTAATTTTCATCCAGAAAAGATGCTGTGCCCGAGGGATAGTAAATTGATATTTATTTATAAAAAAAATATATGCTTGCAGTATACACTAATTATAACAAATTAGATACAATGTTAATAAAAACTTAGACTAACAAAAGAAGTAAGATAAAACAATACTTGTAACAACAAACAACAAATACAACCATTTATCAACTTAGGAACTATAAAATTACTTTTTAACATTAAGATATACATTAATACCTCGACTTACGCTACCCCGAATTACGCGAATCCGGAGGTATGCAATTTTCAAATCTCGTTAATTCGTCTTTCATTTGAGCGTTACACTTCTCTCGATTTATAATTATAGACTTACTGCCCCTACACTAATGTCTAAAAATTGACGAATCTTTGAGACGTCAAAGTACTTGGTTAAATTTTATGAAGCCTTTTACAATGGCGTTGGCGATTTTATTTATGGAAAATATAAGGTTCTTTAAAAAATATTGACTGAATTATTATTCTCTTTAGCTTTTAGCTTCAATTTAAGTAATTTATATTATATGTATTTATATGCGAAATTAAACGGCGACTTACGCGAATTCGACTTACGCGGTTATCGCTCAGTCCCACCTATAGCGTAAGTTCGGGGTATTAGGTACTGTATGTAGGTAAATATGTTTTTAAACATATTTTAAAAACATATTCATATATATCTTAATGTTTGTTTTGGAACCAAATCACAACATTGCGCCATCGAAGCTATTGACACCAAATCCTAACTAATATTATAAATGCGAATGTAAGTTTGTTTGTTACGCCTTAACTACTCAACCGAATATCATGAAGTTTTGCATACACATTATCAGCGGTACAGAAAAGGACATAGAGTACCTTTCATCCAGAAAAGAATAGGGACAAAAAAGGGACAGAAAATTTACATAACCTACATTTACATGAGCGAAGACGCGGGCAAAATCTAGTAGGTATATTATATTATAAAACGTGTTTGATGTTAACCGAGGAAATACGGAATTAGTTTACCAAGTTTTATTTAAAGTCTATGTAGTAGATTTCGAATAATCATCCAGAAAAAAGTACACTCTAAAAGTCTACTATTCTTATAGATTTTCAATGCCAATGCAACCTATACCTATGTATGAAACATATCAATATCACTACCTACATATTATAAAAAGTCCTCCACGTCTGTCTGTCGGTTTGCGATAAACTCAAAAACTACTGAACGGATTTTGATGCGGATTTCACCAATAGATAGAGTGATTCACGAGGAAGGTTTAGGTGTATGATTTGTTAAAGTTTTGTACTACCCGTGCGAAGCCGGGGCGGATCGCTAGTATAATATAACAATAATAGACTTTTATACATTCGAGGAATACGTAGAAAACTATTAAATGACTCTAAATGGTGAATTCATGTCGGATATTTGGCACAAAATTTGCCATTTCAACCTTGTAGACAGGTGCTGTCGACGTATTGCCAACTGGCGAATATAAACTACATATAACATTTTATGACTGGGTTTTACGCCATAAGCCTATAACTGTATTTTCCTTACATACGGCGTATGTTTTCCGAATAAAGTAAGCTTAATATTGTTGAAGTGAAAACTTCTTTAGGCGCGTTGAGCACTTCTTGGGTGAACAAAAATCATAGAACTCGCGTCATCATCACGCTTCCACGCTTTCCATTTTTGAATATTAACAATATCTCAGATATGGTACGTCCTACGCAAAAAATAACGAAATTTTGAACCCCTTAATAATTCCTAAGAGAGTATCAGTAAGTAGGATTCATTATAGATAGGTGAACATAGCCTAGCCATAGCCATAGCCTATTCGGAGTTATGTGCGTATTAGTTAATTATTGCTCGCTTTAAAGATGAAGGAAAATATGTACCTACATGTCTGATAGTTGTTCAATATGTTCTCAAAGACATGCGTAGTCTTCCAGCCCGCAGTGGCCCAGCGTGGTGGATTATGGCCTAACCCTTATCAAAGACGAGGCCTGTACCTAGCAGTGGGGCCTTATATTATATAGGTTGATATTTTTATACAGATAGACAGATAGTTGGTAGTAAAACCTTATTGGTTGGCACCCATAGCGTTTAAGGTAGGTAGCGGCTTGCTTGTGTTTCTTTGGAATTGTTTTGCTGAGAAAATTTACAAGAGCTTACCATCATAAATATAAAGTTTTGATAGTATAGAAATTCAGTCAGCTCGTGACTACGGCCGGTGAAATAATCTGGTCGAAACGTTAAGCATGAAAAGGTAAACATTATGCATGATCACATTTACACCCGTTACGTATATAAAGTTTTCTAAATTATCTTTATATAATTTTATATAAATCTTCTGTAAGAGTGTATGTCACTGAATTCTTCCTAAACTGCTGAGCCGATTTGACAATATTTTTTGTATGTACACCACTGCGATCGGGTTTAGGTTCAGGACAACATATTATGCCGGATTCGTGGGATTTAATATTTGCGTTTGAAAATGAAAGACAAGCATTTTCTTTCATTTTCAAACGCGCTCTTGGTATAAGCCATACTACGTCACACGTAAACAAAACGAGACGGACGAGAAAAAAGCACAGAAATAATAGCACTCATGGCATTTTGCAGTTTCTGAACTTTCGTCGCCTACATTGTAACCAATACGCAAAACGCAATTTTGTACAAACCTAAAAGTATACTCAGTCCCATTATCATGGCGCTTACCCCAAAGCGAAAATACTGATTTACGCCAACATTTTTGCATGAAAAACTTTTATTTTCGTATCCCTTTGAGTGAGCAATAAATTCTAATTTATAAGTGGTTTGTTTGAGTCCCCAAATCCCTTGGAAGTTAGGGACAATTTGCGTCACGCGTGGAAAGAATCGCGTTTGTGGAAGTACATTTATTTTTTGCTGAACTAAGTTAACTTTCTGGAATTGCTCATGTTAAGTAAAATTTAGTTTGATGTACTTTTTTAAGTTATGTGCGTATTAAATAGTTAATACCTGGCGTTCTGGACAAAGACCACGTTAAGAGCTCCTTGAACCAACGGGTGTGTATGAGGAATGTGATGAAAGTGAATGAAGCCAGAGAAGTGTGTCAGGATCAGGATCGTAGCAAATAGAAATACGTAGTCTTCTGCCTACCCCTCTGGGAAACAGGCGTGAATCTATGTATGTATTTATGTAAATAGTTAATTATCGCTCTTTTCAACGGTAAAGGAAAACATCGTGAGGAAACCTGCATGTCTAAGAGTTCTCCATTATGTTCTCGAAGATATGTGAAGTCTGTCAACCCGCATTGGGCCAGCATGGTGGACTAGGGCTTTACCCTTCTCACACTGAGAAGAGGCCCGTGCCCAGCAGCGGGACAGTTTAATATAGGGCTGTTATGATTATTAGATATTATTTAAGAAGATAACTGGTACTACGCATAAATCCCTGTGCTGCCGGTGACTTTACAAACATTCAAACAACACAAGGAATGTCCAACTATTTGTGGATAACACATACACACACACGGCTTCGCTCGCGTAAATGTAGATTAGGTTAGGTTAGGTGTACCTGGTGGTGGGGGGCCTGCTATGGATGACTCAATTCTTTTAAGAGCTCCCAACAGGCCCCTCCCATTGGGTGAGAGAGGGAACACCCCAGGTTTTTAGTGGGTATACCAGCGCTTTTCTTTCTGGGAGTCCCACACACCCCGCCAGTGCCGTCCCCTAGCCGGCGGGCAGTGCATCAAGCATTTTTCCTGGGTACCAACAAAAAGGTGTACCTGGGGGTGGTGGGCTTCGTGGGTCTGGCCGCCACCCGATCAGCACTAGGTCCGAGAGGCGGCGTGCGTGTTCCCACGCGCACCTCTGTATCGTGTGTCCGTCCCCCCCTCAGGAGGACAGTAGGGATTAAATTAGTGGTGCCCAAAGGGTAGATCTATTTGTGTAGTAGCCTGCCTTGCATACGGCGGGCCGGAACCTCGGTGGGGTCGCAATTGCATGTGAAAGCGATTCGCGCGGCCCCGCCGATTGCGGTTATGGCGAGGGACACCGTGATAGGTTTAGTCGGTATTACCGGGACGTCGCTCACTATCTTTCCCCGGTGAGTCCTAAGAACATAACCTCTCCGTCGCCCCGCGGGGAGGTATGCGTCAATGCATTCTCACACGTAAAAAAAAGTTAGGTACGTAATACATAGTATTTTTTTGGATGAAAGTTACCTCATGTCCTGATATCTGCCCCTGATAACGTGCATTTTATGATGATAGGTGTAGTAGATAGGGTGTGAAAGCGTAATATTTATAATATTATAACATTATTTAATTTTCATTCGTTTTGCAACGAATTTTGATCTTGTATTCACAATAAATATTTCTTATGAATGCTATTTGCTAAATATCATACAGAATGAGACAAAGACTACCTACTCTATTATGTTGTTATTTCTATCCTCCATAATTATGGTATGTTGTGAAGAAAACACGCGCAGATATATGAGGAGATTGTTTGTAATAAGACATAAACAATGCCGTTTGTCAGGCCGTGTAAGTTATGGCGAATGTGTTTGTTTAGCCTGCTTGTCATTTAGTACTTTTGTGATAAGCTCAGGTGAAATAGAAGATTCTTACAATGTACCTATTACGTAATAGAGAAGACAACTTAATAGACTAGATTTTTTATAGCTCGCTTTAGAGGTACCTACACTTTCCAAGGTGGCTGGCAAACAGGCAATATTTATACTGCATTATATAGCAATAGCCTAGAGGGAAACCGTTAGTTTGCCACGCAGAGGTCTCGAGTTCGATCCCAAGGCGCGCATCTCTGACTTTTCGAAGTTATGTGCGTATTAAATAGTTAATTATTGCTTGTTTTAACGGTGAAGGAAAACATCATGAGGAAACCTGCATGTCTAAGAGTTCTTAATAATGTTATTTATTTATTTATTTATTGACCATAAAACTTACGTCTATCTTTACAGGCAAGCCCAATGCGATAGAGTAGCTGAATTAGACTATCTTATATCTATATCTATAGTATACATACATTTACTATACACTATACTATACGCTTAAATTAAGCTAGTTACTGCAGTTACTGTTCTCGAAGATATGTGAAGTCTGCCAACCCGCACGGGGCAGCATGGTGGACTATGGTAGCCTTCTCACACTGAGATTTGAAAAGAGGCCCGTGCCCAGCAGTGGGGCTGTTTAATACAGGGCTGATATTATATAGCTGCGAAGTTTTTAACTACAGTGCGGCCTTAAAACAGACATCGGTTCGAAAACATTTAAAATATAAATGCTGTCACTTTCATTTATCATGCTCGGAGTTTGCCAAATAAATGGCTTACAACATTTGCTACGTAGGCATTATCGCGTAATTGCAGTTCAAATGCAGTGTACCTACTAACTAGTTACTAAGGACGCATCCAGCCGAGCATCTCTGCTTCAGTGCAGTTCCGATTAATGCGGTCCTACCTAACCTCAATATTATTATGACACTGATTTGCGACATTTTCATAATACCATTCGTAACAATCACTAAGGCGTGAACGCTCTAGAGAGCATGCACTGCAAGACTCGTTTCAAGTAATCCATTTGAGTAGCTTGATACGTTTTGCTTATTAACCAAATGGTTTTTAAAAATATCTTCTGTATACAGACGTAGTCTCGTTACATATTTATAATAGTGTATAGATAGATTGATATTGAATTGACTAAGCACGCGATGTTGTGTTTACATAACTCTGTCTGACGCAGCGGTCGCGAAGTGGCGTTGTGGCCGTACTACGGCATTGCGGTCCATGTTTTAAAGTCTAACTTAGTGGCCTTACAGTCTCATTATATATAATCTACATTCATTATAAATAGTCTCACGCTTCTATTCCGCAAAGAGGTAGACAGATGCAAATTAAACCTACTAAATCTAAATATCTTTATTCATTTAGATAACAAAGTAACTCTTATGAACGTCAAGGTTACACTAACTAAACTATACCTACTATGAATTTACATTTACGATTATCTGTTGCCACGTTTAGCAAAGCAAGAGTGTAGAACTAATGGGAAGAACGGACAAGAAATTATACATTCCGCTAACTATGGTTTTAGGTAATAGAGATGAGCGTATTGCTGTCTATCGCGTATAGGTCCGAACTACATGGTACGTGCTGCTATTGGGAATTTCAGGATTACATAGTTCAAGCAGCGGTATTGTATGCGACTCCTGTGTATAAGTATTTGATTCCCAATGCAAAGTGTTATTGGGTTTTCCTATAAAAAAAAAACAACGGTTTGTACTCCGGGAGTGCCGGCAGAAGTGAAAACTTGAATATTAACGTTGTGCATTTTTGATATTTTGGAATGGTTAGGTAATAGTTTTGCTCGAATTGCTTTAATTATCAGTATAAAAGTACTATCATTTATGTGGTAAAATACAATGTTCATTTATTGCGCTATCGTACGCAACATGACAATTCTCCCTCCGTCTTACGAATTTTCGATCAGGTCACGTGTCCTGACGCGAGTTTAACATTTTTTACCCATCACAAAAAAGTGCACAACACCGCTAAAGAAGTTTTCACCTCAAAAATTCTCAGTAACAATATGGAGTCTGAAACTTCCTCTCACTAATGGCAATAGGCACACATCGCTCATCGCTATTACGTGGGATCTAAAAACAAAATTATCATAATATTCTATCACTTACACACAACACTATCTAGCCCAAACTAAACAGAGCTTGTACTATGGGTACTAGACAATGGATAAACATACATATATACCTTTTTTGTTGTAAATACATACATAATTATTATACATAGAAACATAAAAAAGTGTCATTAGCTAATAAAATTTGGGTGTAAGTGATACACGTAATACATACTGGGTGTAAGGGACGGTGTACCGAAAACTGAAATAGTAGATTCAGACCATTATTCTGTGTTAAAAATCGTTGGAATTTTTTTCAACAATCACAATTGCTTTTTTGCAATTTTTCATTTTCCTTAGTGTCAAATTTTTCTACAATACAGCAATGTAATTAAATGGTCGTGATTTAATTAGATCAGCTGTCTTTATGCGCGCGGAACGCGGAGTTCATTCGTCGAGTGCGATGTATTGGTAGCAATCCATTGCGTACCGCGTAATAATGTTAATCTACATAACATTTTAATCATGCGTTTTTTTATTAATTGAAGTTTGCGTCCTGATAAGTACTCATAGAAAGACGTCTTGCTAAAGTTTTCGGTACGCCGTCCCTTACACCCAGTATAATTGATATTGATAATTGTATTATGATATAAAATGATATATGGGTCGATAGTTGTACTAGCAATTTGGGTTTTAAATTACTAGTATTCTTGTGAACACCTCCAGCTAACCTAGAATGCTTGTGTTAGGAGTGTGTTCACGTCAGTAGTGCGATGGGTGGGATTCGAACGCGCGACCTCTCGATCGCAAGTCCAATGCCTTATCCATTGGGCCACCGTCGCTTAAGATAACACTGCTAATCGGCTCACGATTCACACTTGAGTACGTTCGTCCTATATTTAACTTATAACAAAGGTATTGTATCACTACATAATGCTTAACATAATTATGAAAACTCATGAACTATTGTATTAGAGAGCATTTACTAAATCAATACGCTTGTATTGTATGTCGGGTATTATCGTAATCATAAGACAATCTGACCTAACGCTGGAAATACTTGATGATACGTTCATGTTGCCGTTTAGATGAGAATTTCGACATTTTTCGAAAGATCCACAAATTAATCCTTACTAATATTATAACTGCGAAAATGAGTTTGTTTGTTTGTTACGCTTTCACGCCTTAACTACTCAACCGATCAACATGAAATTTTGCATACACGTTGTCAGGGGTACAGAATAGGACATAGGGTACCTTTCATCCAGAAAAAAGAACTGTTGCACACCTAACCTAACCTAAGCTTCATTTACGCGAGCGAAGCCGCGGGTGAAAACTAGTACTTTATATAAAGGCGAGTTTTGTACTAAGAATTATTGCTGTGTCGCAGGCATATATTCATAAAAGGACACAATGAACACCCAGTCTTGGAACAACTTGTAGATGAATGTAAATTTATCCCATGTGGCACTCAAAGTCAGCAGCCAATCTGCACATAGATAGTAGCGAGGTGTCTACGTAACCAATTCTGCAGAAAGTTTGGTTCAATTCGAAGTAGCAATTAATATTTAAAATCTGGGTATAAGTAAAAGTGAGTGCGTAATTTTGACTTGACAACGTCTAATAAATCGATGAACGCCGGCTGCACGCACGAAAAAGGATGACTCATTGTCCCGTTACGCTCATTGTTCCGTTACGCTCATTGTAACGTTACGATCGGAGCGAGAGCGCTACACGAGCGAGCGAAAGGCACGTTATGACGTTGTCACGTTAAACTATCGTCCGTAAACCGACTTTACAGACAACCAATTTTTTAATCCCACAAAACGTACTCGCGCATGTACACTACCGTCCAGAAGTTTGGAATTTTAATTAAAACGAATATAATAGGTGTAAAGTATACTTTATCACACTTAAATCTTAATCAAACCTTAGATTAGCATTCAGTTAAATATAATCAGTACAAATAAGAACAAAAATATACAGTATTCGTTAAATTTTGGCTTCGTCAAAATGGCCACCCTTATTCTTAATTACTTGTTCACAAATTTTACTCATTCTTTTGATTAATTTATTGTAGTATTCGGAGTCCAGTGACTTCCATTCGCTCTGTAAATATTCCCACAACTGTTCTGAGCTCGATGGACACCGGTTCTTCACTTTTCTATCCAGTTCATCCCATACTAATTCAATCGGAGACAAATCTGGCGATTATGAGGGCCACTTCATAATTAGCAAAACTTTTTCACTTCGTTTTTGCTCTAAGAACTCCTGGCATAATTTGGATGAATGCTTAGGGTCATTATCTTGTTGAAAAACAAAATTTCGATCGATCACATTAATTCCAGAGGGAATGGCATTTTCTTCAAGTATTTTCAGATAGCCTTCTTTATTCAGTTTCCCGGTGATTTTGATCAGATGGCCGGGTTTATTATTACCAAAGCATCCCCAAACCATCACACTACCACCGCCGTGCTTAACAGTCTGCACAGTACACGCTTCTAAAGCCCGCTCCTCTTTTGATCGGCGCACAAAAACTCGTCTATTAGATCCAAAAATTTGAAATTTGGACTCATCCGTCCAAAGGACTTTTTTCCAGTCTTCTACTGTCCAGTTTTTATGTGTTTTGGCCCACTCCAGTCTATTTCTTTTATGAACACTAGTCAATCTGGGTTTTTTGGCTGCTACACATCCTCTTAGACCAGCAGCTAGCAAACGCCTTTTTACAGTTGTTATTGAAACTGGCTTTTCTCGGCTTTCATTTAAAGTAGCGGCAATTTGAGGTGTAGTTAAATGTCGATTTCGTTTCGATAACGTCACAACGTAGTTATCTTCCTGCTTTTTCGTAGATCTGGGACGTCCAGATCTCTTCCGGTCTTGATTTCCTCCAGTAGCCTTTTTTCGTACAAGAGTATAATGTACACCTTTGTATGAAACACCGACCTTTTCTGCGATTTGGCGCATAGAATAGCCTTCTTCGCTCAAAGTACAGATAGCACTCCGCTGTTCAAGCGAAATCTGTTTCCTTTTTGCCATTTTATGAGCTTGCGAACTTTTGTAACTATCACATGAACGTCACAAATCACACTGAACTCTAAACTGATAATTTTTGCAATAATACACCCATATTCCAAAGATTAGACACTACTCATTACTACAACAATGCTTAAAAGCGCCAATTCTAAGAAATCTTCAAACGGCGGTGTCCCTACTTGAGTGGTCATAAAACACGTGTGTCGCTCTTTTTTGAAAACAATGGACAGTTGATAAGAAATTAGTGTTTTTGTTAAATGTTATTGTTAGTACGGTCGTAAAAATACTAATCACCAATACGTTTTTTGATGGATTTATTGCGGTATAGTTTTTCTGTCGACGAAAATTAGGGTGATTCCAAACTTTTGGACGGTAGTATACATTCGTATTTGTAAATTCAGAGAGATTAGATAAAAACGAACGAACCTTGTTACCGTTGCTTTTGTAGAGTACTAATGTTATGGTATTTTCGTTTCTTATATTCTTTACGAATCGACATTTTCACCTGTATGTGTACATTGTATTTTAATCGTTATAAATTTAAAATAACGTATCCTTATATATAGATACATTATTTAAGAGATGTGTGTGTTTGTTGTTGATCCAATTAATAGACAATACAATGTTACCAATGATTATATTTATATAAAAGTCTTATGATTCATATTTTTAACTCGTCCATCGTATGGGCATGCAGACGCTAGCATTCAGGCACAATGCTTTTCATTACTTCTCGGTATAGATAAGTTAATCACGTGACCACAATAGTAATATAACAGAACATCAATATTTCCATTATATCAGCAACATGGACATTTATAATTCAACGTCAGCAGAACGCCTCTGAAAACAGAAGGCCGACGAAACCGTTCCGTCATTTTGTATTAACTTAGACACAATATCGTATTTTTATTTACAAACGGAATCTGGCTGTCTAGAATTCTAACTAATATTATAAATAAAAATGTGAGTTTGTTTGTTACGCTTTCACGCCTTAATTACTTAACAGATCACCATGAATTTTCGCATACACTTTGTCAGGGGTACAGAAAAGGACATTTTTCTTCCGGAAAAAAAAATAATAGAAAATTGACAACCTACATTTACACGAGCGGAGCCGCGGGCTAATTTTAGTAACACATATGACGAAATCCTCTTTTTGACGGCTAGTAGCTTCAGTCATAGGTTTTTAAGGCATCCTTATATTTTGTCTGCTTCTATGGTCTAGTAAGTACTTAATACTGCTGCAGATTATGATATCACCGGTTCGAATCCTGCAACAAACCAGAATATCTTTGAGCTAGCTAGCTTTAGGTCAAAAGTATTAAGCAAATTTTTTTTTGGACAATTCCCACACTAGTAATAATACCTGCATCGCGGGGGACTTTACAAACATTCAAACAACGGACACAAAAAACATCCAGACTCGGAACAACCATTTGTGGAACAAACAAATTTTTGTCCCGTGTGGGATTCGAACCCACAACACTCAGCGCAGTGACACTAGGAGGTGACCACTTAAACCACTACGCCATCCGTGCAGTCACAATCCGTAGTCAAAACAAACCATTAGAACGATGAGACAGTATTCTTATATAGCCAGTCTCTCTCTGCTTACCCTACTGAAGATAAGCGTGTACAATTCACATCAAGTGTCAACCGTGACACGTTGACTGACATTCGATTAACTCCAACGTTCGAGAAGGTTCCACTGGATTGATTTTTGTGACGATGCCATTTCTATTTACGGTCGCAATATATAATTAAGTTAGAGATGTTTTGACTCACTATTAAGGTCTATAATCCACAAAGAGGTAGGCAGGCATGTAGATTATCCATTTTTCGATTGCTATACTGTACGATGTCATTCTGCCTTATTGGAGTATGCCGCTTTCGGCACCAATTTTTTCGGCACCTATGGTTTCGGCACCTAAACTATTCCTATTTCAGCACCAATAGGTATTTTATTCCACATTTGGCACCAAGCAAAAATGCCTATCGGTGCTGAAAATGGAATAGCTTAGGTGCCGAAACCATAGGTGCCGAAAAAATTGGTGCCGAAAGCGGCATACTCCGCCGTATCTTGACGGTTTCCATATATTATGTAGGTATATATATTTTTACACTAAAGTGGCGCTACTGCAACATGTTAATCAGTTTAATAGTATCTCTAGTATTATTGCTAACACGCCTTTGAAAGCGATTGGTAAAGTGTAGCTAACAACAGAGCGACTTGGAAATCTCGGAGAGTGGTCTTTGTCCAGCATTGGAACAGACCAAATAGCTAAAAAACTGTAACGAGGATTTGTGAACAATGGCTTTTAAAATGTTGTCTGTCCGTGTGTCTATTAGTTTCCATGTCCAGTAAGAGCGTCAATTATTGATCAAAAATTTACAATAACAATATTATGGCTTAGATCACTCGCTTAAACCATTAGGGTCCGTTCACACAGACCGGCTCGGAGAGGAGAGCAGATTTTTATCACGTTGGAAACAGAGTTTTGAGTAATTGTAGTAAGGTTTATTTTTGCATGTGCACTTCCTTTGTCATTAAAAAATGCTTGAACGCGCTTCGTGTGAAATAATAAGAGGAGCCGACCGGCTCCGATTACGTGCTCTTTCTCGCTCGCGCAGCTTTCAGATTTCTTCCAGCCGGTTTATGTGAAATAGTTGGCGGCTCCGCTCCGGGTAATTCCAAGCGTATACGATCCGGTCTGTGTGAAAAGAAAAAAGCGGGCCGATGCTCTCCGAGCCGGTCTGAGTGAATTTACAATAACAATACTATGGCTTAGATCACTCACTTAAACCACTAGGGTGTTTATGCGAGTGAGAGTTTATAATTATCTATACCTACTAATATTATAAATTTAAAGAGTTTGTTTTAATATTATAAATGCGAAAGTGAGTTTGTTTGTTTGTTATACTTTAGATCCTCAACTACTCAAGCGATCATTATGAAATTTTGTATAAATGTTTTCAGGAGTATAGAAAAGGACATGGACTAACTTTCATCCAGAAAAAGCACCTCCTGTTATTAATCTAACCTAACCTACATTTATCACGAAGGAAGCTGCGGCAGAATCTATTACTTAATAAATCTTTTTGGTAGATTAATTAAACGTAGGCTTCTACTAAATCTATACAGAAACGTAACACTGAAAGTGAAAAATACATTGTCCTCACTTAATTTTACGATCGCTGCCTCAAATGCGATCGGAATCCCGAAATAAATACTCAGTCTAGACGGCAAATAAGATCAGAATAGTTTCGAAATAGCGAAATCTTGTCTATTATACCTATCCCTTTTCGCCTTATCTGATTCAATTGAGATAGCTATATGTTTGTTGAAATAAACCTGATATTACGCGTTCTATTTGTTAGTGTAACTTATTTGTTACAAATACGTCACCTCGTCAGATAGTCGACCCAAGCAGGTACCTTTTATTTATCAAAGTTATGTGCTTAAATAGATATTTATCGTTCTCTTTGACGTTAAAGAAAGAGATCGTAAGGAAACCTGTATATCTGAGAGTATTCCATAATATTAAAAAAGGTGTGTGGAGTTGTGAAAGTGAACCCACACTGGGCCAGCGTGGTAGACTATAATATGACCTAGTTCTTATTATGCATAGAAGGCTTGTGCCTAAAGATCGGTCAGTTTATAATATATAATAATAATAGGGCTTATTAACTGTATATTAATAAACCTATGTCTAAAATCATTATTCTGCCGTCTGTTAACTAAAACGACGGGCATATATGAGGAATGTGATGAAAGTGAATGAAGCCAGAGAAGTGTGTCAGGATCGTAACAAATGGAAATCCGTAGTCTCTGCCTACCCCTCTGAGAAACAGGCGTGAATCTATATATGTGTGTATGTATGTTAACTAAAAAGAGGTAAAGCCATATACGTCCCTTAGCATTTAACGTCCCTTTAGTTAGTGGACGCATTAGCGATTTTGAGTTGGTTCTACCACTTAATAAAATGTATGTCACCTTATAACGGGTACATCTCCTGACTCAATACTACTGCTGACTAATTTCTAACATGAAAACCCAACAACTTGCATAATACACAAAATCACAAGAGAGAGTGGGAGTTCCTATCAGGCAAACCCAGAAACTCTGGTTGATCTGCACGATGCACACAATCACAAGAGAGGGAGACAGCGTTGAATTATGCCACGGGAGGAGTAAGGTGCTATTCAGTGCGACGCGGATGACCTACGTGGATTTCCGCGACGGACAGCAAAATGTACTAAACACATATGGGACTTCACGCGGAGAGTTCCGCGTAGCACTGAACGCGGTGTATAGGCTTAATACATTTTACTGTCCGTCGCGGACATCCGTGTAAGTCAACCGCGTCGCACTGAATATCGCCTAAGGCTGTTATTTAGACTAGAATATAGTAATGGGACCAAATTGCATAATTAACTACCACTGGTAACAATTGTAAGGCCAGTTAAAGTCGTGGTGACCAACGTATACACTGAGTTTCCACATTGGTACAAGTAGCGATGTGCTCTATGCGTTCAAATTACATTCGGCTAGATTTTACCGGAAGCTTCGCTCGCGTGAAACTCACGGGAAAACATATCAGGATAAATTATAATCTAGGTCTGTCGCCAGGATAAATGTATCCTGGAGACGGAACTAGGCTTTCTTTGGCAAGGAGACATATTGCTATATCCTTGCCAAATTGCATCAACATTGATTCAGTGGCTAGTACACTAATTCATATGTCTCCTAAGGCTATCCTCGTCCTCAGCGCTCAGGAGCTCTTGGCTAACGTAAGTTTTATATTATTTTACTTTATTTATATCTAGATGTTCCCGCGGTTTCACCCGCGTTTATCGTTACTGCGCCGCCCCCGTGGGTCGTAGCGTGATGTTATATAGCTTATAGCCTACCTCGATATGTGGCATGTGGCATTGAAATTCCTAGATATAAATGTATTATAATTTGTATTTATCGAATACCTAACTATTATCCTAATATTTTTCTTAGAAAACTAGAGCAATTAATGATGAAAATGCGCAACAAAACAAAAAACAGGATCATTATTACTGGAGATTTTAACATAGATATTTTAAAAAACTCTTATCCTTTGACTGAATTTCATAGACTAACCCAAAACTATAATTTTACCATACATATAAATATACCTACCAGATTAAATACTTGTATAGATCAAATATTAAGTAATATTCCTGACGCGGTTGGGAGCGTATTACCCTTAGAACTCTCAGATCACAACACAGGGCAATTGCTTAGTTTTCCAGTGGATAATAAGGGTGTTAGTTCCTCGTTTATTTTTAAAGTAAAAAGGGATATGCGAGTTGATAATATAGAAAAGTTTTTATACTGTCTTGGCCAACTTTCATGGTCAGATACCTATAGTGAAACTGACACTGACACTGCTTTTAACAATTTTCACAATAATCTTATATTATTTTATAATTTATGTTTTCCCACTTATATAGTAAAAATAAATAATAAAAGTAAGTATAACTCTTGGATCACAAAGGGAATAAAAAAATCTGTAGATAAAAAGCGTAAATTACGGTTCATGAGTTATAAAACTGGGATGCATTCAAATAAAGTGCAATATACACAATACAATAAACTATTAAAGCAATGTATAGTCACTGCCCAGAGACTACACAATAAAAATTATATTAACAATGCTCCGAATATCTGCAGAGCATCCTGGAAAATTATTAATCATAATATAAAACCGCTTGTTACTACGAGGGCTATTCCGCAAATATTTTATAAGGATAAGGTCATACATGACCCTAAAGAAATTTCAAATATAATTAATGATTACTTTATTGATCTTACAAATAGAGCGTCTGGTAATGAACATATACAACAATTACAAAATAATGATCATGAAAGTGTAATGTCAAGTAATATCAAGTCAAATAATGCTAGTATATTTTTATTCCCCACCGATATAAACGAAGTAGAAAAATTGATAAATTCACTGAATAATACCCCTTCAGTGGGCTATGACCAATTCCCCACAAAGTTGCTCAAAACGTGTAGTAATATCATTACACCAGTATTAGTATACATAATAAATTTATCTCTCTGCCAAGGCAAGTTTCCCAATAAGTTAAAAACAACCGTTATAAAGCCATTACACAAAAAAGGTGACAAAAACTTGATAAGTAATTATAGACCTATTGCCCTAATTCCTACTATAGCTAAATTGTTTGAAAAAATTATGTACAATAGACTAATATCGTTCCTGAATAAATTTGATATCCTGTGTCCAGAACAACATGGCTTTTTAAAAGGGAAATCAACTACTCTGGCAGCCTTCAAACTAGTTAACAGTATAATAAACCATATTAATGCCAAAACAAATATCACATCCATTTTCTTTGACATGAGCAAGGCATTTGATTTTGTCTCTCATCGTCTATTACTTTACAAATGCGAACTCTATGGCATACGTGGCGCTGCTCTGGACTGGTTGAAAAGTTACCTAATTGATAGAATACAGTATGTAGAAATTACAAATTTTAATGCAAAAGGCGAAGAAATAATTACCAAATCCAAACTAAGACATAATAAAGTCGGAGTACCCCAAGGCAGTATACTGGGCCCTCTTTTATTCATACTATACATAAATGACCTACCATCTGTGATACAACATCAATCCATTCTCTATGCAGATGATATATCTATAATAGTACCAAATAATTCGAAAAATAATTATAATGATATACTAAATAATACAATTTCTGATATAGTTACCTATTTGAATAATAATAACTTGAATGTAAATATTGATAAAACAAAATACGTACAATTTTATAATAGGTGTGGCAAGAAGCTTAATCTTACTTTAAATTACAAGGACCAGGAATTAACTGAGGCTTCAGACATTGTTTTTTTGGGTATAACTTTGGATGATAAATTTGATTGGAAACTACACGTAGATAAAATTTGTAATCGTATAAATAGATTTGCTTATGCTTTATGGAGACTCACCAAAATTACAAATAAACAGACTGCATTAAAAGCTTATCATGGTTTTGTTGTCGCTAATCTGAGATATGCTATTGTTCTTTGGGGCAATTCTGTAAATATTAACAGGGTATTTATAGCCCAAAAGCAATGTGTCAGAGGTATATGCAATAAGGCTCCATGGGAAAGCTGTAAACCTTTGTTTCGTGAACTGTCTTTGTTAACCGTCGCAAGTCTCTATATATTCGAAATGTGTGTATTTGTTAAGTCTAACTGTAACCTGTTTTCATTAAAAAAGGATAATTACCACTTCAACACCCGCTATCCAAATAGACTAATGCTTCCTCCCATAAGAACTGATGTATGTAATCGGAATAGCTACACAATGGCGGTGCGCATCTACAATCACTTGCCACAGGGTGTTTATGAGTGGCGTATAAATAAATTCAAAGCAGAATTATTTCGATGGCTCTGCAATAAATGTTTCTACACACTACAGGAATATTTTGCATGTAAGATACAGTGTGATAGTCTACATTTATTAAGTTAGAATTTAAATTAATTTAGTTATAAGTTTTTGTTTTTATTTTTGTGTATTTTATATTTGTATGTCATGAATATATGACTAATGTTGGAACTCTGTAAACTAAACCAAACATCTGTATACACCACATTAATACAAATAAAGATTGATTTGATTTGATTTGATTTGATAAATAGGCTATCCAACACTAAAAGAATTTTTCAAATCGAACCAGTAGTAATCACGCAGAATAAACCAGGAGAAACATCGTTTGTACTATGTCTGTAATGGGTAATTATTTTGCTGCAATGTTATTTTAAAACTGCGTTATCTCCTAAGATATTCATTGAAATCGAATGATGTAAAGGGCAATTTTGTTTTAAATTAAATACTTGTGATGGATAACGTATTTATTTGGATAAGGATTAATATCATGTGTATAATAATACCTTCGCAAATAATGCATTAGTTTAGAACAAATTTGGTTAGCATAAAAATTGTTATAGTGAGCCAACCTTAAAAGATAGACATATGCTGTCGCGGACTTTTTTTTAGAACTTTTAAAGGGGAACAATTCTGTCATACAGCATTTTTGCGAAACTTTAACTGTTTACGCAGCGCACGCAGCGGAAGCTCTCAAAAAGAAAAAATATCCTCCGATTCTGAAATATTCTTCATTGGTGCTCAGCTCCTATTGATCTTAGTGTGATGATATATAGCCTATAGCCTTCCTCGATAAATGGGCTATCTAACACTGAAAGAATTTTTCAAATCGGACCAGTAGTTTCTGAGATTAGCGCGTTCAAGTAAACAAACAAACAAACAAACTCTTCAGCTTTATAATATTAGTATAGATAGTTATTTCTATTTAATTTCGGGTCGTTTTTGTTTATACTGTTAAATTTCATTTAAAAGCGTGACAAACAGACATACAGATTTAATTTCGTATTTATAGTATTAGTATAATTTGTACTGATTATACTTGCCATAGGTATCATAGTGTAGTGCACGATTTATTCGATGCATTATTATTCAAATGTAATTTTACGCATCACTAAATACGAGACTGGCACACAGATAATTCACGAAAGTGCTATAATTTAAACTGACATTATTTTCAACTGCATGGCCGGCAATAACACGCCTGTTATAGATAACACGTAACTATATAGCATATATGGCTATCTAAAGATTCGGATGGCGTATCGGTTTTGTAAAGAAAGAAAAGACTATTTATTATTATTTCATTATTAAGTGGTCGCCGGTGTTGTGGGTTCTAATTCCACACGGGACAAGAATTTGTGTGATCCACAAATGGCTGTTCTATGTCTGGATGTTCTTTGTATCTGTTGTTTGAATGTTTTTATAGTACCCGCGACACAGGAACTATTCCTAGTGCGGCAGATGTCTCTAAAAATGTATAGAATGGCCGATGCATTCAAATGTTTTAAACTGGACAGGCTATAGCTGGCAACATTGAAGCCACATTTTAATGCTTCTTATATTGCTTGTTTAGAAACCCTTAAGTCTATCACCAAATCGAAATAGGTACCTACCTATTGAAAGAATCGATCCTCTTTTTATTTACATTCATAGTATTCAACAAAAATATTTATTTGCTCACATATTCGACACTACATAAACACCTTATTACCCAACCAAACGAAAATAACCTTTATTGTTAAACACTACTGTAGCTTTATTTACATTTTCCCCTGGCGCTCGGCAACCTTGCAGCCTCGGACCAAAGTAAACAGATCTTTGTACATTCAAATATAGATCTAATGTTTACTGACTTAAGAGTTATGTTTAGATCTATTTACATCGGTTATTTTTGATGAAATTCTGCAGAGATAATATTTTGCAGTGAGGTGTCTATTTCGTTATGTGTTTAGAATATTTGAATAATGTTTTGTTAGGGAACTGATAGTAACAAGTTCATAAACACAATTTACTTATAATGTAAAAGTATATAAGGGATTTTTTGTTGGCTAAACTTGAATTTGAGGAGAAGGGCCTGCCGTTTTTAGTTATTTAACAATCGCACGAATGAGATGGCTAGCACGAAGCAGTACCTCCTCTCTTTCAGGCAGCTGGGATTAGACTAGTAACACTGTATCTGCGCTTGTCCAGTTAAGTAAGATTATCGAAGGGTCACTTGCTAACTTCTAATATTCTTCTCCTTTTCGTGTGGTTAGTGGTCAACCTGTTATCAAGATTTGTTCAAGCCGCCCGTAGGCCTCTGACATGGCTTAACGACTGCTATCAATTTGACAACAACCGGGACCGACTTTTTACGTGCCCTCCGAAGCACGGAGACGCTCAGATGAAATACCACTAAGCGGTCACCCATCTATAGACTGACCGCACCCAACATTGCTTAACCTCGCTAATCGTTTACCGATCAGTGAGTGCAACTGGCTATGAATGGCTCCTAATGCATAAATGGTGTAGTGGCTTAAGTGTTTGCCCCACCACTGCAAATACGCCGAGTGTTTAAGGTTTGAATCCCACACGGCAAAAAAATTGGTATTATACACAAATTGAATGTTGCTGTTGTGTGTTCGTTGCTTGAATATTTGTGAAGTTCTCCAATTTGCAACCATTAAAACAACAGAAGAGAGCCTCGCTGATTTCAGCATGAAGGGCCGCCTCGACCGGGGAAGTACAACCCTCTAACAGAATATCGACGTGAAATAGCAGTGTTCCTACTGTTGTGTTTCGTTTGGTGAGTGAGAGTGCTGGAGGCCCAATCACCTTCTTTCCTCCTTCCCGCTCCTTCTCCTTCCCACTTCCTTTTTTTCCTAAAGGGTCGGCAACGCGCAAGTGATGCCTCTGGGGTTGCAGGCGTCTATAGGCTATGGTGACCACTTACCATCAGGTGGGTAGTATGCTTGCTTGCCACCTTAGTAGTAAGTATAAAAAAAAGGCACAAAGTGTTCTTTCGCGAACAACCATTTGTGGATCACACAAATTATTGTTCCGTGTTAGGATCGAACCCACAACACTCGGCGCAGTGACAGTGGTGAGACAACTATTTAGACCACTACATACATCAAGTCGGCCAAGAAATTAGCCATTTTGACAAAGGTTTTTGTGAGTTTTAAGTATCGCTAAGGTGGACTTTTCTAACGGAGTGTAAGATATCTTAGACAATGCGGTGTGTTTTTCTGTATAGTTCTTGCAACTCACGAAGGCAAGCGGGCTTTATTTGTGGTAAACGCGTATATGTATGTGTGCGTGTAAGTGTCGCTCGCATCTGAGCGCTCTGTCAAACACGTATATGTATGTGTGCGTGTAAGTGTCGCTCGCATCTGAGCGCTCTGTCAAACACGTATATGTATGTGTGCGTGTAAGTGTCGCTCGCATCTGAGCGCTCTGTCAAACACGTATATGTATGTGTGCGTGTAAGTGTCGCTCGCATCTGAGCGCTCTGTCAAACACGTATATGTATGTGTGCGTGTAAGTGTCGCTCGCATCTGAGCGCTCTGTCAAACACGTATATGTATGTGTGCGTGTAAGTGTCGCTCGCATCTGAGCGCTCTGTCAAACACGTATATGTATGTGTGCGTGTAAGTGTCGCTCGCATCTGAGCGCTCTGTCAAACACGTATATGTATGTGTGCGTGTAAGTGTCGCTCGCATCTGAGCGCTCTGTCAAACACGTATATGTATGTGTGCGTGTAAGTGTCGCTCGCATCTGAGCGCTCTGTCAAACACGTATATGTATGTGTGCGTGTAAGTGTCGCTCGCATCTGAGCGCTATGTCAAACACGCACACTACCGCACTGTGCGTGTACACGTTCAACTTCAAGTAAAGCCAGCTCGCCTTCGTAAGTTGCAAGAACTGGTAGCTGTTGTGATAATTCAATCTTGACCATGGCATGACGTAAATATAATACATGATAAAGAGAGCAATGGTGACTTTCATGATATTATTGCAAGAAGAATCGACCTTGTTGTTTCATGACGTTCAAAGGAACCTCAACCGTAGGGTGGTAGACCACATTTTTGGCCGACCGTACCTAGCAACCAACTCTCGTCTATCTTGACGTCTTAATGTCCAACTAGAACTACTTAGGCCCTTCAACTAATATACGAAGCTCAAGTTTATTAGCCAAGTTTATTGAATACTCATAAACAATATGGATTAATCAAAGCTTCTTGTTTAGTTTATTGGTTTATTATTTCGATAACTATGGAAGAAGGGTTTCTAGATAAGAGAAAGCAGTAAAGACAGTTTTTACGAGCTATAATAATTGTTACGGGAAAATATACTAAGCTGAGTAGTCGTTTCTGTGGTCCCTTCTATCGTTATACTGTGTTGGGGTTCAAATTCAATAAGGGACAAAGTTTTGTGTAATTTGAGTATGGGTGTTATTTGTGTCCATTCTTTAAATGTTTGTAAAGGCCCCCGTGACATAAATTTATTCTTAAAGCGAGTGTTAATTGGGCGTACTTTCAGAAAAACGTTCCAACCCACAAAGTTAACATTTTGAGATAATCGTGATTGAAATTCAATCCCGTATTGCTTCTTCATACATGTGGGTTTGGGCTACTAAATCATTATTTCATATTTAGAGTGATAGTAGAGCTACCAAATTTTTCCAGGTACGAAATAGTAACCCCGTGATTAATTTGCTAATAATAACTCGATTTTGACGAGTGTGGGTTGGAACGTTTTTCAGAAAGTACGTCCAATTAGGAAAAATCATAAACGAATATCCACATTCGAATTTTATATTCGAAACACGGCTTGATCGTAACGCGTGAATTCTATGTGCTTACTGAAAAATAATAATTATCATATAATCAATCAACAAATTTAAATTACTTTAAATTTCGATTTATTCGAACATAATTAATCACTCATCAGACATTCGTCAAAATTCATTAAGCGGATTGATTTCATTTGATCTGAAAATTAATCGCTGTAAATTGTTTTGTACTTTGTGTCCGTTATTTTAAGAATTGCAATATGGTTTTCTGTTATTTTCTTAATGTATCCGTATATCTCGCTGCTGGGAAAAGCCCTTAACCTTGGATTGCCAAATCCTTTTATTGTTAGCAATTCCCTACCAGTCCCTCTCAAAGGCGTCCAAGTCATCCAACTAATATGACACAAAATTTGGCCTTCAGCAGGCAAGATGGCGCCGAAATCTAGGTAACTTGACAGTAGTTTATCATTTCACTTCTTGGTTTCGAACGATCGAGTTCAATCGGCTCTTCGTGAGCTTTAAACTGAGGCAGGCAAGTGGCGAGAAGCCACGCGATATCGAAAGAAACGGCGATATCTCAAATTGAACGAACGACCGTGGTACTTACATATAAATAAATTATTATAGTTACTCATGCTTACTATTGAGTCGCAGCGGCACACTGGTGGCTAGACACAATAGGTTTTTAATTATATCTGGCATTCAAAGACTTAACAAGTTAAGATTGACAAGTTTGAGACTGATCGTGAAGTCGTTCATTCGTCTTAGGGATAGGGCAAAGGTTAATAATTGTGTTATTTGTTATAGAATCAAAATTTTTTTAGTTTAAGTATTTTGAGTCTCTGTGATATAGAGACTCGAAATATTTAATGCCTGGTAGACGGCAATTGGTTCATCCCATATTATAATCCTACCTAATATTTTAAATGCGTTGTGAGTTTGTTTGTTACGCTTTTACGCCTTAACTCCTCGACCAATCATCGAGAAATTTCGCATATACGTTGTCAGGGATACAGAAAAAATATAGGGTACCTTCCATTCAGAAAATCTTATATTTTCTAAGGGGTAGGAATTTCATTTGTAGTGTTACTTTGTGACCTAAATGATTTTTGACTTTGACTATTGACAAAATCGAAATTAACGCGGCGAGCAAAATGTTGTAAAAAATTTGCATCCCGTGACCGTATGATGTGCGTTCTCCTTTACATGACATTCAAATAGCTTGCATAGTAATCACTGTTACTCAGTCCTCTGAATCCCTCGCATTGCCACATGAATTAACTCAATTATTCTAACAATTTATAAAGGATTAAGGCCGAAAGGATGGAGCCGGGATTCGCAGAACGAACGACAAACTTAGATATCAGACTAGATTAAGTCTTGTTCATACAAACGTGATTTTCGCTAACAGTTTAGTAGTAGTTTCGCATTATTTGTGCGAAAGGGCACTTCTGGGTGCCTAGTGGGAGTAGTTCTTACGTTAACGCGATCGAAACGTTTACCGCGTTTGGCTCTCTGATTGGTAAAGAGCTTGGAATGGGCCAATCGGAGCGCCCGACGTCATCAACGTGTCGATCGCGTTAACCTAAAACAAACTCGCACTAGCCACTCTCCACTATGCACGTAAAAGTAACCCTATTGAATGCGTATTGCCAGTCTTTTTATACGTGCAACCTATGGGTTCAACATACGCAAATGGCTAACAATGTCCTGCGGATTCAATATAATAAAGTGTTTAAGGCCCTGATACGTTCTCATCATCAGGGCCACGTTTCTGTAGTGCGTCAGGGATGTTTGCAGACGCTGGCGTGGACAGTTTTGCCGCAATATTAAGGAACTAGCTTTTGCTCGCAACTTCGCTCGCATAATAGTATATAAGATTAGGTTATGTTAGTAACAGTACTTTTTTAAACAAAATATAGCCCTTGTTACTCAGCGATGAATGTAGCATTCTAATGGTGTAATAATTTTTAAAATTAGTTCGTTATCTTATTATTATTATCTTATTATTATCTCATCTTTGGGATGGCTCCGCGCAGTACTTGCTGGACGCTCTCGACCGGTTACAGCGGCGGGCTGTCCGTATCATCGGAGATCCAGAGGTCACGAGTTCACTGGAACCTCTGCAACTCCGTAGAGACATTGCCTCATTAGCATGTTTCTACAGAATATACCACGGGGAGTGCTCTGAAGAGTTATTCCACCTTAACCCGCCCTCCCCTTTCCTATCTAGAACAACGCGTGCTGGGCTCAGATGCCATCCTTACACGGTAGAGTCGATTAGAGCGCGTACCAAAAAGTTTGGGTCCTCATATCTCTGCCGAACGACCAAGGCATGGAATTCTCTGTCAAGGCACGTGTTTCCTTCTTCCTTCAATCCTGGGTCCTTAAAGCGGGGCGTGAAAAAGCATCTTCTCAGGCCGTCAAAGTAGAGACCTCAACATCGCCTCGGCTACTGTGGGGGCGATGTGGAGGCCACTGCTCTTAGACCACACGACTGCTTACCATCAGGTGGAGTGTGGTCATTTTGACGAGCAAAATAAAAAAAATAAAAATAGTTTTTAGTTAAATTGTTAAATCTTTCCTCTTTATAATTTTAGTATAGATAGAGCGACGTCTCTGATGCGACGGATGCATGGCAGCATCAACAGTTACCTGCAATGAGTTGCAGGAAGAATTGGAAATGATTGTTCCATTTTTCGTGGTCTAGACGCGACTGCATATTACGTGATCAGGATTATTATTATGTAGTTTAATTAAAATTACAATTATAAGTATGTATGTATGGATTGTAGGTATATTTATCTGAAGTAAATAATATTATCATTACAATGTTTCTCTTTTCACTGACTCTTTGGTAATAATCTTCTAAGGTGGAATGGAACACCTACGGTGGCAGTAGCCGCAGCAGGCGTCGGACTATTGCTACATATGTACATATTATGTACTCTAATACGTCTGGGCTGTGGGGATGGGTGTTTGATGGATCGGTGTATTGGTAATTAAGGATGAAAAACGGCCCTGAATACTCTGATTATTATAATTTTATATAGTATATTCTAGTTTCGTAATAGCCGTGGCAATTTATAGGAATGCCTAGCGAAATACTGCTTGGTAATTTTCTCTACCCACAGCGATAGTGAATATTGCTATATCTGAATAGACCTTTAGTTGGTGAAACTTAGGTAGGTCTACACTATTGTTACGATATCGATACGTACTTGTCAAAGATTTAAAGGACTTGAGATTGAATTGTTACAGCGAAATAGTTTTACAATAAAGTGAGTAGCTATGTGCTTTGTTTAATTAAACAAAACATAGCTAGAGTATATAATGTGCGATTATATGTCTATATTACAAAGTATTTATGTATTTACATTGAGATCGTCGATATTCATTCTGTTTCTTTTAAGTTTTAATACTTTTGTGTTTTTAATTCTTTTACATGTTTTTTTTTTGTTTATATTGCAGCTGTGTCATAAATAATTACCGATTTGCATAACTTATCTGCAATATGTAATTGTGTATCTGTGTAACAACTACTTTTGGGTTTGGCAATTATATACACTAAATAATGTCTATTAAATATTATCTTAGCGGTAATTAATTAGACTGTAAGTTTCTTGTCATGCATGCCTGTCATTTGTATGATTACTGTTTTAATGTTATAATACGCACTTTATATATTTAAGAAGCATTTGTAATTGTATAGTTGGTGTGCTTAATAAAATAAAATAAAAATAAATATAAAATTATTTTTTTTCGAAGTTTTGTGTGATCTAAATATTAATAATAATTATTCGATTAGTTATTAATCATATTCAAACGAAGTCGGGTGAGCAATACTGTAAGAATATGACATTAATAAAAAGGTCAACAGCTTGAACAGTCATTATGAAAAATTTATATGAGATCAAATCGTAATTCTATTATTATACTCGATCGTTATTTGAATAGAAATCACACGAAATTTCGTATGTCGATGTATGTATTCTTTGACAATGCGACAAACGCGCAATTATTGTTCGATCTGACATTCGAATGGCTTCTTTCTATCATTAAATTAATCTATGCTCTTCTGTGATTAGCTAGGGCACTAGCACAATCAATAAATATGAATTACATCAACGATGAAAGATATGATGCAATAAAGCATATCCGATATCACACCATTAAAAGGAAATAATTTACTGTGTAAGACGTTTCATTTTTATCCTTACTCACTTTCTTTTACATAGCAAGGGAGCAACGATCAAACGGATCGACAAGATGTTTAGTATAGAGTTTGTTTATATCCTAGAAGGTGGTTAATTACTACTTTATATTGTGATATAATTTAAAAATAAATTTATTGTGGTAAAATGCACACCTGCGGGATAGCAGTTTTCCATGGAGCCACGGTATCAATGCGAGTGTAAGCTGGTATATAAAACTTGACAGTCAATATTATAAACATATCCATTTGAATATTCCTAAGCTCTATAAGGATAAGTTATCAGTTTACAGACTTATATACAGATATCAAACAAAAATCTCTCGCAAGGCTACGAAATACTCCTAAAGTCATCATCGATATAAAGGCTCTCGAAATCCCTCGAGTTTTTGAAGTGGCTTCCCGGATAACCGGGATTACTCAGCACCACTTTTATCCGCAATCGGACAGCGGATCTTGACAGCCAAATTGAATTTTATAAGATTTGTGGTAAAACTTGTGAGTTGGGTATCCCAGAGCATTTGGTTGTGAGCTGGTATGAGATGAAAGTTGTCACAGTGAAGGATTACGTTGATGTTGTTGCTTAGCCTGAAGCTGTGTTTGTTGCAATTGACGATATGACTACGAAATGCTCTTGAATATTGAGAATACTGACTGTACATAAATAACTTCCTAATATTATAAAAGCGAAAATGAGTTTGTTTGTTTATTACCTTTTCACGCCTAAACCAATGAACCGATCATTCTGTAATTTTGCATACACACTGTCAGGTGTACAGAAACGGAAATAGGCTACCTTTCATCCCGAAAAAAATTACTGATCCCGAGAAATATAACCATAACTTTCTTATGATAATGGCGCCACGTGTTTTCGAATCATGATTGAATTATATTATTACAAGCAAAGTACAACCCGAATTGATTGTCAAATTCTAAATTAACGCGTGCGAAGCCGCGGGCAAAAGCTAGTAAATAATATAATATTACAAATGCTAGTGTAAATTTGTTTATTAGGCTTTCAAGCCTTACCTACTCGACTGATCATCATGAAATTTTGCTTACACGTTGTCAGGGGAACAGAATAGGACATCGGGTACCTTTCATCCAGAAAAAAATACTGCTGCTAACCTAACCTACATTTACGCGACCGATGCCGGGAGTAAAATCTTGTAATATAATAACATCAGACCTGTATACAAACTGACCAACTGCTGGGCAACTCTTCTCAGTGTGACAAGGGTTGGGTCGTAGTCCACCACGCGGCCCAGTGTGGGTTTCCAGACTTCACATACTTTGAGAACACTCAATATTTTTTACTTCATCGTAAAAGCGAGCAATAAGTAATTATTTGATACGCACATTACTTGGGAAAGTTAAAGATGCGTCCCGTGGGATCGAACTCGAGACCACTGCGTGGCAGTCGCCCTAGGCTATCGCTGCTCCTTTAGTACATCTAAACATAATAAAATAATAAACGGATAACGGATTGCGTTACGTATTATTTAGGTTATAGTAATTAGTGGTCAAAATTTGACGGCCGCGCGTCGTTTGTATATAAAGTATTGTTTTAAAATAAAATATTAGCCTTCTGCAAACCATCTTATAAGCATCGTATAAACTTTAACCAGCATACTCGAGAGTAGCCGGTGTTCTTTAGCGAGTAACTGATGTATTATTAAATTTCACATGTTTACATTTAGCACACTTATTTCATTAAAGAAAACCACCCTCATTAATATATGATTTCACGTTTTAAAACGAGAAATTGATATTACGTATACTTATATAATTATATCGATATTTATCTGCCTCAGTGGCTTGGGTATGTATGAGAATACTTAGGTCTTAAGGTCGATCATCAGATCGAGCCTAGTGTTATCGAATTTTTCGATAGCAGCACAGTCTCTAGAACTGTGCTCGGTAAGCAGCAATAGAACCTCTCCCTAAGGCCTCGTCCTGGACGCCAGCGGGCGGCGCGAGCGGCGCGGACGGGGCGCGCTATTTGCGCGGTATACGTGGTCCGTTCACGACGCCAGCGGCCAGATCACTCGGTTTTATTTCCTCTCACAACATTTTAATTATTTGTCTATTTTTATGGTCATAGTGTTTACTATTCCATAATGGTGGCCTATCTAAAACCTCTGAAATGATTTCCTGAATCATCGACATTCTAAGTAAAATAAGCAGAACGTCACAACTCGTATTCCAACGCGCGGTCGCCGCTCAACTACAGTTCGACACTCGTGCTCCGCCGCCCGCACCGCTGTCGTCGAGAACAGCTTCACACAAATCTATGAACTTTGATCAAGACGCGCGTGCCGTCGCCCGCGCCGCCCGCACCGCCCGCCGGCGTCCAGCACGAGGCCTAATACGTGTGACCTAGAAGGTTACCTATCGAAATGTGGGTGCAATACATTTCTGCCCATCTTTTTATGGATATAAGCGTAAGACTATGTATGTATCTATCGATACGTATAAAGGTATGATGAAAATAATTCTCCTTCTAACAGATAATTTAACCTTCAAAAACATGTTATTTAGAGTAGATTATAATTAAAAATATATTGGAAGCTCCTTCGTTGCCTCCTACCCGTGGTAACGTAGCAACGCGATGGCCTTGTACACGCCACGTTTTAAGCTCTCGGTTCATTTATACATAATACGGTGCGTTTAATGCGTAAATCACATTGTGATTACCGCATACTATCTTATTACGTATGGACTATTGCTATACCCGCTACTTCGTATGCGTCGAATTTGGAAGAATTTACTTCCAATTTCGACGCGGGCAAGTAGAAAAAATATATTTAAAGATAGGAGCTATCTATCTATATTTAACTTTCTTAATACTCGAGTTTTAGGTGGCGTGTCAAAATGAAACGTAGGTACACCCAATTTTAAGTCTGATCTCACAATACCGCGGCGGTGCGAGGTGCCGTGTGTTAATTGCCTAACAGTGAGAACAGCATTTAATTTCATGTAGTAGTTTTTCGTGATGAACGAAGCGAATAAACATAATAGTCTAAACATTGTTTAGCCTTCTTAAGCTCTTGTAAAGACCCCTTAAATAAATTTTCTTAAATATTTCCTATGTAAATACATCAAACAGTTTCAATTATTTTATTTTTATGTATATATAGATAAAGCAATTGCCGCGTTATGGGTATTGCCCGTTAAGACAGCATGGTGTCATGAGAAGTTAAATACAGAGAAACGTTAAGACTTCTTTATAATCTTCTAGCCGTATAGTACTCCTTACGCCTAAACATCTTTGCTTTAGCGTACCTATAGAATTACGTTTGAAGGATGTAAGTTCCAGTATTGAGTAGTGGGTGTGTATCAGCGATGTTTAAATGCAGCGTCTATCGCAGCGTAATACGCGTGTCATCTAAAGCGACGCAGTCGCGGCAGTCGGAATACGTTTGCCGCATGCGTATAACGTACCATGTGGCGCACAAACGACTCGAGCCCTTTAATCAATTTCGATCAAGTGTTTACGTTTCATCTTATTTTTCTTTGAAGAGTGATTGGGTTGACAGCACATTTTAATTAAACGTCTTCAATTGCTTCCTGCTGTGTAGCTGGTTTCTTTGTATGATTGTGTTTAGTGAGATTGTGAGGTCTTGGCCTCGATACTCAAGACTGGCAGAGTATTGGGTATAACAGGCAATTCTTTTTTGGTATTCGCTCGAAATCTGGAAGTGTTCTCGGTAGATATCAATAGACTAGCCTCTATTAAATGAGACTAAAACGATAGCTGGCGAAATGTGGATGTAATACCGCTGTCTACTACATAGAAAGATAAATATTATTGTAAATTACACTCAGGAAAAATTAAAATAAAATGTTATATTATTTTATGTATGTATATTAAAAATGTGTATTATCGAATATAATAACTAATGTATTTTTTTTCCTTAGCCTTTTATCTTCGACCTTGGACTTCCAAACCACTATGTTCAAAGATATTCCTAAAAGAAAACGTCCAAGTCACTATATCTGTTTAGGTTTATTATACAACTAGATTTTGCGCGCGGCTTCACTCTCGTAAAAGTAGGTTAGGTTATAATAATAACAGTAAATACTAGGTGATAACATAGCTTTCTAATGGTTAAAGAATTTTAAAATTGGTTGCGTTGTTTTTGAGTTAAACCCTAACAAACAAACAATATATCAAATCTTTCCTCTTTCTAATATTAGTATAGAAGTATAGATTAAAATTGAATATAATGTTTTAGCATATTATACATACATCCTATTAGGGGTGACTGTATATACAATATACATACATATGTACATGTACTAAAACAGCCTGTATATGACAGACCGAACGCGCCTTTACGTTAACGAACTGATATATGAGACATGAGACATTGTGCTCCATTATTCATAAATGTCGCAAACAGCTGCGTATTAAATATGTATCTACCTAAATAAATATAGAGCGCATAATTGAATTTGGATAACGCAGTCGCTTTAATCTCGAAGCATTTGTTGAACGTGCTGTGTTGCGAATCCTACGCCTCTACCATTTGCTGTTGTTTATTTATCGCTAGTGGCTATAGTTATTTAATTAAAATTACAGTAGTCTATACAGTTGATTATCTCCGCTTTAACTGTGGAGGTAAAAATTGTGAGGTATCTTGCATGTTTGTAAGTTCTGTAGAATATACTCGAATATTATGTAAAAGCCGGAGAGAGATCAGGCGCAGGAACAACGGATGTACGTGCTGTACGAGGCGCGAGAGTAAGCAACACTATCAATTTCCTAACTGATTTGATAGACCTGGGATTTGACACCGAGATACCGCATGCATCATTAACACTATGAAAATAAGTCGTTCGCAAATAGGTTGCAAACTACACAGCAAGGATCACTCAACAAGCGGCAACTTTAATGAGTTGTGGCTTATGACAGATTCCGTGAAAACAATAGTTAATTAAACTATAATTGCTTACGATATATAAACGATAGCAACACCTGGTAGTACACTGAGGTTAGGTTCAAATTCTACTTAATCGTGGACTTACGCACAATCTAATCGAAATCGTCTTAAATCGAGAACTTAATTAAATGGATACTACGTCTGGAACCTTGATAACGAAATTATACGCATATTATTTAGGTATATAAGCTGTTTGTAGTCTTGAAGTAACTTAGGTATTCGAGAATGCTTAAATTATTTACGCGTATATGTATTTACCAAGTTAAGTGTCTAAATTACGGTGCTTGTACAATGCTGGTAATTGGCAAAGGCTTAGTCTAGCAAATTGGTAGCTTGCGCAGCTAGTCTAGTTAAACAAATTAATTACTTGCGTAGCTGGCATGCGTCGGTCGTTTAATTATTACATACAGCTCGTGCAAGGCCACTTTTTGTACAAATTCTGCATCACTGGACACGGGCGTCTTTTTGGGTATGAGAAGGATTAGGGCACCACGGTGGCCCAATGAGGTTTGAAAAACAGCATATATCTTTATCGTGTTTCCTTCTTCCTTCAATCCTGGGTCCTTTAGACGGGGCGTGAAAAAGCACCTTCTCAGGCCGTCAAAGTAAATACCTCAACATCGCCTCAGCTGCTACGAGGATGGTGTGGAGGCCACTGCTCTTGGACCATATGACTGCTTACCATCTGGCGGAAAGTGATCATATCGATGAGCAAAAAAAATCATTCTTCAAAATGCAGCTGTCCTTTCGATGTTGCCCTTCACCGTTAACGCAAGTGATGAGAATCGGATTTAAGACTTCTGCGTATTAATCCAAAGGTTTTCCCATTAGTTTATAGCTGCCATATTCTTATTCTTACGCAGTTTACCTGTGTCTTATATAAGAGCTGTCTGATTCTACGAATAATAAAAGTGACTAATATCTATGGTAACAATAGAGGCAAAACTCGATGTCCAATCTTTTGAATACCTGGCTCGTACCTTCAAATAACTGTTGTGTGCCTGCGTGACTATCTTGGATATTTAGCGTTTGATTTTAGCTAGTGTCTACAGCCCACGTGAGTAACTGCCGTCCCAAGTAATAACGAATAAGACTATTATAGTCTTCTGACCATAGTTCTATGCTCAGTGCTGTTATTGACAATTCAAATTAAATAACTTTTGCAATCATAAGTTGAAACACACGATATCGTGTTTGAATTAGATCAGAAGTAGCAGTATTTTACATCTGACTGGGTTTTTAATAATGAGTACAGAAACGATAATCAAACTTTGTAACACCAGCCCAAATATTTAACTTGATTAGCTTCTCGGATCAAAGCGTTTTAATTTCGGATGAGGGTGTATTTTAAAGAGCTTAAATTAGAATTGTATAGACACATAAATAACATAATGAAAAAAAATTACACGCGTGTATATCTCATTAAAGATTTAGTTGGAATATTTGGTACAAAATCTTTAAAAAAAGTCAGCTGTAGGAAAGATTCAGTGTCGCGCGGGCGTTTACGAATATTGTATCAAATTACCCCACGACATTGAAAACTATAAACCCTTAAATTGTAATGTGTGCTACGCTATTTTATTTAGTAATCCAACAGGATTTATATTCAAAAGTATCCTCATAAGACCCCTTAAGAAATACCTAGATATAAACATCTTTAGAAGACATCATCTTTATTATTTCTAACTATTCCAATTTACAAGTCAGTTTAAAACAGTAATACCAGTTACAATACAGAGGGACGAAGTCGCAACATAAGTGTTCCCCATTTACCATTTTGATAAAGAACTTTGAGAAAAAACTTTGCGTGCACACTTATTTACTTAGTAATCTAATATGAAATACTAATAGACACCTGCCAGTCAATAAATTAGGTAGCATGTTAAAAACTAGAGTAAATAATTTATTATGTACTTAGCTGACCTGTCCAACTTCATCTGCTTCACATAAGATAATTTACCCGGATTTTGCAACATTTTTCATTGATGCTCCGCTCCTATTGGTCGTAGCGTGATGTTATATGGCCTATAGCCTTCCTCGATGAATAGTCAAGTCAGTCCTGTCAATTATTAGAATGCTTGATATAAGCATTCTAATAATTGAATTCTGGATGCTGATACATCACTGTGGCTCAATAGGTTACGCATAAGACAATAAAATAACAAAGAAAGCCTGCTAGTACAAATAAAGGTACATGTAGATTAAGTTTATTTTGTGCAAGTTTATATGTACCTATATGAAGATGATGTGTATATATAGATGATGTGTATATATAGAAGGAAACAATAAACTATTATTATTATTATTTTACTAGTTTTCACCCGCGGCTTCGCTCGCGTAAATGTAGGTTAGGTTAGGGGTATCCATAAAGGATTTTCCTGGATAAAAAAAAATGGTTAGGTTTGCAACAGTTATTTTTTCTGGATGAAAGGTACCCTATGTCCTATTCTGTACCCCTGACAACGTGTATGCAAAATTTCATGTTGATCGGTTGAGTAGTTAAGGCGTGAAAGCGTAACAAACAAACAAACTCATTTTCGCATTTGTAATATTAGTTAGGATGTCGTTATCAATGAAGATATATACAGAAAAGAATCAAATACGTTTCTACACACAATGTGAAGGCTCGAATACGTCCCAATTAGGATGATTTTCTATTAATCTTAAAACAAACTCGGTGCAACATAATCTCTTGCAATACAGTGTAATAGTTCAAATAAAAATTAGTTGTCAAATATATCCTTACTAATATTATAAATGCGGAAGTGAGTTTGTTTATTTCTTTGTTACACTTTTACACCTGTCGCATACACGTTGTCAGGGGTACAGAAAAGGATATAGAATACCTTTCATCCAGAATAAAGAAGAATAATAATGTTACTAACCTACCCTAATCAAACCTAGCCTGACTAGCTATGACTCAATGGCTGGCGGGCGGGAGATCCACGTTCTCCCACCCGCCACCTCCTTCTGCGAGATGACGTCCTCGCAGAAGGACGCGACCGCTGCTCACTTCATCTCGCTGTCGACCATGGCTTTGATCATGGTCGGCAGCGAGAGATCTTCACACAACCTTAATGAGTTCACGGCGCTGCACCGCTCAAGCAGGACATTGCTCGAGCGTGTGCTGCGTCGTGTCCTACTCACAGTCGGTGGTGGCAGACAGGACTCGGTTCCCTGCTAGAGACCGTGTGCAGGTATTTGCCAAAGCAACCACGCCCTGACAACACCTGCACTAGCCAGAAGGAAAGAGTCCCATGCTGCCGCCCAGCCCAACGCTCCAATACCGGCTGGAGGGCCCCAACGGTTCTGAACTACTAACTAACCTACCCTAATCTAACCTAGCCTACATTTACGCGAGCAAAACCACCAGAAGAATCTAGTACCTATACTATATCCTGGAGTAACACATCTCGGCAATGTTCTTGTGGGATAATAACTAGTGTAACATTAGAAGGGATATATATATATATATATATATATATATATATATATATATATATATATATATATATATATATATATATATACAGGCGATGTTTATTTATCATTTGTAACATAATGAACAGTTTAAAAACAGGTAAAGTTTTTCCAAATCCTAATAACTAAATGAAACCTTAACAATTTGAAGTAAACGAATCAACCGGCTTATGACCTTGTAAGTTGTGTTGTTTTATCGATAATCTTATTTATTCTGAACAAAATATAGTTTAATGGTATCAATCAATCAATTCTCTGCCCTATTGCAGTCGCAATAATAGAGTAAATTGATTGATAATAACTTTTGAATAGAGATTTGTCTCAATGATTTATCTGATATATCTGTACTAACATTATGAAGAGAAAAGATTATATTTTTTGTTTGTTTGTAAGGATTTAACTCAAATTCTTTTACCATTAGAAGGCTATATTATCTTTATATATATAATTCTACAGTATGTGTGTATGTCACTGAACTCCTCCTAAACGGCTGGACCGATTTTGATGAAATTTTTTGTGTGTTCAAGACGTGGATTCGAGAATGGGTTAGATTTGTTTTTTTTTATTTTTATTTCTTGTGTACAGGACAACGTCTGTCGGGACAGCTAGTAGCATATATATTTAAAAAAAATAAGTACTGTTGCTAACATAACCTAACCTATTTTTACGCGAGTGCAGCCGCGAGCAAAAGCTAATACATACATAATCTCATACCGATATCGTCAAATAGTAGTCAATTGTGTATTTCACCCAAGCCCGCCAGTTTTAATGCAGGTGCATAGTAGGGAGGTAGTCTATTGCCGTTTAACTGGCATTCCTAGTACCATGATTCCATTCTGCTGCTAAGGTATTTTGTCATAGAAACCCAAAACTCTTCGCCCGACCCAGGAATATAAACTGACCATACGATCAAACCATGAGACCACACGATCGCAAGAAAACAATACAATCGTAAGCCACGGGCCAACAGTGCCCCTCTATTTGTACGCATAAGTTTATTCAGAAGCACAATCCACGTAATATCCAATCCTGACACCACTTGATCGCACGAGAACACACTACAAACTAAGCCACGACATAAACGCAGCAGCGTTTGAGTTAATATATAAGTATAAATTAGGTAAATCAAAAGCCATCCACGTAAAGTAATTCCCCTGATTGTAAATGTACAATACAATTTGCCGACCATACAGGTTGATCAAACGCCAGTTAACCATATCCAACGGTAAGCAATTAGGTTTCCAGTCAAACGATCTATTGAGTCCAATCAAAGGCCGAACCCGGCTTAATCCGTACCCACGGCTTCACTTTATATCAAACGATACGTTGGGTTCAAACGTGACCATTTCAAGGTATTATAGAATATATTCGGGATCAAAACTTTTAATTGGAGACCCGATATTTCTTGCTTCTATTCTCTTAAACATTTTGCATTGTGCCATTTTTTGTTCCCGCAGGAACGTATACCAGGATAACGATGTATCATCTGTACAAATCCAGTATAGTTATGCCAAGTTACATCCAACTCTGTTCAGACATCTTCACAAAATATTATAAATGCGAATGTGAGTTTATTTGTTACGCTTTCACGCCTTAACTATTCGACCGATCACCATGAAATTTCGCATACACATTATCAGGAATACAGAAAGACATAGAGTACCTTCCATTCAAAAAGAAAAATACTGTTCCCGAGGGATAGAAAAATATTATTTTCTAATAAACGCGAGCGTAGTCGCAAGCAAAAGCGAATGGATTTATAAATATATATAACTGGAAATAAATAAGAGAGATAGTTATATGAACCTCCAAAACTTACACTAAAAGTGAAAACTAGTGAATAAACAAGGTGGTATTTCTCTGGTCGAGACTTCACCGGCTAAAAATCAGTGACATAATTACTGCTATTACTCAGACTATTGTTACGCCGACTAGCAGTAAGAGAGTGTATTTCTCTGGTCGAGAAAACCTCACTAGGTGAAAATCATTGACATTTTTACTACTTTTTCAACTACTCTTAAACAAATATTCTGTAAGAGAGTCGAAAATCAGTGATATATTTACTATATTTTAGCTGATTTTCTGTAAGAGAGTAGTATTTCTCTGGTCGAGTTAACTCATTCGCACCTGCACCAAATAATTTGCAAAGCTGTTCCGATTCACTACAATATTTATCCAATGAAGCCTTTAAGAAATAAAGCCTTTAATTTCGATAACAGCTTCTGACTCCCACAATTAAATCGTCATAGTCCGGAACGTATATTATTTGCCTATCGAAATCTAAGGGTGCCTTTTCACCGGACGTGTATGCGAGGGATATAAGTGGAACACCTATAGAATCGTTCAACTTTCATAGTTTGGCTCAAGTAAGCTTTTTTGTTGAGAACGCGCATGCCTGGGTCTTCTTGGCGTTGAACTCGACCAAGTTCTTGGCACCCTATTCATAGATGCGGTCCAAGGTCTGGTCAAGTTCAACGACAAGATTCTGCCTTTTCCCCTCAACCTCAGCCTGTTTGGCCCCGGGATGTCCGAGATATCGCCCATGCACGGTACTGTCGTCCGCATAACAATGTATGTTGCCGAGATTCAACATATCATTGATATGCAGAAGAAAGAGCGTAGGGGATAAGACAGAACCCTGAAGCACTCCTGCATTGACCTGCATAAATTTGGAAGCGCGACCGTTGCAAAGGACCCGAATACGACGCTTCTGCAGGAAACTTGCAATCCAGGTGCACAGTTTATTTATTTATTACAAGGACATCCAGTAGTTGTTACAAATATTTAAGACACAAAAATTACAGTTTGGTTGTTATTAGTACAAATTGCACAACTTTTTAAGGAGTCACCGCATGCATTAAATTAGCGGACAGTAGCACTACACGTGCTTAGGTTATAATTACAGATCAGATACAAGTTTTTAAAAAAAAAGTAAATTATACATCGTATGCAACTTTAAGGAGACAATGTTTGATGATTTGCGATATTGACAAGTATATATGTATACACAACATTACTAGAAATATTGATCACACACAATTACGGTTTCTCAACAACCTCAACACAATAAATCTGAATTTAATTAAGCTAGTGTTAAAAATATCTACTTCACAGTCCAAGGAGTTGTACATTCTAGACAATCTGGATAGTGCAGACGACTGTTTTAAATTTGTTCTTGCAATGGGGTGATGTAGTAACCCGGAAATTGCAGCCTGTCTTGGAATTCGACGCGGCACTCGAAAGGTTATGGATGACAAAAACGCTGGACAATCTAAACCATTTCTAAGCATCTTATATAAAAAGGGTATGTCATAGAGTTGTCTACGAGTCAGAAGACTATCTATTTTAAAATGTTTTAATTTTTCTCCATATGAAAGAGACTGTTTATGTATCCCAGCAGCAAATGTTAAGTGTGCAACGAATCTTCTTTGTATACGTTCTATTCTCAACTGGTGTACTTTATAACTGGGTGACCATACCACACTACAATATTCTACATTGCTTCTAACGTAAGCATTGAATACAGATATTTTGGTTTGTGGATTACGGAAGAATCTAGAGTTGCGAAGAATAAATCCTAACATTCGGGAAGATTTTTTAATAATATTATCAAAATGTGGTAGGAAGGTAAGTTTTTTATCAAAAAGTATTCCAAGGTCTTTAATGATGGCCAGTTCTTTGAGCTTTACACCTTCGACATGGTAATCTGTCTGGATGATGTTAGTGTTACGGGTGAAATTTATAAAGTTACATTTGTTTACGTTTAGAGTCATATTATTGATAAAACACCAATTGGAAATAGCATTTAGGTCTTCCTGAAGCAAATTACAGTCTGAATGGGATTTTATACTTTTAATAAGCTTCAAATCATCAGCAGTTGAGGGGGCAAGCCATAGGCCGGAAGCTTGGAAAGAAGAGACCGGTGCCAGACTATGTCGAAAGCTTTGGCTATGTCAAGGCTGATAGCCAAATACTCGCCGTGCTTGTCCATAGCTTCACCCCAGAGGTGCGTGACGAACGCTAGAAGATCACCCGTTGATCGTTTAGCCCGAAAGCCGTATTGGCGATCATTGATCAACGATTGATCCTCCAGGTAGCGGACAATTTGGGTGTTTATAATCCGCTCGAACACCTTGGAGAGCACCGAGGTGATAGCTATGGGACGATAGTTGCTTGGCTCGGAACGGTCCCCCTTTTTGGGAATCGGTTGAACGTTCGCCTCCTTTTTATCGCCTCCTATTTAGATCTAAATTGTCTTTGGGAAGGAACTGACTCCCAACATACAGCTCACGCTAGTTTGGGAATCAGGGATGCATAATGTTTGCATTCACCTTGCTGTTACAAATAAAGAATTATTATTATTATTATAGGTAGTCTCGCGCGTATATTTCCGAATGGGTAATTATAGCTGTATTACATCCATATTTCGTCAAGTATCGTTTTATGTACCACGTGATAGGAGGCGAACATATTGCCGCTACTATGCACTGTACAAGACTCCGTGCTGCTATTGGAAATGTCTTGACAGCAGAAACCAATATTATCAGCTCGACCCGAGAATATGCTGAATAAGCAACGAACCAACACGGAGTCTGAAACTGTACCCGATAGACTCCAATATTCAATGTCCCTATTACGTGGAAGCTAAGATCATTGTTAACTAAACGTGGGTGTAAGACAGCTTTGCATACCACTTTGGGTATAGAAGCGTAAGACTATATACAAAACATAGTAATTGAGGAAAATATTTTATCTTGCAATTTTATATCGCAATTATCCTCCTCCGTCAGTCGTATTCCTCATGTCTGAGGATCGTGACCTCCTCCATCCATTAATCTTGATCTCACGATGTTACGCCATCTTGATCTATCTCCGGTCACTCGGAGAGCATCGTAAACAGTGGAGTCGAGTGCGGTGCGAATTTGGTCGGACCAACGCATCGGGCTGTGGCCCCTCGCTCTTTTTCCTTTAACTTTGCTAGTGACCACTAGTTTTTCGAAATTGTCTCCGTCTTTTCTGGCAATGTGTCCGAAGTACTCAAGAATACGCTTGAGGCAGCAATTGTACATTACTAATCTATATATATAAAGGAAGATGTCCTGACTGACTGACTTAGAGACAACGCACAACCTAAACCGCTGGTCGTAGAAATTTGAACTTTGGAGAGCATGTGTGTTTTAATTTGTAGGGGTGTACTAAGAAAGGACTTTTTTGAAATTCCACCCCTCAGGGGGTGAAATAGGGGGAGGGGAAGTTTATATGGAATTTGCTTATTTCTGGACTTATAAGTATAAAAATAAATATACAAATTATTGATTATAATTGAAAAGGACCTGTGTAGATAAAATGGACAAAACTCCCCCTAAAAAGGTAAAATGGGGCGGTAAAGTTTGTATGGAAATTTTCTCATTTCTGGACTTAGAAGTATGGGAATAGGTTTATAAGGTCTAAATTACAATTAATAATAAAATATATGATTAGGTATAAAAACACTATAAAATTACTATAAAAAACTTAATAGGTACTTATTATTATATACGAATTTTCGATCAGGTCACGTGACCTGACGCGAGTTTTAAATTTTTTACCCATCACAAAAAGTGCACAACGCCGTTGAAGAAGTTTTCACTTCAAAAATATAATCGCTGTTACGTTGCGCTGGAAATAAACTAGGTACTATTACGACCGAAAATTATTTAAAATATTATTCGACCGTTATGCTACTTACCAAACTAGGAATCGACTATAAAAAGTTATAGATCGCGAGCGAAGCCGTGGGCAAAAGCTAGTATATGTATAAGAACAGTGGTGCTTATCAAATAACTTATAAAAAAGTACAATCAACAACATTTTCCACAATTTACAAACAAGAGATTTCATCACAAATAAAAGTATTGCAACAGTATAATTAAAAGGAGTCACAATACTACTTAACTAAAATTAACATATTGTAGGGTGTCACGAATAATAATCAATAATTAAACCATAAAAATAAATTTAATGCGTATTGTAATTTTACTCGTAATAATACTTGTAATAGTAATTATAATCATAAACCAATAAATTGCAATACATGGGGTTCAAAAGATGTTACAATTTCAAATGCATCCTTTGGCTATATTCGACATCAGCTTTGTAATTTATAAACATAGGCATGATATGTTTCCTATTCTATTTCAATTTGATTTAATTAGTCAATAAATTTCATTAATTGATTTAAGTATGAAAGGAAAACGGATCATACCCTCTCTCGCCTCGCTGCCTTATCAAAGGGCATTCGTATTGTCGCTCAAGTCTATTTTGGCATATAAAAAAGTCGCTAATAAAGACACACGTGGCGGTTACGTTCTTATAGTTTCAAAGTCTCAGCGTCGTAAATAAATTTTCTGTCTTCCCCGGAATCCGTTCATTTATCTTCTACTAGGTTTTACCCGTAGCTTTATTCTGGATAAATCGCTTGCTTTATCGGCGAAGGAAAACATCGTAAGGAAACCTGCATGTCTTAGAGTACTCCAGAAACATCTCGAAGATATGTCTTAGTCTTAGATATTTCTGATAAGTCTTTCAACCCGCACTGAGCCAGCGGCTTTAATGGCCTAACCCTTCTCACACTTTAAAAAGGCCCGTGCCCAGCAGTGGAACAGTTTATATACAGAGCTGATATTATTTTATTATATTGACAGATGGCGTTGTATTTTAATGGTTGCCTTACCATTGCCACTGCGCTGAGTGTTGTGGGTTCGATCCTCACACGGTACAAAAAGATGTCTTCCACAAATATGTAGCTTTCCCGAGTCTTGGTGTTCCTTATGTCTATTGATTCAATCTTTTTAACCCATTCAATGCGGCAACAAATTTTGCTTTCACTAGCCATAATCGGCTCATATTTAACGTAAACGCCGATCGGCGTCAGCCGCACTTGATGAAATAAATAAAAACAAAATATCTAAAAACTACTCATATCAGGCATTTCATTAGTAAATTCCAAACACATTTGTTGTTTTATTAATATAATATCTTTAAATTTGGGTAAAATATAAAACAACTATACATGACGCCGATTGGCGTCCCCCGAATCTGAGTATGAAAAAATAAGACGCCGATCGGCGTCCGCCGCATTGAATGAGTTAAAGTCCCTCGCGGCAGACGATTTACTAATGCCCGAGTTGTCTCCTTAAAAATAACTACAATTCTCTTATACGTACATGCGATATACCGACGATCTTGCACAAGCGTGATAATCCTCATTGCGGAGGTTTCTATAAAATGGCGAGCAGAGGCAGTGAGTGAGCTTAAATGGTACTCGGAACACAAAAGAATGGCTGCGTCACGATTGCCTTGCTTTCATCCACGCAGATTAAGATGGCGATATATGTACTTCTTGAATACGAAACATCTATACGTATTTGTAAATAAAATTGGAGGGTATTTCTGTATATATTGAGACTAGATATTCCCGCGGTTTCACCCGCGTATATCGTTACTGCGCCGCTCCCGTGGGTCTTAGCGTGATGTTATAATTATAGCCTATAGCCTTCCTCGATAAATAGGCTATCCAACACTAAAATAATTTTTCAATTCAAACCAGTAGTTCCTGAAATTAGCGCGTTCATACAAACAAACAAACAACCAAACTCGTCGGCCTCGATGGCGTAGTGGTTAGTGTAACCGACTGCCACGCCTGAGGTCGCGGTTTCGATTCCCGCACAAGTCAAACATTTGTGTGCATGGGTATGGATGTTTGTCTTGGTCTGGGTGTTTCTATGTATAATATGTATGTATTTACAACAAAAAAAAGTATATATGTATGTTTATCCATTGTCTAGTACCCATAGTACAAGCTCTGCTTAGTTTGGGCTAGATGGTGTTGTGTATGTGGTAGAATATTGTTATTTATTTAAACTCTTCACCTTTGTAATATTATAGTATAGATAAAAATCTATAAACATTCCTACATAGACTCACCACCGAAAGGGGAATCAGTGGTGAATTACATTTATATTTCACCATCTATAGTATGAGGTTGTACGTAACAGTGGACGTACAGGGGCCAGTCCATTACCTTATATAAAGCACAAAGAATGCACGGCAGGCGTAGTGGGTTAAGTGATCGCCTCGCCACTACCGCCGTGCCGAGTGTTGTGGGTTCAATCCCCACACGGGACAAAAATTTGTGTGATCCACAAATGGTTGTCCCGTGTGTTTTTGTGTCAATTGTTTGAATGTTCGTAAAGTCCTCCGCGATACAAGAAATATGCCTAGTGCGGGAATTGTCCTTTTTCAACAAAACAAATAAAAATATTAAAAAAGTTTATACTTCATAGTGTTACTGAGAATTTGTTGACAGAAAATATATTAAGCCTTAGTCCGACCTGGGCATTGAACAATACCTCATGCATATCAGTCTCTTTCACTAGGTACCGCTGCGTTACGGAGCATACCATAGTAGGTTAATTTGTCACTTAAATTTAACCCTAGAAAGCTAACGTTCGTCAAAATGACGAGCATGCAATAAATATCTCCCTCTCCCTTTCTAATAGTTTTACCTATACAATCGCAGTTCCGCGCCAACTAATTATCCGCTAGACTGCGTCGCATAGTGGTTGTGTTCAGCCGGTAAATAATTTTGTAATACCAAAATGAAATATTATTTTCTGAATAATAGTTCCTGATTTCGTTATTTTAAGTGTAAGTGCTTTATAGATCTCAAAAAAGCATGTGCCATAATAATTTTGATTTAGTACTTAAAAATAAATAAATACTATTTTTCTAATAAGTAATTATCTTTAACTTATATTCCAAATTTTCTATAAACACAAAAGACTTGATTAAATACATAAATTTTAATAAAATACACTTTTTAAAAATTATCGTCATAAAGTGGAATAGTTAGCTTATCAGGATAGTTCAGGAGGGTTAGCTATCTAGGGTTAAACACATCTTAGGCCAAGCGCGCACTGCCTTACGGTGGAACGCGGTGCGTTTATTCTACCGAACGGTAGCTGCGCACTGCGGCTAAACAACGCACGTTTTGTCATTAGAACTCCAGGTGTGGTGCATACACGTCATCGTTATGGACTACGATACAAGAGTTGCTATTTGTATATATTTATTATTGCGTAAAAAAGGGTACCCAAACGGTATTGGGTTCATTCCTTGACGGCCTTAAGGCCTATGAAGGGCTTTTTTTTCGTAATATATAACGATCTACGTTCGTATCCAAAAAAGTTTTTCGCCATCACCGGAGAAACACCAGGTAACGACATATCTGTGTCGCGTCCCAACAGCAACTGACTGAGTGTCTCAGTGCCTTTTTTTCACTGCAGTGCGCGGCACTTCTTGAGATCTCTATGCGATACAAAAATAATATGTGTGGTAGATTCACCGCAAATTTGCAGCGGAAGGCCAACGACGATTTTACCCATTGCGTTTATTTCACCGCAGTGCGCGCACTTCTAAGTCACTTCACAAATTATGCGTTAAAAAAATGCAAGGCAGTGCGCGCTAGGCTTTATAAATATAATTTCAAACGCGTCAGTGTACTATGTTGAGAATATATAGGTACATATATACTTGTATATATTACTACATATATTAAGATCAAAAGGGAAATTAAGCTATTATATTGTATTAAAAAGCCACTTCGAGGAATAGAGTTCGCATGATGAGAAAACAGGCTAGAAATTCATGTGTATTCTTTTCAATGCTTTGAACGTTTCTAACAATACAATTTTTTATATAAACTGGTCTGTGTAAGCAGCAATTTCTTTCCTCAAAGAATAAAATTCGATATACCCTATCCATAAAAGTTAAAATTACAAATATATAAATAATTCGTTTCTAAAACGTGTAACTACAGATTGTGGGTTCTTCCTATGGGACCGACCCTTATCCGAATGTGAGCCCGGTTTATAAAGGAAAGATATTTCTGACAAATACATAATTAGATCAACCAATGAACCTATTAAGTCGCAGCGGGACACCGGCGGCCAGACTCAATAGGTTTTCAATTATGTCAGATATTCCAAGAATTGGCAGGTTAAAGCTTTACACCTACAGGTTAACTACAGCTAAGGTAAGTTACACCTATGGAGAAAGGCAGTGTGATGTCCCTGAGTGATTATGCCTAACGGGCCGCAGCCCGACGGTTACTATGACGAACTTTTATACATAGTAGGGCGCAGTGTACCTAAACCTCGCTTGCGAGATTCAGGATTATATGGCAAAGTGTGTAATGGTGTTCAGCGCCATCTGTTGTCATGTGTCATAACTTCTTCGTCTAAGTGGAGCCGCTACACATTTAATATTTCGTTTAGTATAACCAGAGGTGCGGTGCATAGTAACGATAAGCAATTTATTTATTAACTTGGACATCCAGTAGTTATAACATTAATGCTTATTCTAACAAAATAAATATTAATACTAACACTTAATGTACTTATAATTTTTTATCGATATACCTACATAATCGAATTATTTGAATCTTCAAACAATTCGAAATATTCGAAACGGTGACGACTATTTGAATGCATTAATCTTGTATATTAATTGATAATTATATTACATAATAGTAACCTTACGGCACTTCTTTTTTTGTACTATATTATATACTAGCTGTTACCTGCGACTTCGTCCGCGTCGATTTTAACTAAAAAGTGTTTGTCTCCGCGCAACCCTATTTTTTTTCTAAAATCAAAGTAGCTTATGTTACTCCTTATAACATCAGCTATCTGCCAGTGAAAGTCCCGTCAAAGAAATGCAAAGAAAACTTCTTATATGATATTTGCTGCAAAAAACAAAAAAATACCTGCTTACTTACCATTAACCATTAACAACGAATTACTTCAACGATCCCATCAAGAAAAGTATCTTTGTCTAATCCTAGATGACAAACTCACATGGCAACCTCACATAAACCACGTAAGAAAAAAAATTACACAGATTACTGGTACATTGCGTAGGATGGCTGTTTGTGTACCACGCCAAACACGGCTAATGTTGTATAACGCCCTCGTTAAGTCTCATCTCACTTATTTAATAGAAATCTGGGGTTCGGCTGCGAAAACCAACCTTAATCCTTTACAGCGTGCACAAAACAAAATAATAAAAGTACTCTTTCACTACCACAAATTAACACATACACCTACACTCTACAAAAACACTGAATTATTCAATCTCAAGCAAATATACACCCAAAATATATGTACATTAATAAAAAAGACTACTCTAGGACACATCCATACTCAAACTTCTATAACCAAAAGAACATTCACACATAGTCTAAGAAACACAAACAAACTAACACTCACAACACCAAGAACCGAATACGGTAAAAGAAATATGTTGTACGACGGTGTCAAACATTATAACAATTTGCCTAATGAATTAAAAGAGGTTGAAAGTATACGTATTTGCAAAAATAAAATAAAAAAGTACATCAGCGAAAATATATTTTAAATCACCTATACAAAAACAAGTATATAACATATTTAATACAGTAAAATAAAATAAATAAACCATAAAAGAAGACAAGAATATAATATATATAGGTATATATATAAATAATAATTCTTCTTCTTCTTCTTCTTTCTTCTTCTAAATAATAATAATAACAAATTATACATTAGAGTTCATTTTCCATACAAAATAAATTATGCTAGTGTCGTATTTGTTTCAATATATCTATATATATATATATATATATATATATATATATACTATATAATTATAATAATAATACAGAACCAAAGTCCATAAACATAAAAAATATTAAAGATACACAGCATCGTATTATGTCATTGCAGCAAAGTCTCACAAAACGTCTGCAACATAATTTTTTTTGGAGCCATTACTTTTCAAACAGATCGCACTACTGTCATATTTGTTAATACTTTGTATTTATAATGTAATTATTATGCTCATTAAGTGGACTGTATGTTCTTTTAGTTAATAAAGATCTTTAAACATAAATTGGTTCAGCCGTTTCGGAGATTAGCCGGAACAGACAGACAGACAGACAAAAAATTTAAAATAGATGTTTTCGTATAGGTACCTTATATACTTTCATATGCATTAGATAAAAAGCTGTTATTTTGACATTACAAACAGACACTTAAATTTTATTTATTTGTATAGATTAAATTTACGTCGTGTGGCGTGGCGTGGAAATATTAGAAGTACAACCTAAAAATTAAAACATCATTGCCGTCAGCAGGGGGATGTACGGTATTATGGAAGACCTAAGAAATAACGTCCCAGTCATCCGAAGCTATATGAATCATCATCGACAATTAATGTCGAAATACGATCGGCCGATCCATAGAAAATGAAATACATCGTCTAAATATACATATATAAAGGAAGATGTCCTGACTGACTGACTTAGAGACAACGCACAGCCTAAACCGCTGGTCGTAGGAACTTGGAATTTGGAGAGCATGTGTGTTTTAATTTGTAGGGGTGTACTAAGAAAGGATTTTTTGAAATTCTACCCCTAAGGGGGTTAAATAGGGGGGTGAAGTTTATATGGAATTTGCTCATTTCTGGACTTATAAGTATAAAAATAGGTATGCAAGTTATTGATTATCATTGAAAATGACCTGTGTAGGTAAAATGGACAAAACTCCCCCTAAAAAGGTAAATTGGGGGGGGGGGGGGGGGATAACGTTTGTATGGAAATTTTCTCATTTCTGGATTTAGAAGTATACGATTTGTATACTACTAGACACACTGCATACGTAAAACAGGACAGTAACAGCTAAAGACACTGACGCGGGCAGAAGCTAGTGTTAATATATTCATTAACATTCGAATAGGCAATCATAAAATTTTCCATTCAGGGACGTAGAGATACGATTTTCGATAATTCTACTATTTTTATTGCAATTGCTGATCGCTAGTGCATAGTGTGATTCAAGACAATGACGTCAATAGCTCCATGTATTTCAAGCGGGAAAAGGCTAGTATTATACCTGTGCACACAAGTAGAAAGGGAGGAAACAGCTTGATTATAGGCTGTTATGGAAGTAAACAATATTACAAAGACTGGAGCCCTTATTATGTAGAAACAATATCATTGTTCGTGTCTATAAGTGATTCGAACCAAATCGCTTCGTCGTTCCAAAGCTATTTAAATAAATTCAAACTTTTAGTGGCGAAGGCATCTAATTCCATCGATAGGTATGATCCATCTATTTGAAAATAAGGAATATATTTATTTGTCATTTTATTGCTTTAAGCCAGCGACCTACTGTAAACGGAAACCAAGGAGCAACTCAAGCATCTAGTTGTGTTTTCTTGAAAACACAGAAGCAAAAATTCCTCGAGTATAAAAAGTCATACAAAATTTCATGGGAATGGAGCCGCGGGCAATAGCTAGTACTAATATAAATCTGTAACAAGGCTATGTCTGCATATCCTAACTTCATATTATAAATGCGGATATAAGTTTGTTTGTTACGCTTTTGTGCCTTAACTACTTGACCAGGCATCATGAAATTTCGCATACACGTTGATAGGGGAACCGAAAAAGACATAGAGTATCTTTCATCCAGAAAAAGTACTGTTAATAACCTAACCTAACCTACATTTATGCGAGCGAAGCTGCAGGCAAAATCTAGCTGGAGATATTTCTGAAAAACTAATTGGATGTCTAGGAGATATAACCTAAAACAATGATATTCTGTTTGTCTTGGCTGTTTATGCCAATATCACTTAAAATCTACATTAGGAATGTAATGCGGTTTTCATAATTGAGTACTTTATGTAGCAACTGAAGATCAAAGCTATATTCATCTTATTTTAATTAGACGAACTGAAGATAAACCCACGCAATGACGTCACGGGCAATCAATTTCACCCAGACAAAGCCGTGGGTAGTGGCTAGTCTATATTAATTGACCTCCACGGGTACAAGGCAGGCGTTACGTCACATCAATAAATGTTATTGACTAAATAATTGCTTTCACCCGTACCGTCTGTTCGATTAGTAACACTGTATGTCTCTATTTATTGTCACTTGTGTTGTCCATTTTACTTAGTTGTCTTATTTAGTAAACAAATATGACGTGCTAGTAGATCAAGGGCCGGTATCTTATCAAAAACGAGTCGTTTTAGTAACGGACAAGTTAAATTTTGTCATATTTTTCATAGAATTATGCTAAACAGTTAAATTATCACTCGCTTTAACGGTGAAGGTAATACTGTAAGGCAACCTGCGTGCCTGAGAGTTCTCGATAATGCGTGAAGTCTGCTGATCTGCACTGGGATCCAGTGAACTATTGCTCTTCTCATACTAACAGATTATATACAGAGCCATAAACAAAGCTGATATTATAATGTCAATAAATAAAATTGTAGAGGTTAGTCGAATCATTAAAACGGGTGACTCAAATACTTTCTAATGAATCGGCTATTTCAAACATAATTCTTAAAAAGCTAATTTTTAACAGTTTCTTTTATTATAATGCTACGCCCGCACTAGGTGTAATTTCTGTGTCGCGGGGGACTTTACAAACATTCAAACAACGGACACAAAGAACACCGAGACTTGGCACAACTATTTGTGGATCACACATTCGTGTGGGGATCGAACCCACAACACTCGGCACCGCGTGTCATATTATCTTCTATTCATTTTGTAGCAGTTGTCGATTTCCCTATCTCTATCCGACAGGAACGCATACCGCGATAAAAAGTAGGCACTGTCTATTGAGACACAAGGGTGAGTACTTTTTGAAGAAAACGATGAAATTTTGGTTTAGATGTGTAATTTTTGCATTACGACAAGTTACAAGAAAGTTCTAGTGGTATGTGACATTTTGAAGTATTATAATAAAAATAATTTTACAGCCACCGTCACAATTATGATAATTTCGCCTGACATATTTAAATATATGTATTGCCTTCAAAAAGCAATAGGCGTTGGCTGAAACAGGCACATGCATAATAATGTTTATCCAAGACAAGGTTATTTATTTATTTATTTTTAAGGTTTATCTGTGTGCTAAATTTTATCGAAATCTGTTCAATGATTTCTACGTAACAAACGTCCAAACATCAGCACAAATTTTCATATTTATAGCTAGCCTTTGCCTGAATCTTCGTATAGCACTTGGATATAGGTTCCTCTCCTACCTATATTTTCATTATTTGCATATAAGAAGAAGCTGATCTTTACAAATAATATCTGACTTTTAGCAAAGTTTGATAAAGCATACAACAGATTTTGATTCAGACTTCCAGCAATGCAGCTGTGTAAACTGCATTCAATTGAATGCAGTTTACACAGCTGCGTTGCTAAAAGTCGAAATTTCGTACAGCAGTTTTTGTGTGATACTCATACGGCCATACAAACAGACAACGATTCTAAAATAATTGTTTTGGCTACTATAGTTCTTATAAAGAGAAAAGAAAGAGAGATATACTCACTTTATTTTGCTACAATTTTCTTATAATTATGTATAGATATTATTACGATTTACTTAGTAATCAAATGGAGCTGGCGACATTTTATTGTAATACAACTTTGCTTTAGTCTTCTTGGATACACCAGCATAAGATCTTATGTATATAAAATAGACCGGCCAGCCCAGGAAAGTGATCATTCTGTGCCATTTCAAGAGACAATTCTTGTACTAAAGTAATGGCAGCTATCTTTTACACGGCACAAAACCGCAATGTCCGTGAGTTTTAGTGGACGTGATCACGAAGGCCTGTTAAAAATTCATTTAGTACCTACATTATCCTTAGTGGTTCGGCTGCTGAAGTAACGAGTATTGCTTGGAAGAGACGACAGGAGAAAGTTTATGTGGACATAGTATGATATTAGAACATGAGGTTGCATCGATGTTGCTATTTATAATTTAGAGGCTCCTCTGACTAGGCTCGTGATCATGTCTGGTGGGCCATGGCCCGATAGTTGATGTCGGGAACTTGGATATAGTAATTCTTTGTGCTAACTCCGCTTACGACGTTTAGGATTGTATGAAGTAGTGTATAATAGTGTATAGCGCCATTCCTTTTCACAACATCTCCCTTTTTTTGTACAAGTAAGATGGCAAACAAGCATACAGCCCACCTGATGGTAAGTGGTGACCGTACCCTATGGATGCCTGCAACATCAGAGGCATCACTTGCGCGTTACCGTAACCTTTAGGAAGGAAGAAGAGAAAAAGGAAGTGGGAAGCAGAAGGAGCGGGAAAGGGGAAAGAGGGTGATTGGGCCTCCGGCACTTTCACGCACCGAACGAAACACTACAGTAGGAATACTGCTATTTGACGTTGATATTCTGTGAGAGGGTAGTCCTTCCCCGGTTGAGCCGGCCCATTCATGCTGAAATCAGCTAAATGGAGCCGCTACACTACCTGTGCGCCAATGTATAGCCGATACAGTTTCTGATAGTTTTCTCCAGTTAGCCCGATCTTTTGCGACCACAGAAGTCAAACTCTCAACGCTTTTTGATGATCAGCTCAACCAATGACATTCTCAAAAACAGAAAATTTTACAAAAGTTCTTTAAAAAAGTAGACTCATATCATAATAAAATTTACGTTTTAAGTGTTATGAGTGCGTTAATTAAGAGGATGCAGGCGATCATAGCATATGGTACCTACCTGCTTACCTTTACTTGTTGTAGAAAATTATGGCTTACGAAAAATTTTAAATTAATAATTGGTTTGCAGGAAGCATGAAAACTAAGAAACAAAATAAAGGTAATTTAAAAAAATCTCTAATACATACGCACGTGGAGGTTATATTCTTATAAGTAGTTTCGAAGTCTCAGCGTCGTAAATCAATTTTCTGTCTTCCCCGGCATCCCTTAATTTATCTTCTACCGGATTTCACCCACGGCTTCGTTTGGAAACATCTCTGGATGAATAGCTTGCTTTAACGGTGAAGAAAAACATCGTGAAGAAACCTGCCCTCAGAGTTCTCCATAATGTTCTCGAAGATATGTGAAGTCTTTCAACCCGCACTGGGCCGGGGTGGTACACTATGGTCTAACCCTTCTCGCAGTGAGAAGAGGCCCGTGCCCAGCAGTGGGAAAGTTTATATACGGAGCTGATATTATTATATTATATTATTATATATATAATATTATAAATGTGATAGTTTAACAAACATCCAAACGTGGTAACGTTTGGATGTTTGTTAAACTATCACATTTATAATATTCATTGGCTTTAGCACCTATCCTTTTGACATTTAACATTATATTTCTATTTCACAAGGCACCTGTTTCATAATGAAATAAATAATCCTCATCGTAGCTTTTAGCAGCACGTCTCAAGTTTTATACTTTAAAAGTTTCAATGAAAATTTCCCTATAAATCACTTAGTTGGGCCGCAGCTTAGAGGGACTTTTTGATTTATCTCGCTTGCTACAACTCTTGCCAAGATATTAAACTTCGGATTTATTTTTAAAGTAGGTATTAGGAAGCTTAATTGTTTTAAACAATATTAGTAACTACTTTAACTGAACGGATGGCGATGGTGGCGATTAAGTGGTCGCCTCGCTACTGAAAATTAGTGTATTCCATATTTTTTCTATCCTCTTTATATATCTTACTTTGCATGAAGTTGATCTACACATTTAAAACTCGACTTTTAAGTGGCGTATCAAGATTTAAATATATAGAACCAGATTTTAAGTTGAACCTCTAGCAATACAACTGTGAAGATCACATTCTATTGCCAGGAGTAACCTTTGCATGAAGCGCGTACAAAAATTTCTAAAATATTATTTGTCTACTGATAGAGGTACTCACATATTTTTCTTAAATATCTCTCGTACGTATGGACATCGACAAGTCACAATTTTATTATACGTATAAAAGAATTTCATATATTATTCATTTACGGTACATAAAATATGAAAACTCAATGATACGAAGTTTCTATAATTAGTATTTATTAAAATATGTATACATATAATTATTGTCATGTGTTATGATTAACATTGTAAGTGCAATATTAATATATATTTATAATTTTGATAATATTTTGTCATAATGTTTTATTTGTGGATGTATATCGTAATTATATAAAATAAATTTACTCATTACTCAATACTCAACATTTTATTGCATTCCATAAAATATTGAGTCTTGACTCAATAAATTCATTCAAATTTACAAAAATGTATATAGATCAATGCATACCAATACACATTCCGCGGAATTTCGTAAAACCAGCAGCACAGTCATTGCCACTGAAAGCTTGCACCGAAGCAGCTGCTATTTTCAGTCCATGTTCTTTTATGTTCTTTTCAAATGCGGCCACAGAGGGTACGAAGTAGATCAACTCCGTCTTGGCGTCTTTCGATGAGCTCGGCCATGGTAATACGTAGACCGCGTATTTTCCAGAACCTTTTCCAATAGTTATTTCCGGATCAGCTGGCTTAGCAATCACAAAATTTAATAATAAAATATTAATTAACAACAAAAATAAATATTTCATATTTTCCGCTTTTGTTACACGTCTCTATATAATTAATTTTAGTCATCGAATGAGTGATAAGTGACCATTTTATAATAGCTGACTTTAATGACTTCTTAATTGCTTTCGTTAAAAGTTCGTAATTTTATGAAATATGGATACATCATTTAGGTATTATCGCGGCTTATCTTAATGCTTTAAGTCGTTTTTTGGAGCTCAATATCTATTATGATAATAAAAAAGAAGATTGAGACACATCTCGTTGAACTTGATAAGGGATAGTCGTATTGATAGTAGGGTAGTTGCCTTTGTTTGATTTTGTACATTATTTTGAGCAATAAAATAACTTTTTGTGCAAACGTTATCAAAATAGATTGCAACATAAGGGAGTTATTCATACTTTAAATATGTGTATCAGTAAAACTGGGAAGGTGTTGGGATATCTCACTATCTCCCTATGATGGCTGAATCTAAATAAAATTATTATATAATAGTTTATTTATAAGAAATTCAAATATGTACATATAACCAAAATTCTTTAAAAATGACTTATACCTAAAATATTATAAAACAGAAAGAAAAAGAAAACTAAAACCCTCTAATAGGCGTCATAAAATTCCTCCGCATCACAGTCGACCGGTAGTGTGCCCAGAAGACTGGCAGCATTGCCACGTTGAATGGCAATGCTTATTTTTTCTGCAAAATAAAGGCCAGCCTTCTGGTCACAGGAAGCGTCGACTAACCTTTTTGCTATGTCTCTATAGAGTGCACGAGCACTGGGACCCCATGACCCTAGCGTTTCAACTTATTATATTTTATATATATATTATAATATTTTTATTTTTATTATTATTATATTTTTGGAAATAAAATCTAAATAACGGTTACGTCAAAGTTTGTATCGTGCATCCTGTTTCTGTCATTTGACAATCACCTGAGGTAAATAAAAATAATTAAGATCCAAGCCATTCAAATTTGGTAGCAGTCTACCAGGTTTGAATTGCTTGTATCTGATTTATTTTTGTGAAGATTTCAAAACTTAATTATATTTTATTGGCTAACGTAAATAAAAAAAGAATGTAAGTCAACTACTTACCCTATTTTCTTTAATAAAATTATTGTATAATAATCATAAAATATTTTTGAGACTTTTGAGCAGTTGTATAACTATATATGGTTACAAAACATAATAATCAAATGTAACCTGTATTCCTTAGTTAAATACGGAAATGACACAAAATAATTTCCAATATTTATTTATTAATTATTATCGACACACATTCCATTCAGATTGAATTGAATTGAAAAAATTGAAAGTACTTTATCACTAGCATAATCATCTCCATCAAAAACTGCTCCTGTCATCTCATCTGATGATTAATTGATCAAAGTCAGAAAATGCCTTCTTGCCATCTGTTGTGGATGCCGACTTCGACAAATTATGGTCTACCAATTCCAAACCGTGGTTTAGCGAATTTTTATTTACCTCACTGCCACTTACTTCTAAATTGAGATGTCTTTTATCTATTAAACGACTTTCAATAATTTCAAGAATTATTAAACCATAGATCACAGGTAGAAGTAATAATATCATATTGACTGTTTGATTGTTGTGTTGTTTGGACGTCTTTAGAGCAGTGATTTAAAAGTAAATGAATTAGAATGAATAAATTTATTAAAAAGTCTTGTGTTTCTAAGGCTGTCTAATGGCTCAATAGTATTCTGGTTTATTATTTTCTACTCAGAAACAAGGGCATTACTCCCAAATCTTAAAGTATTGTCATTGCATGGAAAAGAATAAGTCAACAATACACTCTGTAACGCGCCGTCTCGCTCATGTGCATGCGATGAAAATGCTTTATTAAATTAAAGTAAGGTGGGAAGGAAGGAAGTAATTGAGATTTGTCAAAATATAACATAATAAAAAGAGAAATAAAAGCCATTGTTACAAAAACATATTTATTAATCAGTCTCAATACACATTCCATTGAATCTGACTAAACCTGTAGCACAGTTATCACCAACAAACGCTGATTCCTTTTTAAGAGGTACCAGAGTCTGGTTCGATTTGTCTGAATAAAGTCCAATGTTGCTGGATTTTTCCTCTTTAATATTGCTGGATTTTGTCTTGCTTTCTTTTATATTGGTAGTTTTTGCCTTGCTTTCTTTATCGTCGTTGGAGTTTTTCATTGACAATATTAAATCTAGTAAATCTGGAAGTTTAGTTGTCCCACTATCGTCTAACTTTAAATCAGATATTTTCTTATATTTTAAACTACTATCAACTTTTTTCAAAATCATGACATAAATAAAAAATAGTAATAAATATTTCATATTTAGATACTGTTTGTTAAATGATGGAGTGTTCTTTATAGAGGTATATAATTTAATGATTACAGAGAAGATGGCCGTACAACAAAGTATTCTGTAATTACTTTTTAATTACTATTAATAGAAAAATAGATTTATTAAACTTATTTAAATATAATGTTACGAACTTGCCTAAGACTGTTATCTAAAAATAAAGATAATTTCATTGCAATTATTTAAAGAAACTGCAACTAAAACATAACTAGAATGTAAAAATGAAATCACAGCGTTCTTGTGACGTTATTCGTCATATAAATACATATTAATAAATTACAATATATTTTTGTAAACGTAATTTAATTAATCAGTAATGACACACAGCCCATTAAATCTTACGGTACCAGAAACACACAGATAACCATCAAAAGCTGCCTCGGTATGACGTACATCCAGGGTCTGTTTCTTGCCGTCTGAGAAACTTCTTCCGAAGGCATCAAATTCCGTCTTGGTACCTTTTGAATCATCTGACTTTGTTAGTTTACTGTCAATTAATTTACTTTTCCGAAAATCTAGTATCTTTGTACCAGCTGATTGACTAACTGTCGTATTTATTATTAAAAAGTAAATTAACATCAAATATGAATATTTCATCCTTGTGTTTTTGTTCTTATGACACGTTTTTAAAGAGTTAAATGGTCAATAGATTACTGTTGAATACATATGTCGTATTTGATGAGTTTTTAATTATTAGTGATTGTATAACACGTTGTATATCAGTATGTCTTATCGTGTCTGTACCCAGTAGTTCTGTTTATAAACAAGTATTGTATAATATTGCTGTTAGCAATAATATAATATTAGATAATGGGTCTTTATCGATGTTAAATATATGTATATATTCGTGACCTAGACCAATGCAAGTCGGTCAAAAGGTCGTAAATAAATAGAGCTATACCTTTAAATATTTACCAATACCATTAAAATCCGTTGACTGATATTGTATTACAAGAATTTGCCCGCGCTTTGCTCACCTATCTTATCTTATCTTATGTGGGGGCCAGTCAGTGCAGACCGGCGACACTTCGACCCAGTGGGATCTTTTGTGTCGACACTCTCCCAGTAACGACTGGCCATAGATGTTCATGGCAGCCGGGACCGACAGCTTAACGTGCTCTCCGAGGCACGGAGCTGGCGATAAATTGTCAATCAATACGCACATAATTTCGAAAAGTCATATAACTTTCCGAAAGTCAGAGGTGCGTGACGTGGGTTCGAACCCGAGACCCTCTGCATTCCAGTCTGTTGGTCTCCCCACTGAGCTATCGCTGCTCATTTCGCTCACCTAACCTACGTAATATTATGTAGATTAGGTTAGATTAGTAACTGTATTTTTTTCTGGATGGAAGGTACCCTATATTCTTTTCTATTCCCCTGACAACGTGTATGCAAAATTTTATGATGGTCGATTAAGTATGGTCGTGAAAGCGTAACAAACAAACAAAATCCCATTCGCATTTATAATATTAGTTAGGATTTTTAGTAAGGTACAATACCTGAACTTAAATTACAATATCGACCTTTCCCATAATATAAAAAGCAAATAATTTCATGTGACACTCACGTATTGCTTGTCAATATTTATACAAAAAAATATAGTGACCGTATGTTGCCCGCATGACTCGAAAGTAGACAACGGATAAACTTAAAAAATTCTGTTGCAGTTGCACTTGCATTTCTATATAAGACCGCTTTTACATTAAAATGAAATGACTAAACTCCCATGGGCACAGTACATTAAATTTACATATCAGATAGTGTCTCAACGAAGCTTGGCCGGATTTGGTTCATCATCATCATCATCATGTCAGCCAAAGGTAGCCACTGCTGGACCTAGGCCTCCTCCAAGGTTTTCCACACAGACCGGTCTTGTCCGGGTTTGGTTAGTTTAAAATAATATTCTTCGTACTTCGTTGAATTGTATAAGGTACTTGCTCCCGGGAAAAACACAAATAGGCTTTAGCTGTGAGCTAGTCGTACATAATTATATAATACACAATAACATTCCTCAACAAAAGCCTTAAACTTGAACATGAACGTGACCACGAAGGCGAAGATCGATAGCTGCAATAAATAAATAATTCCCTAACACTAGTTCGACACGTAGACCACTTTTAATATAAGAGCTATTTTTGGAGCCTCTATTTGATGTCTGTTGTCAATAAAAATATATTATTAGATTGCTGTATGTACCTTGGGATTGTAGGTTTAGATAATTATTTATAGTAACTAAAGATCTTAGTTTTGTAGTACAGATTTCACCCCGGACTACAAAACGGTCGCTCGTTGTTTTATTATTTTGTAGATTTTATTCGCGATTTCGCTTGCGTAAATAACAGTACTTTCTTCTAGATGAAAGGTAACCTAGGTATCTCCTTTTCTGTTCCTCTGACAATGTGTATGCGAAATTTCATGATAATGAGTCGAGTAGTTAAGGCGTGAAAGCGTAACAAACAAACCAATCAACTCAATTCGCATTTATGATATCAGTTAGGATGTGCATGTGAGTGGGTCCTCCTTTTTACTACGTCTGCTGTTAGAGGTTAACATTAACATTTGCTAGTCTATTGCTTGCAAGCGTGAATAAGCTAATGCATACGCGCATAATTTCAAAAAGCCAGAGGACGCACCTTTGACTTTTCGAAATTATTGGGATTGCCTTGGGATTGAACTCAAATCGTAGCATAGTCGTAGGAGTCTAACAGTGTCTACAAGGCTATCGCAGCTATTGCAAATATTCATGCAATACATTTTATCTTCATTTTATCGCGCTTAACGTAAATGACAGAATGATCTAATTTCAGATATAATTAATACAACATGTAACAATAAGGCTTCTCATTAAATTTCTAAATTTCTCTTTATTTATTTAGTGGCATAATTATGTCCATCATGGATAGGTGAGCCCCAGCGTTTCCTACAATATATATACTACATGCCACAATAATAAGTGACAAAAAGGTGCAGTAGTATAGCAACCAAGTTGCGTGCTCAGCGAATAAAGGGAACCTCGAAAATCAAATCAACAATTTTTCTTTATGGAATCAAAGTTTATTGATTGACAAAATTGGCTTATAGGTTTGCTGATACTACAAATAAATCTATGAAGTATGACGTCCATACTTATTTACACAGTAAACTCAACTCTAGGCTGCACGGATGGCGTAGTGGTTTAAGTGGTGTCCGCGTCACTGCGCGGAGTGTTGTGGGTTCGAATCCCACGAGAGACAAAACTTTGTGTGATCCACAAATGGTTATTCCGAGTCTGGTTGTTCTTTGTGTCCGTTGTTTGAATGTTTGTAAAGTCTCCCGCAACACAGGAATTATTCCTAGTGCGGGAGCTGTATTTAAGAAAAATCTTTAAAGTTGTCGTTACGCAGCCGGCGAGACGACGGCGGCAGAACGGCGAGACGAGAGCGGGGTGTTCGCGTGACTCGCCGCGCCGTCTTGTTATCATTGGGCATCAAAACATAGGTTTCTTACAAAAATATTTGCTTTTGCATTGGCAGTATGTATAGGTACGCAAAAGAAGTAACTACAGCTTTGACTGATTTTATCTTTGAAATCGTCATCTCATATTGTTCTGTTGCTGCCAACAAAACTAAAGATGATTAAATAATAATATGAGAAGAATTTGGCTGTCTGCATAAATTATTATTTGCTTTATACCTGAAAAAAGCAGTTTAATTGAAAATTCTGGTAATTTTTGGTATCCGTACTTCAAAAGGTAAATGGTAACCGTTATAGAACCACTTGGTTTTGGTCAGGAACGCATGAAAGTACATATTAGTTTGAAATTATATCCATCCCTTCAAGTAAAACAATCAAACTTCTTAGTCAACGCAATCAAAAGATACTGCCGTTTAAATTTTGACACTCGAAAGAGAATCAAAACCTATAAGGTACTTCCCGTAGACCTAGTAAAATGGAATTTTGCAAGAAGCGATGTCTGATAGCATGAGTACCTACCTAAATGTAAAAAAGCCGTAAATCATAAATTTGTAGTTACATGTTTTATACACTTTTGTACGAAACCCTCGGTGCGCGACACCGTTGGCGGAATTTTAAAATTAAAGTATGACATAGAAGCTTAGCAGTACTAGATTTATTTTTTATAGACTTAACGCTGTTTACATTTCCTTAATCGTGTTAGTCCCGTCGGTAGCACGCCTGCACCCCGCACTTGTCCCGCTTATTTCCCGCATATGTCTCGCTTATGCCCCGCACGGTGAGGATTACAGAGCATAAACACACACACGTTTGTTTCCTAATAGATACACTCCAATTGTCATATTTTATACAACCCAGGCGTGTAGGTGACAACTACACTATTACGAGAATATCGTCGCAATACAAATATGACACAGATATTGTTGAACTGACAGTACTACCTGCATTCGGTGCCGTTCGTTAATCGACACGAATATTATTTTCGTGTCTAATAGGACTTAAACGAAGGTAGGGGGTCTTAGTCTCTTTTCTAGTTGGGGAGTCTTAGTCTCCCCATGAACATAGCTGCTGAAAAGCAACAGAAACGTCGGGGAAAGTGTAAAATTATATTTAAAAGTTTTTATAAATAAAGTAACTTAAAAAGAAGTAAACAATGTTTAAAATCAAAATCATTTTTATTTCGGGCTGCATAGGCCCATAGATAAATACCTTAACCTAAATTTACATATTATATAATTTTATAATACATACAACACCATCTAGCCCAAACTAAGCAGAGCTTGTACTATGGGTACTAGACAATGGATAAACATTACATATATACTTTTTTTTATTGTTTTATAAATACATACATATTATACCTACATAGAAACACCCAGACCAAGACAAACATCCATATTCATGCACACAAATGTTTGACTTGTGCGGGAATCGAACCCGCGATCTCAGGCGTGGCAGTCGGTTATATTAACCACTACGCCATCCAGGCCGATTTGATGTTAGTAAATACACCTTAATACTATGTTAGTAAAACTTCACTTCGCACACTTAATACTAGTGCGCTCGGCTGGTACTTGTCCGCGGAAGTGACGGAATACCACGTCTTGCGGCCAAAAGCTTTCGTCCAACACCTTGTGCAGGTAGTAGTCGGGTACGCGCACGACGAACGCTTTAAAGTTGACGTTGCGGCGCGACTCCAGCAGCTGCACTCTCGGGACGTACTTCAGCTATTGGCATACGTACTTCGCGATGTCCTCCGCCTCAGTGGTGTAGTGCAGGCGTGAGATGTACACCGGCGTGTTCGGGGACGCGGCACGCACCTTCAAGTTGGGGTCCACAGGTGCCTTGCCACATCCGTTCTTAATATTTCGCGACCGGCGCTTACTCCGTTGCACCGTCACGAAACCATTCTCGGTGGCCCGGTTCGTTGGTTTTGTAGACAAGGGCTTAGCAGGAGCGCTCGCAGTGACCGTGGGATCAGCTGTTCTTACGATTCGCGCAGCACAGCGGGGAGGAGCTGCAAGTGCGGGAGTGGGGCTGCGTGACGCGCTTGCGGCGCATAACGCAGGCTCAGCAGTCGGCGCCGGCGACAAAATCGCTGACGCATAACTCGTCGCCGATGTGTTGAGGCATGCACCTCGACGCATGTTCACATTGTTTACACGCGTCGGTGGCCCAGTTATTGGCACAGACTTGCGCAACGCCTCTAGTTCGATGTGCAAATCTGCAACAGTGACCTCCGATGCACTTAACTTCATCTGCACTTCTGCTAAACTTGCCTTTAAAAAGACGATGTCTTTTAAAAGGCTAGTGACGTCGACGTGATCGAAAGTGACGGGAGGTAACTTGTGTAAGTCTCTCGCCACAAATGTCGGCACGTCATCTGGATCGGTCTCCTTAAGCAGCGTTATGACGTCCTGCAGACACTTCCTTGTCCCGTCACGTCGACGAGACACCATCTGGTCGCTCTTGTTCAGCAACCGGAACACCAGCTGCTTAGCAGCTGCAATCTCTTCCTCGCTAAAGTTCGACGCGCAGATCTGGATGACGGATACCTCGTCCATCACGTCCAGCTTCTGCTGCATGAACGCCAGCAGTGTCACTCATGGTAACACAAATAACGAGCGTCGGCTCGCGCCGCGCCTCAGAATAATAATATTAATTATTATATTCGCTGCACACGTCCGCCTCAGAGCGTTTAACAATAGTAATATAGTTTCGAAATTATGTATCAATAGTGTTTAAAAAATAAACAATGCGATAAAAGCCGTATAAATAAGTTTAAATTCAATGGTGGGATGACGTGAACGCCTATGAAAGGGTCTGGCAGGGCATATCTACCATCAGAGTGATTTGGAAGTCCAGAGGAGAGGCTTTTGCAGCAGAGGATCATACCAAAAAGATGATCAAAAAAATTTTGCGTATATAGTAATGATTTACTTAAGCCTCTCACAAAAGAAGTTACAACTCAGCTACTACCAAAATGAATTATAGTTTAAATCCTAATAAATGGTGCAGGAAAATATATACATATGTTTGTCATGCCAGGCATTTTACACTAAAATTTGCTACCGATCACGAGGTCCACTTTTCTCCATCGGACGAAAGTTAACAGGTTTTATATTTTGAAAATCTTCAGTAACATGGATTCTGGCTGTGGGTTTGATACTATGACTGCATGGATGGCGTAGTGGTTTATGCATTAATACCAATGCGCTGCATTGTCGGTTCGAATCCTATACGCGACAAAAATTTGTGTGATCCACAAATGGTTTTCAGAGTCTGTGTGTTCATTGTATCCGTTATTTGAATTTTGTGACTCTTTGAAAAAGAAAAATAACGATAACACCATTTTTATGTCGCGATAATTGTTTTTTTATACTATAAAGCCTGGAAATAGGCTTTTACTAAGCCTTAAATATAAGCCGGCAATAAACTCTTCTTTATTAGCTAAAATAATATCAGCCCTGAATTAAACCGTCCCACTGCAGGGCACGGGCCTCTTCTCCTTGTTAGATGGAAAGCCTATTTATTACGAAGAACTTAAACCTACCTACCTTAACTTTACCTTCAAAAGGCAAAATTATATTATGCTGAACAAAATAAGTTCACAGCGCAAAGCTGAAATAAGCAGAATTAATAATATGCTGCAACGTAGACTCATCTCGAACAAAAACTGCGGATTTCGTGATTAAAGTTTAATTGTGTGGAATGTATAACGAGAATGCGTTCACTGCACGCCTGGATTATTAATGGAAGCTTGTAAAAGTTTCGTTACATTGTTTAACTTCTAGATTTTATATAACATTGTCTTACGTTTACGTGAACGTTATACATTGAAATTAAACAGCTTTATACTAGATTTTAGTTGTAACTTTGTTTGGCTGGACTAAAAGTCTCAGTTATACGTAGGTGATAAAAATAAGGCGCAAGCAATACAAAATAGGCCTCTAGCACTGACGGGTCGCAGGAGATTTACTACCCCTTTTTTATTTCGTACAAAACATACACGATGTGACGTGAAATAGCATGCTATGCCGTGGTCGCTTGTATGACGCAACATTGCATGCTTGAAGTAAAGGATAGCAGAACGCTCACGAAGCTCAGAAGAACATCGACCATTTTTTTGTTACTGGGGTCTAAGCGTAAGCTATTGCAGTGAAACTAATAAGCCAGACTTAGAATATTCACGCAACGATTGAAATTTGTTCCCGAGGGATATAAAATTGACATAACCTATGTACGTATGCGTATGAAATCAAGTCGTACGATAAAGTTAAATTAATAGCAGAGAATAAAAATACATGGCATAGGCTCCAACGACAAGAGCAAGACTCCACAATTGATTGATTGAAACTTATATACCTAAATATGTAATATAACTCTGAAACACGTAAGTTTTTAACGGCAATTCTAAAGACATAATCCCAACTAATATTATAAACACGCGAATGTGACTTTGCTTGTTTGTTTGTTACGATTAGCCTTAACTACTCAACCGATCATCATGAAATTTCGCATACAAATTGTCAGAGGAACAAAAAAGGACATACGGTACCTATTATCCAGACAAAACTTATTAATAAGTCAGACTTAGAATATTCACACAAAGATTGTAATCTCTGGTCTCACGCTTATAACCCTAAATGGATAGGCAGTCATGTATTACACATTCATTTCGATAGCTATAAGGTTTTAAGTACCACGCAATAGAGGGCGGGACTATTACCGTTATAATATCAGCCCTGTATTAAACTGTCCCACTATTGGGCACGGGCCTCTTCTCAGTGTAAGAAGGGTTAGGCCATAGTCCACCACGCTGGCCTAGTGCGGGTTGGTAGACTTCACATATCTTCGAGAACATTATCGAGAATACTCAGACATGAAGGTTTCGTCGCGATGTTTTTCTTCACAGTTAAAGCGAGCGATAAATTAACTATTTAATATGCACATAACTTCGAAAAGTCAGAGATGCGTGCCTTGGGATGGAACTTGAGGTGGCAGTCCAACAAACTCCCACTAGGGTATTGCTGCTATATATGCCGTTAACCGGTCACATTTCTGCAAGGTAAATTTGTTGACATAAAGAGCCAATAATACGATAGCCAACCTAAGAAACGAATCTAAAACCTCATACAGAACAGTCGCATACATAATTGGCTTGTTCTATGTAGTTAGAATTTTACTTTTTATTTTCGGAATTACGCACTTTATCATGTCATAGGCTCCTAATACATGTACTAAATTCTAGATTATTCGAATGTCTGATACTTAGTAGGTGATAATTAGATTGAAGAATTCCGTTTCTTACATAGTAATGTCGTTCACAACGAATTTCGTTCACGGTGGCCAATCTTAGTGAAAGAGCACGCATATCTCCTACAAGGTATTATAGTGCACAAGTGTGACCAACACAATTCCACATTCCCTCACTCTCACAATCTAATAGGACGGCAATTTGACACGACCGTAGACAGATCAGTCGTAAGATCAACGGCTAATCATGCTTTTAGAGGCACATGGATATACAAACTTCCTAACTTTAGTCTGCTATTGAGAGTTTCTTAACAGAATTGCCCAATAACATTTTGCTACCTGGGTTTCGAACACAACACTCACGCACGGTAATCGCATTCAATACCGTTGTGACACATCGAAGCTGTCAATAGTTTTATTAATAGCTATATAGAACTCAAGTTAATGAAAGCGTTTTAAAATAGACTCCGGCTAGGACCGACGTTAAGTTCTTCTAGAAAACAATTTATCTTTATTTATCTAATAGAAGATAAAGGAAGGCATTACGAGGCGGCCAGGAAATTGCTCTACAGCGCTGAGACTTTGTAACTATAAGAAACTTTCGCGTTTATTTACGCGAGCTTTGGCTTTTCGTTTTGAAATTTGGAAAAAATTAAGTATGTCAACTAATTTCATACTTCCTTTATACCACTTTCTTTTTCACGGTTCAACATGCAACCTTTTTTCTACAATAGCAATGGAACACACAGCCTACCTTATGATCCTAAGTGACTGTTAGCATATTAGTTGTGAATGTGACTGCTATGCTTGAAGTATGAGGTTCGAATGACAGGGCAGGTCAAAAATAGATTTAGCTATTTTCTAACTAGACATTTTTAATAGCAGCACGATGTTTAAAATTAGGCACATTGTCTGACATCATGCTGCTACATAAAATGTCTTGTCCGGGAACGCTTAGTCTGGGTACTCAACCACGCATATTCAATGTACTTGAATACAACTTGGCACGCATATAGACCATTCTCTGGATTAACACGTACCTAACATAAACTACTGAGTGGATTCTAATGAAACTTGGCACACAGAGAGATGGTCTATCTGTCCTGGATTAACACATATTATATACTAGCTGACCCACGCATCTTCGTCTACGTCACATAAGACAATTTGCCCCGTTTTTGCAACATTTTCATTGATGCTCCGCTCCTATTGGTCGTAGCGTGATGTTATATAGCCTATAGCCTTCCTCGATATATGAGCTATCCAACACTAACATAATTTTTCAATTCGAACTAATAGTTCCTGAGAATGCGCGTTCGCTAACGGTTACATAACGGTATGTATGTATGTATGTGTGTGTGAGTTTGCTTATGCCGCCATAACTTCTAAAACAATTTAGATATGCGTGCTATTACCAGCAACAAAAAAAAATATCGTTATGTGAAAATCTATCGTGGAATTTCACTTCTATACCTCTAAAGGAGTAGGTATGTAAAAATGTATTACACACACATTTCACCTTTTTGTACCGACTGCTGTGAGTTCCATCCCCACATGAAGTTTTACCGAGTCTTTTTTTTCTTTTACAACTAAGGTGGCAAACAAGCATACGGCCCATCTGATGGTAAGTGGTCACCGTAGCCTATGGACGCCTGCAACACCAAAGGCATCATTTGCGCATTGCCGACCCTTTAGGACTGGAAGAAAAGAAAAAGGAATTGGGAAGGAGAAGGAGCGACAAGAAGGTGATTGGGCCTCCGGCACTCTGACTCACCGAACGAAACACAACAGTAGGAATACTGCTATTTCACGTCGATATTATGTGAGAGGGTCTGTTAGTCTGGGTTTTCTTTGTTTGTGAAAGTCTCCCGCGACACAGAAATTATTCCTAACCCGCGTTGTCTTCTACTAATCCTAACTAATACCATAAATTTAAATGTGAGTTAGTTTGTTTGTTACGCCTTCACGGCTTTTAGAGCGATCATCAGGAAATGTCACATATACGTTGTCAGGGTATAAAAAAAGAGCGAGGCAGCGGGCTAAATCTGGTGTCACATAAAAAAAGTTAAAAGTAATGTTTTTAAAATAAACTGCCATTGAATCCATGTACATACAGTACCTAGTTCAATTTAAAAGTGGTATTATGTTGCTCAGGAAACTGTCTAACAAATATAAAAGAGCTTCAGCAAAGTGGAATGTCAGCTGAAGCAAACTTCCGAGCATTAGGGTACACGAAAGCTGTGTGTATATGGCTCATGCTACATTGTGATGTGAACACACGAACGACGCGGGCTACACGGGGAAATTAGTACGCTATTGTAGACTTTTCCAGTGAGTGTGGCCTGTTATCGTGTTTCAAAACTGTTTAGAATGACATTTTGATGTAAATATACACTTATATTATCTTTTAACTTCTTGAACGTCTAGAGGAAAAATAAATAAATATTCATTGTGCAAACAATACACAAACGGACAAATGTATGTGCGCTCGACACTTGACTCATTAACGAGTCAAATGTGCAGCGGACATACATTTGTCGTTTTTTTTTTTATTACTCTTACAGCGTATGTCCGCTCGACAGTTGACGGGTTAAAAAGGACAGTGTAGCACTAGAAATAAAACTCTCTGTAGAGAATAACTTTAAAAACATAAATAATTGTCTTGTTTGGAATTCAAACCCACAACACTCATTGCAATGGCAACAACGGGCGCGGCGTGCGGCTACCGTGCGCACGCAGGTTTCAGAAATGATTGTGTCATACCTGAGGGAAGATTGTTCTAACGTTATGAGTCATGACAGATGACTCCTTCAGGAATTATTCCTGGGCAGACGAGAGGTTTTAACATGCTAATTTACGAATCACAAAGTAATCATTTTACTTAATTTGCCAAATGGTGGCTCGCGTCGCGGCTATACAACATAACAACAAACTGACAACACAGTAGTACTCTTCTCCCTAGCCTTTATTATTCTCAAGTCACTTGGGGTCGGCTTTCTAGTCTAACCGGATTTGACTGGATATTAGTTTTTACACGGAGCGACTGCCATCTGACCTCCGCAACCCGAAGGCTAACGATACCTACCCTAAGGCTAGACCAGTGTCAGGATATTAGAGGTCACTGACTTTCTCAATAACGTCTGCCATAGATTTTCATGGCAGCTGGGACCGACGGTTTAACGTGCTCTCGAGGCACGGAGCAGGCGATAATTGTCAATCAATACGCACATAATTCTGAAAGGTCATATAACTTCCGAAAGTCAGTGGTGCGCGAAGTGGATTCTAACCCGAGGCCCTTTGCATCGCTATCCACTGTAGTACCCAAGACTGTAATGTACTTGGACTAGACTGCACGGATAGTGTAGCGTTTTAAGTGCTCGCCTCTCCACTGCCACTACGCTGAGTGTTGTGAGTTCGTTCCCCATGTAGCGACACATGCATGTACATTGCGTTTCGCTGACGTTAGAGAATGCAATTCATAATGTATGCGAGCTACACCAGTCGTCACCCGCCGCGCGCCGGGCACGATAGGTAGACCGATAGCTAGGTAGTCCGTATGTTAGACATTTGTAAATTGTAATGTTGGTGTGTAATTAATAAACCAAACTATTTCGGTGATTAACCAGAACTCTTTCATTTAACTATCCCAAAGACATCAGAGACATCGGTAGATATCACATAATAGCATCTAATGGTAAACCCACATAGGACAAAAATTGTGATCCACAAATGGTTGTTCCGAAGCTGTGTGTACTTTGTGTCCGTTGTTTAAAAGGTTGTATACTCCCATGACATAGGAATTATATATTAGGTGTCTAGAAAATCCGTTGTTAGAATATTACTAAAGTTCTCCACGACTCTGGAATTATTCATAGAGCAATACATGTACATTGCGTTTCGCTGACGTTAGAGAATGCAATTCATAATGTATGCGAGCTACACCAGTCGTCACCCGCCGCGCGCCGGGCACGATAGGTAGACCGATAGCTAGGTAGTCCGTATGTTAGACATTTGTAAATTGTAATGTTGGTGTGTAATTAATAAACCAAACTATTTCGGTGATTAATCAGAACTCTTTCATTTAACTATCCCAAAGACATCAGAGACATCGGTAGATATCACATAATAGCATCTAATGGTAAACCCACATAGGACAAAAATTGTGATCCACAAATGGTTGTTCCGAAGCTGTGTGTACTTTGTGTCCGTTGTTTAAAAGGTTGTATACTCCCATGACATAGGAATTATATATTAGGTGTCTAGAAAATCCGTTGTTAGAATATTACTAAAGTTCTCCACGACTCTGGAATTATTCATAGAGCAATAACCAATATTTTTAAAAGAAAAGTAAATTCGTTATTGATTTAAAAATCTTTAAAGCATTTTTATTTTGGGTGTAGATTTTACGAATTTTCCCTACGGCATAGTGAGATCCGGTTACATAAATACTCTCTACTGTTTTTCCTTTTTTGTTATTTATAATTGATGATACACGCGATACTGCCCGCAGCATCGCCCGCATAATAAATAATAATAATAATATTCTACCACATGCACACAACACCATCTAGCCCAAACTAAGCAGAGCTTGTACTATGGGCACTAGACAATGGATAAACATACATATATACTTTTTTCTTGTAAATACATACATATTATACATACGATAGTAGCATCTTATTTGGGCAGCAATAAACAGTGATAGGCTTAGAATAAACTACTATTAAACATACATTAAGGTTCAATGTTAATGTTAGACTAATAGCACTTTATATTATTATCCCATGATCATTAGCTTTATTACAATCCTATTTATTAATCATTTGTTTACGCAAGATTGAGTAATAGACATTCAAACGTTTTGATGTACCTAATTCACATATAAAAAACATCATGACCACCTCGATGGCGTTGTGTTTATTGTAACCTACTGCCACGCCTGAGGTCGCGGGTTCGATTCCCGTACAAGTCAAACATTTGTGTGCATGGACATATATGTTTGTCTTGGTCTGGGTGTTTCTATGTATAATATGTATGTATTTACAAAAAAAAAAGTATATATGTATGTTTATACATTGTCTAGTACCCATAGTACAAACTCTACTTAGTTTAGGCTAGATGGTGTTGTGTGTATGTGATAGAATATTATTATATTATTATTATTATCATAGCTATCCCTCAAGAATAGTACTTTTTCTGGATGAAAGGTACGTCCTTTTGCGTACCCTTGAAAATAAGTGTGCGGAAAGTCACGATGATCGGTCGAGTAGTTAAGGCGTGAAAACGTTACAAACAAACAAACTCACATTCACGTTTATAACATCAGTTAGGATTAGTATGATATATTTTTATCTATCGTTACTTATTCCTGAATTTTTGTCATCATTGAGTTCTTTATAATCTAAACACTACTCGATTATGGTTGTTAGATAGTAAAACATTTTAACAGACGAACAAAAGGTTGTCTTAGTTTACCTTCATGTTAAAGGCATCTAGAATTCACTAGCTTTAAATCCGCAATCAATCAGCCTATACCTACCCCCCTGCTGGACATAAGCCGCTAACAATTTGCTTTTCAGTGTTGTAAAGCAAATTTTGAGAAGCTGTGCAAGCAAGAGAAGCAAGAGAGGCTGCTATTTCGCATGCAACTTTAGTTTGGATGAGAATGGTTTACCATTCATCTTTTTTAGATCGTTGGTCGAAACGGCCAGATCTTTAAATCATTTACACAGAATGTAAAAGAATAGTTATTTGGCAGTATGGCGTAGCTCATTGCTTTGCAAATAAACTGAAACTAAATAAAATACAAACGCATATTCCATTCATCCGGGTTTGTACTGCAAGCGGAGCGAGTTCTGTACAGACTCCGTTCATTTCAATAAGATAGAAATATTTCTACTAACAGAGAGTCTAGTTAAATGTATTGAATGTGACAAAATTACAACGAGAACAAGTCAGTCAATATAAATAAATATTTATTCAACTAGGTCACAAAGTACATAACACTACTGAAGTCAAAAAATATGTAGAAATTAGTAAGTTTACTAAAGTCACAAAAAAGAAGTTACTTGCTAAATTCAGGCAAAAAGTTGAGCCTATGAAGAGATAGCTGCCAGAAACTCTGGACTACTTACCATCGTAATTACCCTATTAAATGGCAGCGGCACACCACACCAGCGCAGCGGTCAGATATAATAGGTTTTTAATTAAGTCTGTAAGTTAAGCATTTCATGACCTTACAGGTTAAATGTAAATTAAAACACCCATATTTCACGAGTTATGATTTAAGGTCCCACGTAATAGATGCCCACTCTATGAATTATTTTAATTATTTATTCATTAATGAATTTTCAATTCGAACCAGTAGTTCCTGAGATTAGCGAGTTCAACCAAACAAACAAACAAACTCTTCAGCTTTATAATATTATATTATAGTATAGACTTCGATCAATAATTGATCGAAGAGTATATAGAATAAAGCTGAAGAGTTTGTTTGAACGCGGTAATCTCTAGAACTAATAGTCTGATTTGAAATTCTTATTGTATTTTGGCTCATCCTTGAGGAACGGTATGGACTATATAACATTACGCTACGAGCCACAGGTGCGAACAGTAATCATGAACATATAAACTGCGGGGGCCAGCTAGTGATTACTATATAAATGAACCGTGGCAAGTACCCTATATTTTAGGTACTTAGCGCTCCGCTCAGCAACTCCTCGCTCATTACTCTTTTGCAGTCGAAACCCAGCTTTACTCTGATAGCACTCAGAGAGAATTCGGTTCGTGAATATTCAAACGTTTGATTTGAGTCGCTGTTGGTAGAACGAATGTCCTACAGAACTACTTTAAAGTTAGTGAGAGCGGGGTGCCGAACAAGCAATGTATCTGTAACATTTTGTTGTCTACATTATATTCTCTTACGTTTACGCGAATGTCATACATAGATATTAAACAAATGTATACGGTTTTTATCACGGTGTTTATTTTTTATAAAACACTATCTTTATAATAAATTTTCTGTGCGTGTGTTTGTATAGAAACTCCTCCTAAACAGCTCGACCGATTTTGATGACATTTTTTTTGTGTGTTCATGTGGATTCGAAAATGGTTTAGATTTGTTTTTTCTTGTTTTTTTTTTTTGTGTGTACAAGACAACGTTTGTCGGGACAGCTAGTTTTACATAATTTTGAAACTTTAAACTACTATTGTTAAACACTTTAATTAGTTACTGTTTTGTGGTCTCTAACGCTTCATTTTAGATCTATTTTTACATGTTCTCACACCTAAAACCTCGAAGGGGTAAGCATAAGTGTATTACAACTACATAATGCCATCTATGGTATTAGATCCACGTACCTAATAGGGACGAATGTATTGAACTCTGCCGGCACTATTCACAACTCTGAGCTGCTACTGAGAATTTCTCAGTAGTCACACTCACCCCGCCCGGTCTTACTAACTTTAAAGTTAGTAAGACCGGGCGGGGTGAGTGCCAAAAAACAACGCATATGTAACATGGGGTCGACAGACATCACATATCTTCGAAAACATTATGGAGGACTCTCAGACAAGCAGATTTCTTCACGTGTTCCTTCACTGTTAAAGCAAGCGACAATTAACTAATTAATTCGCACATATGTTTGAAAAGTCAGAGGTCCGTGTCTTGGGATCGAACCCGAGACGTCTGCGTGGCAATTAACAGTCTCCCATTAGGCTTTCACTGCTGTCGGGATTATTATATATTATTTTACGATGATGTTTATCTATTTACTTGACTAAATATAAATAATAAAACTTCCTCAAATTTTCTTCAATGATTATGGTCTAATTTTGAACACTGGACGAACACTAGTTTTAATCAAAGCGCTTATCCCATCGTCTGTAATTTTATAGACACAATAAAAAATCTATTGTTATGTATCTCCTGGAGATTGAGTAACGGTTAAGCTATTATATATAAATACACCTTTCTGTAAAAAATTCAAATCAACCCGTAGACTACATTTCGAGTTTCACAGACAAAATATACGAAACCTGATTTTTTTAAGATATGCCCATGTATTACATACATCCCGAATTGTCTTTATTCAGCAAATATATTGCGAAGGCCCTCTCGTGGCATTGCAAGACTGGATTTCCATGAACACGGTTGCTCTGTCGACGTCTGAGTGCACTTTGTATCCTCTGAATATTATAAAGACTACACACACATACATGATACCAGAATGCGGCGAGTTATTCTTTACAATAAAAATGCGCCGTTTGAAATGTATACGGATTTTTGTATTGCATATATAATAATAATAATTTTCTATCACATACACAAAACACCATCTAGCCGAAACTAAGCAGAGCTTGTGCTATGGATGGGACAATGGATAAACATACATATATACTTTTTTTTGAAATACATACATATTATACATAGAAACACCCAGACCAAGACAAACATCCATGTTCATGCACATAAATGTTTGACTTGTGCAGGAATCGAACCCGCGACCTCAGGCGTGGCAGTCGGTTACACTAACCACTACGCCATCGAGACCGACAATATATGATGAATTTGGAGTGTTTTCGTGGGTGTTTTTATATGATGGGTAGCTGACTAATTTTTTGAAGTGAAAACTTCTTTAGGCGCGTTGAGCACTTCATGGGTGAACAAAAATCATGGAACTCGCGTCATCGTCACAGAACGCTTTCCATTTTTGAATTATTTTAGGTTTATAATTTGGTTTATAAAGAAGTGTTTATGAACAAGGATTAAAGTTTTCATTTCTATCGGCAGTCCCCAAAGACTGCCCCAATATTTTTTCCATTATTTAAGTAAAGTAATTATCTTACGCAAACTCTAATATACAAATAATTCATGTAATCTACGCAAAAATAAATAAGATACGAGCGTTTCAAAACTGGTAGTAATGATAATAATAATGTCCTCCAAACCGAATTTCGGTCATGGCGGCCAATCCTAACGGAAACTGGCCATCTGCGCAGGAGATATAGTGCACAAGCGTGTGCGCAAACACAAGTGCACTCTCTGTTCCCTAACTCTCATGATCCGATGGAACGAATAATCTGACACGACACGAGAGAGATCAGGCGCAGGACCAACGGCTTTACGTGCTTGCCGAGGCACGGGATGATTGCATATATTATTATGGACTTGGGATGTTTCATGTTTTTATATTATGTGTAGCTGACAAACATTTTTTTCATTATTTAAGTAAAGTAATTATCTTACCCGTACACTAAAATACGAGTGCAAATAATGCATGTAATCTACCCAAAAATAAATAAGATAAAAGCGTTTCAAATCTGGTAGTAGGGGTACTTGTCAAATGACAGAACAAGGCAGCGCGATACAAATTGTGACGTAGCCGCTATATGCCGCTGCCGGAGAGAGATAGCGAGATATTCTCCCTAGTCCCCCAAAAATAGTAATTACTCTCTTATTTTGTAATCAATTTTGAGACCGTTTTCTCAAAAAGATTTATTTAGACTGTTTTTCTTTTTTTAATTTTTTATTTTATTAAGGGATTTCTTCATATGAAGCATATCAAACCATTATACCCGAAACAGTAATTCACTTAAGTTAATAATATAACTAATGCTTAAACTTATTTTTATAGAGGGGTCGGTGCTGGGTCTGCAGTACCAATCGATAGAAAGCCCGCGCTAACTCTGATGCAGGCTCACTTAGCACACTCTGAATAATTTTGATTGTTACTTGCTCTTGTGTGGAAATTAATCTACAAAAGCAATCGTAGGTAATTACCCTATTCTATACTAGCTGACCCGCGCAACTTCGTCTGCTACACATTGATTTTTTCCTATTTCTGCAACATTTTTCATTGATGCTCCGCTCCTATTGGTCTTAGCGTGATGTTATATAGCCTATCGTCTTTCGTTATAAATGGGCTATCCAACACTAAAATAATTTTCAATTCGAACCAGTAGTTTCTGAGATTAGAGCGTTCAACCAAACAAACTCTTCCGCTTTATAATATTAGTATAGATTGAACGAATATCTCGGTTCCCAATAATTTTTTGGTATAACATGTATCCTATAACCTGTCCAGGATTAAGAACTATAACTGTACCGAGTTTCATTAAAATTCTTTCAGTGGTTTTTGATCCATGCGTGCACATACAGACAGACAGACAGACAGATAGACAGACAAACAGACAGACAGACATAAGAATTACTGATTGCATTTTTGATATCAGTATCGATTGCCAATCACACCCCAATAGTTATTGTGTAAATATATTCAATGTACAGAATTGACCTCTCTACAATTTTATTATAAGTATAGATATAGATATGTACAATGTACATGCACAGGGTATACAGATCGTTATACTGCCACGCAGGGGTCTCGAGTTCGATTCCAAGGCACGAACCTCTGACTTCGAAGTTATATGCGTATTAAATAGTTATTTATCGTTCGGTTTATCGGTGAAGAAAACCATCGAGAGGAAACCTGTTTACATGCTATTGAGCTCTACTTAATAATTTCGCAGATGTGTGAATTCTGCCAACCTGCACTGGGTCAACGTGGTGGAACATGGCCCACCCATGCTGAGAAGAGCCCCGTACCTAGCAATAATACAGTTTATAAATATATTTTTTTATACAACTCAGGTGGGAAACATACGGCCCACCTGATGGTAAGTGGTCACCGTAGCCTATGAACACCTGCAACACTTGCGCGTTGTCGACCCTGTAGGAAAGGAAGACGAGAAAAAGGAAGTGGAAATCAGCGAGGCTCTACTAAATAGAGCTGATTTTATTATACATCAACACTGCATATTTATAAAGTCCCGCAGCACGGACTTAATCTAATACAGAAACTGCGTAAAAATCACGACACCTTTTTAAATCGTTAATTAAATTTCATTGTAGGTTGTTTGATTTCTGTTTAAATATCAAGCAGTTTACGTGTTAATAATAGTCGTGTAACCTAATGCCTACGTGTATAATTATGAACACGCAAAAATTCAGACCTATTATATGATTACTTAGAACTCATGTTATAGTACAAAAGTAGGCTGGCTTTACCGTTTTAATATGTCACAGCATACAATAACCTTTTTCGTGAATGTTTATTTAAAGAGCTTCGTCACGACATACCTATATAACCGGGTTGATCATTGCCATATTGTATTTCTCATAACTAATATATATCTTATATAAATGCGAATGTGAATTTGTTTATTTGTTACGCTTTCACGCCTTAACTACTCGACTTCTTCTTCTTCGTGTCAATGTACGAACACCCCTAAATTTTGTCTGCCCAAAATCCCGCCACAGCCACGGCATCGTCGGTTGCTCTCCACAGATCCTCCACAGTGTGGCTGGAGGGGCACATTGGACAAGAGAGCAAATGTGGCATAGTTTGCAGTGGAGCTCCACAGTCACAACGCGTTTGCGACTGGTCCGTGTAGCCCCCATTTGCCATATTGTTCTTGCAACGACCAACCTGGGTACGCAAGCGATTCAGTGATTTCCAGGTTGGCCATGGCAGTTGGTGTCCAGGTGGCAGGTTAAGACTACTTGACTAATCGTCATAAAATTTCGCAATTACCTACGTTCAGGGGTACAGAAAAGGACATAGGGTGCCTTTCATCCAGAAAACAGTACTGTTACAAATCTAACCTAACCTAAACCGAAGCCGCGGACAAAATCTAGTAATATAATAATTAAATGTTGTCTATTTTTATTACTTACTTACTTACTTACTTCGTTGGCTCAGCGATCCAAAGTGGATCTTGGCCTCCGACATTAAAGTGCGCCATTCTTTCCTATTTGGTGCCAAGTCAGACCAATCGAGCACACGAAATAAAAGCTACCCGACTTCGCTGGCTCGGACATGTGGAACGAATGGGAGAGGATCGAGCTGCCAAAAGAGCATATCTCGGGCGTCCCACCGAGCGTCGTCCGGTGGGTCGTCCAAGGTACCGCTGGAAAGACGAAATATCTAAAGACCTGAAAGAGATGAATGTGCTCGATTGGTCTATTTTTATTAAATGCTTTATTTAGTTAACAAATATGGCGTATTGATAGCTAGAGACAATACATAAAGGCCCATCACTGAGTATTATTTTTTTAATTGTCATCTCTGTAATCCGTTCGATAAATACCTCAGTATTATTGAACAAAATCCATACGATTGTTTACCAAATAAGACTAGTAATAAAATGGACTATAGGTACATAATCATACATACCTATATCTTCAAAGGGGAAACACATTTCGTCGGCTTAAATTTTAGATACCACGTTATAGGGGCGAGCTTATTACTGTCTACCAGGCAGTTCTAGAGTGCTGATAGCTACTTAGAATATCCAAGAACACTGCCTGATAAACAGACCTAAAACCTCATGCAAAACGATCGTATTCATTACTGCTGCGTCACTGAGATAGTCCATAGTCAAGCAGTATCCTTTTATCTTATCTTTAATTGCTTCAAACAACGAGCGGGTGTTAATCCTAGTTTTACGAGCCTATGGCTAAGACAATCCCCTGACAATGTATATGCGAAATTTAATGAGGATCGGTCAAGTAGTAACTGCAAGACAGCGTAAAAAACAAAGAAACTCACATTCGCATTAATAAAATTAGTAAAGATTCTAAACAATAATATATGTTGTATAACACAACACTTATAATATTTCAGCCTATACGAAAATGTGCGCGGTGACGACTACAGGCTTGCCCTCTGTTACATGAAACGGGATTGTGCCGCATTTGCCCCTACATTACGTCCCACATTCCAAAATGTTCCTCATTCGCCCCTCTTTTTAAATTATTCCATTTTGTCCTTCGTTTTTGTGCATATGGATAGCAAAACAAAACATGGATAAAAATTATTTTAAAGCATTTCGTTGACGGGCTCGTGATGTCATTCAATCATAAGCTTAATGTTTTGCCGAGAGATCAACGAGGTATTTTAAAATATTTTTCGGATGACGGTACAACAAAAATATCATACTAAAACACAGAGACAGAAAAAGAACATAATTTGGGACGAAATAGGAAATATATTAAGAAATTTATATTTATTTAAATGTAGAGGCATACAAGGAACAATTATTGGGATGCATGCATATTACTACGTTTAGGACGAAACATGAGAGACGAATGCGGCACAAACTACCTAAAGACATAGATGGCAAAACAATATGGATGTAATACACTTGTGCCTACCTCTTTGTAATTTAAACGTAAGTCAATTTTTTTTATATTTTTTTTATGGCATAGTGGGCAAACGAGCAGACGAATCGCCTGATGGTAAGCGATTACCGCCGCCCATGGACACCCGCAACCCCAAAGGAGTTACAAGTGCGTTGCCAGCCCTTTAAAAAGGAATGAAGGAGGGAAAGGACAAAGGAAAGGATAGGAAATGGATCGGGGTAAATGGGCCTATATAAATATAAACCTTATCATCGGCCAAACATGCAGGAACCTCTCTTATGTCCTGTTTACAAAGATCAAATAAGCCTTATACACAATCTTATTAGCCATTTTGTCTTCCTCTTAAAACAAGAGTTACAGTATGACATTTATCTCATAGGATAACGCTACTTATAAACTGTAGGTAAAACACGCAAAAATCTAATTATATATCTTAATGTTTTTGTTTATAAACGTTTTTAGACCTTCGCGATTTGTACACATCTTATCTTATCTTATGTGGGGGGCCAGTCAGTGCAGATCGGCGACACTTCGACCCAGTGGGATCTTTTGTGTCGACACTCTCCCAATAACGACTGCCATAAATGTTCATGGCAGCCGGGATCAACGGCTTAACGTGCTTTCTGAGGCACGGAGCAGGCGATAATTGTCAATCAAATACGCACATAATTTCGAAAAGTCATAACTTCCGAAAGTTAGAGGTATGCGACGTGGGTTCCAACTCGAGACCCTCTGTATTGCAGTCTGTTGGTCTCCCCACTGAGCTATCGCTGCTCTGATTTGTACACATACTAGTACGATAAAGTACCTATTTATAAGGTAATAAATACTTATTGATTGCCCGACGTTTCGACCGACTTGCATTGGTCGTGGTCACAGGTTGATTTGTGTGCTCAGCGGCGCCTTCATGAAGTGCGGGTTTCGGCAACTACCCTCACTTGGTCATTATTATTTATATTAGCACTGTCAGTATTTTGACACAACACTAACTTATTTTGTTTATGAACTTAAGCCCTTATAGCCACTTAATTTGGTCTAACATGCAACGACTATAAGATCGCATGACTTGCGTGTCACCACTTAAAAACCAAATATTTACCTCTTTTGATAGCGTTTGACCTTCTAATCCATTCCGGTAATCTTGTTTTGATATTTAGTTTAAAGGACGAAAGGAAGGTTAAGAGGATAGTTATATAAGCTCTCAAGGTTCTATCGGACAAAGAACTCATTTAAAAAGGAAAGGTTTTCGTTTGTTTCTGAAGGATTAAGGAGAAACTACGTTTTCGATGCGGATCATTTGCTTTAGATTATATTGGTATAGATGAAATTGGTTGGCGTTTTCTTTTCTATACTAATATAATAAAGAGGAAAGATTTGATTTTTTATTTGTATGTTTGTTTGTAAGGATTTAACTCAAAAACTAGGTACCTATTTTAAAAATTATTTCACAGTAGAAAGCTATTATATTAACACCGAGTACCATATATATTTTGTTTAAAAAAACCTTGCTTTTTAATGTAACATAACCTATTTTTTTTACGTGGGGCAATGCATTGACGTATACCCCTCCGCGGGGGCAGGCGGAAGGGTTATGTCGGACTCACAGGGGTAAAGATGTTGAAATGATGATAATGGACCTCCCGGAATACCGACTAAACCTACTACGGTGTTCCTCGACAAAACCGCTATCGACGGGGCCGCGCGAATCACTTGCACATGTGGTCGCGACCCCGCCGAGGTTTCGGCCCGCCGCCGCCGTATGAAACCACTACACGAAGAGACCTAACCATTGACACTTCTCACTTTAAACCGTACTATCTCCCCCCTGGAGAGGAGACGGTCTCGACACAGAGGCGCACGTGGGAATACGCACGCCGCCTCTCGGACCTGGTGCTGATCGAATGGCGGGCAGGCCCACGAAGCCCACCACCCCCAGATCGAACATCAGGGTGGCTGGAGATCATCTCGCGCCCTCCGACGCCCGGCTCTGCGGTTGGGGAGATGTTTTAAGCGCTTCTTTTTTATAATACTCAATATTCTTAAATTGTCAGTGTTGATTTTCAATATTCATCATCAATATTGCCAGTCATTCTTCGTCGGCGGTAACTTTTACCAGACGCTTTAAAGCTCTCAACAAAATATTGTAACTTAACTTATTCACTTTACTTAACACTACTTTATGCCATACATTTTATTTCTAACAAAATAAGTAATGTCTGGGGACCCTGGGATCTTGCTCTATTCTATCAAAATCATAAAATCGAAAGATTACAATTTTATATTGATTAACATTATATCGCGGTACGCAAAGGATGAAAAAAGAACTAATTTAAAAAGGTTTTTGTTTATTTCTGAAGGATTAAGGAGAAACTAAATTTTCAATGCGGATAGTTTGCCTTGGATTACATTGGTAGAGATATATAAGAAAATGGCTGGCGTTTTCTTTTCGGAAGTACGGCAGTGATTTTGTAGTTATTTTTCGGTAGTCATTTAATCAACATAATATATTAAAAAATAAGTCTTAACCCGGTCATTTTTTTTTTAGATATTAGATATGTTTATTACTTCATAAGAAAATCACTTAATCTAAGTACAAAACTAGGGCTTAAGGAATACATGACAAACTGGAGACCCTGACTTCTAAACTAGATATAGACCTATATCTTAGAAGCCAGTGCAGCCAGTGGTCATTGACTGGTGAACGTCAGCCTAGAGCCTTGTAACTAAAAAGCTGTGATTTTGCACAGAGGAAAAAGGATCCACTGTGCAAAATCATAGCTTTCTATGATGTAAATAAGGGATAAGACTAAGCTTTTTTAATTTGCTCCTAGGTAGGAAAAAAGCATCTTTATTTCAAAATTCCTTTGTAGTTATATTATTTTAACTAATATTATAAATGCATATGTGAATTTGTTCATAACAGTTAACTAACTTAACTACTCGACCGATTATCATGAAATTTCGCATACATGTTGTCATGAATGCAGCAAAAGGACATAGGGATCGGGCACGCCACGATCGTGGCGGTAAGTCCCGTGTTTGAGGAGTGGCTGGAGAGGCAGCATGGTGCCTTCCGGCTGACACAGATAATGACTGGCCATGGTTGTTTTAGCCGGTTCCTGTGTCGTATAGGCCGGCAAGAGACGCCCGGTTGTCACCACTGCGGCGACTGCCGCGAAGTTGTTGAGGACACGGCGCTGCACACTTTGGCGGTTTGCCCCGCCTGGGCATCGCAGCGCCGTGAGTTGATCGCGGCAGTCGGTATGGTTGCCTTCTCGCTCCCGGCTGTAGTTTGGTCTATGGTCCGGAGTGAGAAGTCGCGGAACGCTGTCGCCTCCTTCTGTGAGGAAGTGATTTTCATCAAGGAGGTGGCGGAGCGGGAGAGGGAGCGGTTAAACCCTCTCCCCAACCGCAAAACCGGGCGCCGGAAGGCTCGGCACGACCTCCAGCCACCCTGAGGTTTGACCTGGGGGTGGCGGGCTTTGTGGGCCTGCCCGCCATCCGTTCAGCACCAGGTCCGAGAGGCGGCGTGCGTGTTCCCACGCGTGCCTCTGTGTCGTGTCCATCTCCCCTCTAGGGGGAGGACAGTAGGGCTTTTTTGTAGTGGTGACCAGTGGGTAGGTCTTTTCGTGTAGTGGCCTGCCGTTTCATACGGTGGGCCGTAACCTCGGTGGGGTCGCGGCCGCATGTGAAAGTGATTCGCGCGGCCCCGCCGATAGTGGTTTGTCAAGGAACACCTTGGTAGGTATAGTCGGTATTCCGGGAGGTCCATTTTAACGTTTTAACATCTTTCTGTTACCCCGGCGAGTCTGACATAACCCCTCCGCCCGACCCGCGGAGGGGTATGCGTCAAAGCATTCCCTCAGGTAAAAAAAAGGACATAGGGATAGAAATATAACATAACCTACTTTCATACGAGCGACGCAAAATCTAGTGTGATATAATAATAATAAAAGCTTTACATTTTCTGATCTATGTATATTTTTATTTTTGTGATTTTAGTGTATATTATTTTTAAAATGTGTATTTTAGCCTGCAGAGTATAATTATGTGAATGCTGTGCTCACTATTTTAGAGGGCATACAAAGTATTAATTTTGGTCTATTGCTATTTATTAAGTTTTTTTAAGTATGCTTTCAGTTTGTGAGCCAAATAATGAAAAATAAAACAATAAATAACTTCAGTAAGGTCTTATAATCCGTGTTATATGAAATAGACTTAATTTTCCCATAATTGTTATCGTTCCTGAAGCAGCGGTATTAAATACGACTACCGTGCCGTTTCGGGTTCGATTACTGGGTCAAGCAAAGTATTATTGGATTTTTTCTTCAAGTCATTCTCACACTAGCAACACGTTAATATACATTAAAATGCTAATCCTCTATTTCGTGTCACCTAAATCATTACTTGCGAAATGTAGATTTATACGCCTTTTCTTATCTCTTTGGGGTATAGGCGTGATACTAATTATGTATGTACATAAAATAGTCTTAAAAAGTCACAACGAAACTTGAATACGAGGAGACATTTATTGATTGATAGCATCGCTGGATGGCTTTGCCGGTATCACGAATGAGCGCAGACACGAAATAACGATTAAATAATAAACTGATATTGATGATACTCTGTGCCTGGTTTTGTTTTCATTTTATTTATGACTAGCTTTTGCCTGCGGCTTCGCTCGCGTTAATTTAGAATTTGACAATCAATTCGGGTTGTACTCTGCTTGTAATAATATAATTCAATCATGATTCGAAAGACACGTGACGCTATCTATTATCATAAGAACGTTATTGTTGTTTTCCTCTGGAATAGTAATTTTTTTCAGGATGAAAAGTAGCCTATGTCCGTTTCTGTACACCTGACAACGTATATGCAAAATTTCATGATGATGGGTTCAGTGGTTTAGGCGTAAAAAGGTAACAAACAAACAAACAAACTAATTTTCGCTTTTATAATATTAGTTAGGATTAGGACTAGCGACCCGCCCCAGCTTCGCACGGGTTGTAGAAAACCTTAACAAATTATACACTTAAACCTTCGTCATGAATCACTCTGTCCATTGGTAAAAATCGCATGAAAATCCGTTTAGTAGTTTTTGAGTTTATCGCGAACAGACAGACAGACAGACGCGGCAGGGGACTTCGTTTTACAATATGTAGTGATTACTTTTTTAGTCATGTGGCATTAGAGTGTGGTTCATCGTGAGGTCTATGATTTGATTCTGGCATCTGTCAAAATGTTAATTTGTTCAAAGCCATTAATCATTTATTAATTTAGGTCAAAAAGTAACACTTATGAACGTCAAAGGAGTTAGTAAATTTACGAAGTTTACTAAATTTACATTTATGTTAGTTGCTAGGTTCAGGCAAAAGATTGAGCCTATGAGAAGATACCTGCAAGTAACTCACGGCCACTCTTTTAAAAAGTTTTTATGTATAATACTTAAAATAAATTATTCCACGAGAAGAGGCCCGCCTTACATAGCTAGATCTAGTCCTTAATACACTACTCGGCCGGACATCATGAAATTTCGCATACACATACGATTTCGACTGCCTGGATATTTCAAATCGGCTAGACCCCTTGGCGCTGCGTAGAGATGTGGCCTCGCTATGCATCTTCTATCGCTTATACTATGGGGAGTGTTCCGAGGAATTGTTCGCAATGATCCCTGCCGCCTCTTTTCGCCATCGTCCTACGCGACTTCACTCCCATCATTTAGATGGTTGGCAGTCCACAACTGTGCGTTTCTCCAGGAATTTTCTCCCTCGCACAACAAAACTGTGGAATGAGCTGTCGCCTACGGTATTTCCGGACCAATACGACCTTCAACACTTCAAGAAAAGAGCGTACTCCTTTTTAAAAGGCCGGCAAGGCACTTGTATCTCCTCTGGTGTTGCAGGTGTCCATGGGTGGCGGTAATCGCTTACCATCAGGCGATCCGTCTGCTCGTTTGCCTACTAATCCATAAATAAAAAATAAAAAAAATAAAACACGTTGTCAGGGGAACAGAAAAGTACATAAGGTACTTTTTATCTAGAAAAAGGTCCGTTGCTAATCTATCTAACCTACATTTACGCGAGCGAAGATGCGGGCAAAATCTAGTTGTGATTAAATCCACATTTATCTCATTCATTGTCAGTGATTTTGAAGTACCAGGTTTGGTACCAGGGAATGGCAAAGTGTTATAGCGCTTTCACTCCCTATTACGTAGCTTCTATTCATTAGATTTGCTATCCAGGCGGGATAACACGATCCCATTCTGAGGGAAACCACACACCATTGCGCGTAAATTTATAATGAACGCCATTCCTCATATTTCAATTATGAAGGTTACTCTGTGAAACGATGGATACCGTACGGATAGGTTAATCTAAAGATAACTTAATATTGTTTAACGTTTCCGCGAATGTATACATTCAAATTAAACAATTTTATTCAGATTTTATCGCGTTGTTTATTTTTTATAAAACACTTTTACATAATTTTGAAACTTTAAACTACTATTGTTAAACAATTTTACTAGTAACTGTTTACTTCTATTTAAGCTATTTAAAATATAAAACTATTTAGATTTTTATGAACATGGCTGCTGAAAAGCAACCAAAACGTCGGGGAATGTGTAAAAAGATTTTATAATTGGACGTACTTTCTGAAAAACGGTCCAACCCACACTCGGGTCAAAATCGAGTTATTATTAGCAAATTAGTCACGGGGTCACTATTTACTAGCTCGAAAAATTTGGTAGCTCTACTATTACTCTAAATATGAAATCATAACTAAGTAGCCCAACCCACATGTATGAAGAAGCAATACGGGATTGAACTTCAATCACGATTATCTCAAAATGTTAACTTTGTGGGTTGGAACGTTTTTCAGAAAGTACGTCCAATTATAATAGCTTAAATAGATGTAAACAGTAACTATTAAAAGTAACAACAGTAGTTTGAAGTTTCAAAATTATATAATATATACATACTTACATAGATTCACGCCTGTTTCCCAAGAGGGGTAGGCAGAGACTACGGATTTCCATTTGCTACGATCCTGACACACTTCTCTAGCTTCATTCCCTTTCATCACATTCCTCATACACGCCCGTCGGTTCAAGGTGCACCTGGCCTCCGATCTGATCGAGAAACGTTCGCCTAGGTCTTTTATGGATTTTATCGCGTTGTTTATTTTTGATAAAATACTATTAATACATAATTTTGAAACAGTGAACTACTATTATTGTTAAAAACATTTTGTAGTTACTTCTATTTAACCGATTTAATTTTAATATCTATTTAGATTTAGATTTAATTTTACGCTTTCCCCGATTTTCGGTTGCTTTTCAGTAGCCACGTTCGCGAGGGCCTAAGATGGTGGTTGTCTCAATGTTCTAAAGTGTAGTTATTTCAAACATAATTTAATTATTGGTGTTTCTATTTATGCAGAAAGAGTTCAAAGTATCATGCAGTCTAGCTGCGTGTTTAATTTTAATGTATAACATTTGCGTAAACGTAAGACAATATTGCATAATCTAACAGGTTTAGGTGCAGCGCAGCCGACACACTTTTTGTGCGATCGAGTTTGCAGCGCACAAAAAGTCTGCATGGCGCGCAAAGTGTCCGTTGTGGATTTTTCACACTTTTAACGCATACGACGCACATCTTCGATCATTCTGTCGGCTGAACTGTAGGGACGTACACGCTATGGAAATGCAGAGATTGCAGACTAAAGTGTGCGCCGTCTGCGTTAGCAATTGAAGTAAACTTTCTATTTTTTTCGCGCACTTTTTGTGCGTCGCGGCGCGGCGCTGCGCGGCGCGGTCTGCCAGAATTACACGGATTTTTAGTGCGCCGGACTTTTTGCACGTCATATGCGTTACTGCTTATAATTGCATAGGTTCTATTTTTACAGACTAAAAAGTGCGTCAAGGATAGCCTGTCGTCTGCGCTGCACCTTAACATTGCAAGCGCACCGCCTCCCACACAACGACTCTTCTCCTCTGTATGTTGTTTTTTCTTCGTTGTTTCTTTTGCGACCGCATATAGTCTTATTGCAATTAGAGCAACGAATTTAAATATTTATTATATGTTAATATGAAAAACGAATATAATGAATTAGGAAAAATGGTAAAATAAAAGTTGTTAAATTCTTGCTAATATTATAAATATGAATTTGAGTTTTTGAAGTGAAAACTTCTTTACCGGCGGCTTGCTCTTTTTTGTGATGGGTAAAAAATTTTAAACTCGCGTCAGGATACGTGACCTGATCGAAAATTCGTAAGACGGAGGGAGAATTGTCAAACTCGCGTCAGGACACGTGACCTGATCGAAAATCCGTAAGACAGGGAGAATTGTCATGTTTGTTAACTATAGTGCAATAAATGAATATTGTATTTTACCACATAAATTATAGTACTTTTATACTGATAATTAAAGCAATTCGTGCAAAATTATTCCCTAACCATTCCAAAATATCAAAAATGCACAACGTTAATATTTAAGTTTCACTTCTGCTGGCACTCCCGGAGTGCAACCCGTTGATTTTTTTGTTTGTTATGCTTTCACGCCTAACTACTTGACTTTTGTCAGGGAAACAGAAAAGGGCATAAGATACCTTATATCCAGCAAAAAGCACTATTACTTACCTAAACTATTCTACATTTACGCGAATGAAATTTTATTATTGCGAAATTGCATGGATCGGTTGAGTACCTAGTTAAGTCGTGAAAGCGTAACAAACAAACACATAAACAAACAAACTCACATTCGCATTTATAATATTAGTAAGGACTAGCTGTTACCTTCGACTTCGTCCGCGTAGATTTTAACTAAAAAGTGTTTGTCTCCGCGGAACCCAATTTTTTTTCCAAAATCAAAGTAGCCTATGTTACTCCTTATAACATCAGCTATCTGCCAGTGAAAGTCCAGTCAAAATCCCGACAGACAGACAGACAAAAATTTTAAAACTAGATGTTTTCGTATAGGGACCTTATATACTTTCATATGCATTGGATAAAAAGCTGTTATTTTGACATTACAAACAGACACTTCTATTTTATTTATTTGTATACATGTATAGATTGTATAGATTAATATTATAAACAAACTTTAGTATTTATGTAAAATGTAGGTATTCAATTTAGACATCTTTCTACTAATTGCGCAGTCAAGAACGGTGATTTTTTAATGTCGGTACTAACTGTGAATGTGTCTATATTGAACTGGACTTCTGTAGTTGTATATTTTATGGTAACAGTGAAGTGACGTCACTTATGTACGTAGTACAATAGGACACAAACAAACAAATAAAATTTGATGATAGCTGCAATATAAGTCGTCTAGATGCATAGTTACCGATTTAGCTTAGTACCGATGATGCTGTTATGGTGCTAAGGTATTACTGAACATTTATTTATTTTAGTGGAAGGAGATTTGATATCTCGTTTAACTTACGAAGTTAAAGGTATTTCGAAAATTGGAATGTAGAGTCTTCTTCTTCGTGTCAATGTATGAACACCCTTAAATTTTGTCTGCCCTAAATCCCGTCACAGCCATGAAGGAGCCTCCCTGCGGCGCACCTGGAAGCAGCTAGACACAGTAACGCAGTATCTAAGCTGACCAATCCTCTCACCACAATGGTTCGAACACCGATTAATAAGGTAGAGTTGAAAATTGCTAATGCAAATTTTTTATCAGGTAGACGAGCTGTATATTCGTATGTGTCCTTGTAGATGGTCAAAAGAAATAGTTCTGGATACATATGGCTATATATTTACTGGTGCCAGTTACATATAACATAAATACTTATTGAGCTATGGCTTAACTGAGTGGTTGCGGGGAGACGACTGCCGCGCGGCGCTACTGCATACTTGCGCCTGATTATATAAAACTTAAGCGTCGCTACAGCTGCAATCAGCTCATCAGCAATTATTTATATTTAATCCTAATGAATTAACTATAAATATATCTGATTGACGGTATCCAAATCTAATAAATGAACGGGTGAAAAATATGAATCTGGTTTTCTAATATTTACATGAAAACATAAATGACGGTGTTTATATAATATCCTCATAGCAAAAGCATGTTTGAATTAAAAAGAATGTTCGCAATACTGTATGTAAAGGGCAAACAGTTTTTACACTCACGTTGCCCAAACTATGATTATGTTCTTTTTTTTTAATATAATGTACATGTCCCGCTCTAAGAATTTCTGTGTCGCGGGGGACTTAACGAACATTCAAACAACGGATACAAAGGACATCCAGGCACGGTATAACTATTTATGGATCACATCAATTTTGTTCTGTGTGGGGATCGAATCCACAACACTCGGCACAGTGGCAGTAGAGAGGCGGTGTATAATATCCCTATGAATGTCCGCTGCATCGAAATTGTTCTGGCTGCCCAAACGACAAACATTACAAGTCGCCTCGCCACGGCAATTTATGGAGTCTAGAAACTACTCGTCGCAAAAACACAACATTAGCCGCAGCACTAACATCGACTCCAGAAGGCTTGGGAGTGCCCGAGAGGTATCATTGAGGGACTCAATGATATACTCGGTATGGCTAAGTACGATCAAAGAAGAAAATTATGCTGCTGGCAAGCTGTCAATAACTCTGTAAACATTGTCGAACGAAAATATTTATATAATACATAACGGGTATTACCGCGATCATGCATAATGTTTACCTTATGATGTTGCTTGACGTTTCGATCAGGTTAAATCAAACGTGATCGCGTTAATACCCGCTTCATTTTATATCCTAACTAATATTATAAATGTGAATATGAATATGTTTGTTTGTTGCGCTTTCACGCCTTAACTACTTGACCAATCATGCAATTTTCAGGGAACATAAAAGGACATAAGGTACTGTTAAGGGGCGGTAGAGATTCGGTTTAAAAAGATACAGTTTATAAAACTGGAAGAATATTTATTATAATTTTAACAATATTGAAATATAAATGTATCCGCAACGACGTTCAAATCCATATTGACGTAACTAGCTATGGAAAATAACAGGATGGCGAAAACGCTGACTGAACGGAAAAATAAATTATACACGCGTTGCACTGAACTGTTTATTAAAGCATTTTATTTTATATATCTACAAGTGTATTTAAAGATATAACAGTACCTTTCATCCAGAAAAAAGGACAGTTATTAATCTAATCTCACCAAATCTACATTTACGCGAGCGGGTAAAATCAAGTAGTTTTGATTTTAACGCCTCTGTGAACTGATTTTATTCCCTACTACTATTACAGAAGTACCGGGCTTATAATCGTGGGGCTGAGCTCATCCAGTGTGACAAGGATAACGCTATACGTAAGCAACGTGACAGCCGAATGACGCTGATTATAGTACTGCCAGCCGTACTGTTACCAGACTGAGTGTTGTTTCTTTACGTTATTCTTAGTAGATGGTTTAGTTACGATATTCTAAGGTGCTCTAATGTAGGTGAATTTCAAAGATCATGTGCCTCTAACAATCATGTTTGATGGTGTAAGAGGTTTATATAAATGTATAAAAAAATCATCAAATTCTTTCGATATGGAAATTTACTCACATTTAGCCTCATCCGCAAGATATGCGAGCAATAATAAAAATTTACGCTGAAATTGAATGTTCGCCTAGCGAAGTAGCACAGCCGGCTGAGCGAGAAATAAGCGAAATAAGCGGGAAATGTAAGTATTGAACGAGAAATATGTAACGATCTGTAAAGACCTTGTAATTTCCTGAAGTTATTTTGTTTCGGAGTTACTTTGAAGCCCCTTCAACGCTTTACGATAATTTCAAAACATTTTAACGTCTAATAAAAGATAATTTGGTTGTTTAGAAGTACCTACTTGACTGCTTAGATACTTTCTCGAGTTCAATTCTTGGGCCAGAAGGTGTATTATTAAGTCATGAAATTTTCAGTAGTAATAAGAAATCCGAAATTATGTCCAATTGACGCAATAATTTTGAGTGCCTTATAACGTGCAATCTTAGTTAGAGAATATGAGTTAAAACACAGGAAAACATAATCGTGTGTATAGTAACGTCGATACTAAAATTATAAAGAGGAAATAAATTGACTCAAAAATTACTAATCCTATCGTAACAATTCCTTCACCATTAGAAAGTAGTATTCAGAAGTAAACTTTTTGTGTATGTTTGAATGGGTTCCTGGATGGCTTTAAGTCATTCAGTACAAATATGTATATATATGTACATATTTGAAATTAATTGGCAATAGCGGCCTCTTTTAGTTATAACGTCTTTTGGAAAGCAGGTAAAAAGGACCCAAAAAACAATTCTATTTATCTTGAAGTTTCTCCCTCGAGTAAATTCGAGTTTAATTATCGTGGAAACTCTAACGTGACGCCTAAATGACAATAGACTTGCCCTTTATAACAAAGAATTTAAATAACTTATGAAATTTGGCAGTAAAACAGCCTTTCCTAAGCCTTCAGGGTGATAGGTATAGCGTGGTGTTTGCAGGAGTCAGAAAATAGGTCGTTACATAAAATCTCCGGGGTGCCGTAAGCCGTTCATAATATAACGGTAACGTTATTTTAAAGGGTCATAATGGGGAACGAAATTTGTCTATTTAATGTAACATAACGCGTTAATGTTTTCAAAGGATGGCAGAGTGAGAGTTAAAGTCTGATGTGTTTGTTTTTATGTACACATATCGACCCTTCGGGGATGAAATATTGTAAAAGCCATTTTGGCGAAAATTTGTTATTGATGTAACCTTATTCAGTTTTTCGAGCTTCATTGACCTGTGTATTTAAAATATTGATATTCGCAAAATAAATGGTTTCTACTTCCCAGAAAAATCGTATCAATTACTTTTATTTTTAAAAATAACTACAAATGCTGTAAAAGATATAATTTCTTAATTATAGAACATCAAGAGCTAAAAAAATATATGTCCACCTATTTCAGTCATTTTATTATAGCACTAAAACAAAAAGCCGGCCAAGTGCGAGTCGGACTCGCGCACGAAGGGTTCCATACCATTATCTATAAAAACGGCAAAAACATCATGTCTGTTGTATGGGAGCCCGCCTTAAATATTTGTTTTATTTTAATTTAATTATTTATTTTTAAAGTAAATATATAACTAAATATTCTGTGAATATTTCAAGTGTCTACCTGTTGCCGTTATCAATTTCGATCAAAAACGAGCAAAAAAATCACGTATGTTATATGGGAGCCCCTTAAATATTTATTTTATTCTGTTTTTTAGTATTTGTTGTTATAGCGGCAACAGAAATACATCATCTGTGAAAATTTCAACTGTCTAACTATCACGGTTCATGATATACAGCCTGGTGACAGACAGACGGACGGACAGCGGAGTCTTAGTAATAGTGTACCGTTTTACCCTTTGGGTACGGAATCCTAAAATTTAAAAAGATTTTTAGTTTTTGGCTCTCCACTGGCTTTTACTACATTTCATCCTGGAAAGGTCGATATCTTCTCACGCCTATATTGCCGAACGTGTAGCTTTACCTTTGGTCCAACATAATAAGGATAAGCCTACTCGTCTGCTGGGCATAGTACCATAATTCCTGCTGTTATAGACACAAAATCTAATAACACTTTACCGCAGCCAAAATGTAATCCGAGATCTTTTCTAAATGATACGTGAGCATCATCAGATACTCTGTGGCTGGAAATTAGATTGAAAGATTTTTATAAGACTAGACTCTAATATATCCGAAATTATGTTTTTAAGCCCCTCGACATAAGATGCGAGCCCATTACTATACAAAAAACCAATAACACCTTGTCTGAACCAGTAACTGAAACCGTAACCTCGTGATCACGTGCAAACTTAAGCCACGGGACTGACGAAACTGTCAAAAAATATATGAGGGAAGCATACTTGTAAGGCGTTCTACAGACGACAATCTATTTTTCCAACAAGACAGTAAAGTCCGGCTGTGTCCGCTATCGTCTGCAGTTACAGTCGCCATGCCGGGCAATCACGATTTGTTTTGTTGGCCGCCGACCGTCGGACTCGACCGAGCAACGAACTTTTGCCCTTGTCCATCGTGGCTGTCGTTGCATAGAATTCTACTTTCTTTAATACCGGTTAAATTTTGTTTTCATGTGTGTCATTTTGTCGCTGTCCGAGAAACGCCTAGAAGCGCCGTTTGTTCATGCAGAGACTGCGAGTGCCCGGCAGCAACCTAGCAAGTTCCTTATCCAATGAATAGATACAGAGTTCCAATAGAAGTCAATAATAAAGCAAGATAGGTCTCTCTATTACACACGGCTGACAATACTGCAGTACCAACTGACTTCTTGTTCTTGTCCTTTGGGTGCGTTATTACATAGAATCCTTACTAATATTATAAATTCGAATATGAATTTGTTTCTTTGTTACGCTTTTAAGCCTTAACTGCTCAACCAACCATCATGAATTTTCGTAGTCAGATACAAGAAAGAATATAGAGTACCTTTGTCTACATTAAAGCGAGCGAAGCCTAGAGCAAAATCTAGTTACATAAAATTGGAAGGTGGGACGAGCGGTAGACGGAGAAATTGTCCGGACCACCGTTTTCTGTCTACGGAATACCTAAGACCGTCGTTCATTCGCGCAGGCCTCGGGGGCCCGACGACGCACCGGGCGCCTTACTCACTGAATACATACAGAGTTCTCACAAAAGAAGTCATTAGTAAAGCAAGATGGGGCTCGCTGATGACAGTACTCGGGGATTACGCTATTATTTGACAACTTACTTATTTATCACAAGAATAAATTGAAGATGGGAAGTATTCTTTGGAAGAAATTGCTTAGTTGTGTTGTCGTATTGGTGCGAAGTAAATACTGACTGCTATTGTTGTGTTCGAAATTGATTTTGGAATAAAGTTACCTTTGCAGAAAAGTAGATTTTATTCCAAATAGAAAATGCACTTTTAAATTTTTGCTACTAATGGTTTTATAACAACGGGGTTTGGGTTTTAAAGAGCGTTACTAATAATTTCAAAGCTCAAACGAAAAATTGTATATGTTTTAATTTTATTTTATGTAGCTGATAATGCCGCTTTATATAATTTGAATTAGGAATACCTATGTATTTTAACTACCTCGAAGAAAATACTTAAAAGATATAAAATTTTACGTAATTCCTACAGTAAACAATACTTAAAAAGGACTAGGGCAATAAACTTGACTTGTTTTGTAGATAATAACCCCACTCCGTCTATCACCCATAGAAGCACTACTTACAGGACGGAGACACCTGTAAATTTCACCAACAAATTAACAGATTAAAAATAAGTGATTTTATTTAACGAATTGATAAAAAATACAGCCTTGTTGATCCATGCCATGGTTTATCCTTATCAGTTGAACGGTTAGGTATCAAATTCGATTCCCGGATCGGTCTAAATTTTAGTAGATATTTTAGGCCACAATCGGTCAAAGTGTAAGAAAATTCACAATTCAGTTCGGTTATGTAGCCCGTAGACGGCAAAGCGGTCGTCCCTTATTACCTGTGACTTCAAACGTAGCGAGCGAAATGTATCTATAACAAACCTCTGACCATTCCCTCGGGAATATACACGTGGGATACGTATATACAAAGTATGTATGTATGTTATTATGATCCAAACTATACTAACTAATATTATAAAATATACGAATGTGAGTTTATTTGGTACGCTTTCACGCCTTAACTACTTGACACATCTTGACCGATCATTTATTTACTTGGACATCCAATAGTTGTTACTTTATTTATATATAACTAAATACAAAAAGTATGTAAATGCAAAACATTTCAAGGCGTCACAACATGCATTATTGATGATATAACATCAGTAGGTACCACAATATACTTGTACACCTAAAAAGAAATAAAGAAGAAAAGAAATCGTTTTCATGAAATTATTGAATCTTCATCAAGTTTGTCAGGGGTACAAAAAGGGATATAAGCTACCATTCATCCAGAAAAAAGTACTATTGTCGTGCGAAACCGCGGGCAAAAGCTAGTAATAAATAGTAGTTATAAATATACTAAGTTCGCTCTTTACAAATAAGTAGCCTTATCAACGTATTTTTAAGTAAATAAGTAAAAAATTGTATTTTGCTTTTGTCCAAATCAAACATTACCGCAAGCCAATGATACGCGGCCAACAATGCATTATCCCATTATCCGATAAAAGTCTAAAATAAGATGAGCTACCTCTATCTACATATCTATATATACATATAAAGGAAGATGTCCTGACTGACTGACTTAGAGACAACTCACAGCCTAAACCGCTGGTCGTAGGAACTTGAAATTTGGAGAGCATGTGTGTTTTAATTTGTAGGGGTGTACTAAGAAAGGATTTTTTGAAATTCTACCCCTAAGGGGGTGAAATAGGGGGGTAAAGTTTATATGGAATTTGCTCATTTCTGGACGTATAAGTATAAAATAGGTATACAAGTTATTGATTATAATTGAAAATGACCTGTGTAGGTAAAATGGACAAAACTCCCCCTAAAAAGGTAAAATGGGGGGTAACATTTGTATGGAAATTTTCTCATTTCTGGATTTAGAAGTATGAAAATTGGTATTTTGGGTCCTGATTACAAACAAAAATGATCTATGTAAGTGGAATGGACAAAACTCCCCCCTAGAGGGGTAAAATGGGGGGTAAAGTTTGTAACGAAATTTCCTCATTTCTGGAGTAGTATTAATGGAGCAGTATGAAAATATTATTATAAGCAGAGTACAACCCGAATTGATTGTCAAATTCTAAATTAACGCGAGCGAAGCCGCGGGCAAAAGCTAGTGTGCTATATACGTAAACATTAACGATTACGTGTATAACATTTGGAGATCTATATAAACTGGTCATCGCACGCACGTAGAAATAGCCAACCAAATACATTACCTAACTATACGTCGTACAAACGCAAATATGTTGAGGTCATCTTTGTCCCAGCCTCATTATGGTCAAGTGTTTTAGGTCTTCTTGTCGAATCAAGAGGCCGATTCAGTACGTCACAATAAAATAGTCTTCGATCGATTTCGTGTGGCATTATTATGATTTCATGTTGTTTAACTTCCTGACCACCGCAGTTCCATATATGCATGTAGATCACAAGGCAAAATGTGGTTACAACAGTCACGATCAGAAAATAGTATTCAAAATAATAATAATAATAAATTTATGCAGAGTGATGAAACCGAACCGCAAACTACAGAACAAAACGATCATACTATATCTTAGATGGCGGCTACTTGGTGTCAACCCGTAACCGTCATCAAAACACCGGCTTTTAGCCGAGTATTAAAACAGTTTCCAAATAATAATAATAAAAGCCGCCATATTGAACACCTGTAGAATCGTGAGAAAATTCTTACAAATAGACGAACAAGATTACAACAACAGCTCACAGACTTGATCCTTTCTAAAATATGTGGCATTTACTTGATATAAGTCCGTAAATGTCACAAAAACTACCAGCGCAAGCTGAGAAAAAATAACTCCCTATAATAATAATAATATTCTACTACATACACACAACACCATCTAGCCCAAACTAAGCAGGGCTTGTAATATGGGTACTAGACTATGGATAAACATACATATTATACATAGAAACACCCAGTCCAAGACAAACATCCATGTTCATGCACACAAATGTTTGACTTGTGCGGGCATCGAACCCGCGACCTCAAGCGTGGCAGTCGGTTACACTAACCACTACGTCATTGTGGCGAATGCCGTCAAATTTCATTATTGATTCAGATATCATTGAAAACCAATTGTGTCTGGATACAGACGGGCCAATACTGTTTAAGGTGGGTATAACATTTTAATAAGATATAATTATTAATGTTGAAATGTCGCACGAAGAAAATCCCTCAACTGCTCGCATGGGGTCTCCACTGACCCCAACTTTATATGATGATTTCTAATGAAATGATGAGAAAATGAAATAATAAAAGTATATGTTATCAAAAACAAAAATAAGATTATTTTCAGTAAATAAAGAAAATAGGCGCTTTGAGATCAAATGTATATATGTATTATTTTTAGCAGAGTAATCAGAATCATTGTGATCACAGCCTTGGCAATAAACCTTGAAGTGGTTATTGCACATGAATTTAGTGAATTTCATGCATTTCCTTGACACTTTTCGATCATTTCTTCTAGGACAATCATTACATCGTCCTCTTTTGGTTGTAGACTGGGCGATTTGAGTTTGGAGGTCATGTGCCTCAGTAATATGTATTTTTATTATTTTTAAAGTCGCAATTACATTGACACATTTTATTTGGTATTTTTGGACTAGTTGTGCAACCAGCTGTCGTAGGAAATGTCGTCACACGTGAGTACGAATGCTGCTCGTATTCGCGCGATGTACAACCATTGTATGTGACCATTCGTGACTGATCTTATCACCTAATGTCTCCGGCGGTTAATAGGTTCATACAAAAGCATAATATTCAAATTCAAAATAACAGAACATATCACAAAAAGAACACGAGTACATTCCTTCCAAATTTCCAATGGTAAGAAGAGCTCATACATCATATGTTGACAAAAGTCAATACGAAAACCAAGATTCAGATTAACTGCCTAAATACACAAGTTTGTTCTGACATTCAGAAAATAAAGATCAAACCAGCAACCATAGAAGCAAAACATAGTTAGATTTTAAGATTTAGTTAGCTTATTAAACTTAAATATTAAATAATAATCAGTGTATCAATCACGAGTTTTTCTATTGTAAAGTAATTTTCGGTCGATGTTAGTCCGCAGTAGGTATTTTGAAATAACTTTTTGAATTAAGACGAGCCCCTAAATCTTGCGCTGACGATGTCTTCGGAAAAATAACCGAATCCTATGGTTGAGGGTAGGAATAAATTAAAAAGAAATGTCAACAGATTAAACCACGATAAAATCAACTTCACGTACCATTTTCTTTTTAAATAATAGCTTGCATATGTTAAACGCTGATGATACTGTGATCACGTAATAAAGCTTTTATTTATAGATAGACACATCAAAGAATGAAACAAGTAGTCTTAAATTGCAGTTCGATGGATGTTACCAATAATAACGGGCTTTTATATCTTAAGTCTCCGAAGTCATATAGATACATATTATTCATAGTGCAGACGAAAATAAGTGAACTTTAGCTAGACCTTTATTGTTCACTAGGTCATACTGTGACGTGGAGACAACTTTATTACGTTATATCGTAGATAATACAAGGCACTATAATCGCACAAGCTTAATACATGTTAGCAAAATTTACATGTCTACAGTTAAATATATAGTCTAAGAAAAGAGCAGCGATAGCTCAGTGGGGAGACCAACAGTCTGCAATGCAGAGGGTCTCGGGTTCGAACCCACGTCGCGCACCTCTGACTTTCGGAAGTTATATGACTTTTTGAAATTATGTGCGTATTGATTGACAATTATCGCCTGCCCCGTGCCTCGGAAAGCACGTTAAGCCGTTGGTCCCGGCTGCCATGAACATCGATGACAGTCGTTATTGGGAGAGTATCGACGCAAAAGATCCCACTGGGTCGAAGTGTCGCCGGTCTGCACTGACTGGCCCCCACATAAGATAAGATAAGATAAGATATAGTCTAAGAATATCAAGTATATATGTATACTGCCTCAGTGGCGCTGTGGTACTGGGTGCGACTGGTGTGCTTTACGTCTTGGGTTCGATTCCGGAATGGTTAAGTGTTATTGAATCTTTTAGTCTAAGAATGCTTAGTAGCCGCAAGTCTGTGACTCTGTTGTAGACGGCAATAGTGTCACCCTATTACGAACCTACATATAATCATACTTACCGAAATACGGGTAGTCATACACATGTGTCTACTTTTTTATAGACAGCTATGTTACATTTTCTTAATTTCCTTTCTCTGTGGATAGCAATGTGAATTGAAACTACTCGTACTACAAGCATTAGTTTAACTAACGGTTTTAACAAGAATACTAGCCAATTTGTAACATAAAGACCTAGTATTCGTTTCAAAATAAAATGAAAATTCTACGTCAATAATCCGCCATCTTACCGTATATTTTAAAGACGAGCTACAATATAGTCGACGTTTATTTAGTTCTAAACAGTTTATAGCTAAAGCGATCGACGCGACGACTCAACATGTTTTGTTTCTCATTAATTCGGAGCGACACCCTGACAGCCAGCTACTAACGTAAACATACGTTTATCTTTATATAGAACATAAATAGCGTTATATATACCACCTTCAAACTCAATTTTGTAAGTGTTAAAGTAGTTATATTATAGCTATCTCTCGCTGTCTTTATTTAGGTGGATACTAGTGTGTTTGTCGCCGCGGAACCCAACTATATTTCTCTGCCCAAGTTACTTACATGGCGTAGTTTTTATAGTGTAAAGCTAGATAATAGCATGGCTTACTCAAAAACAACATTTAAATATGCGTCGTTAGATTACAGGCTGTCACAGAATGCATAAGAAAAATAAAGATTCACAGCTCCTCCCCCGTAGGTAATAGCGTGATAATATGTAGCCTATATGTTGACCCGGCCTGTTAGTAATATTCATGCAAGTTTATAGCAATTACACCAAGTACGAAGTCGGCTTAAAAAAAAAAACAAAAGATTTAGTTCTCAGTTTTGATGCATTTCTAATTCTGTTACGCATCGCGATGAGTCTAGTATTGAATCACCGTGCTCGGCACAAAACTTTATAAGCGACAAATCGCTATTCCTTTGCGCACGTAATAAATAAAAGCTTTTCAAGAATAAAACTGCTATGCTTTTACAAATAGATTTAATATATGTACAAGTACCTATACTATTGGAAATGTAGTACATTTGTATACTGTAAAACGTACCAATTATGACGATTTTAATCAAATAATCTAACTTGTTAAATTTTATAAGTCGTGCTTTAAAAGCAATCCTAACTAATATTATAAATGTGAATATGAGTTTGATTTTTATGCTTAACTAGTTGACCGACCATCTTGAAATGATTCCTACTCGTTGAAATCCCTCCATCCTGTTAAAAGTATAGCTACCGAGGGACAGCTCGTACTTGTATAAAGTATACTCGTATGCTTGTTAACCCATTCACAGTCCCGTGATAGACACAATAGAAAATCAATTGTTATGTACCATATGTGGTTCATCGGACAGGGAACGTGTTAAACAGGTCTTAAATTCGAGATACTAATAAACCTAATACATTTTTAATAAAGAAAATAAATGTTAACATCATCTTAGCCGTATTTACTGCCCATTGTTTAACACTCTTATGAAAGAGTCATCTAAACAGATGACCGAAATACGGAATGCGATTGAGACAAGAAAGTAAGACATCGAAATACACAGTTTCCTAGTCATTTTAGTCAATTGACTAACTACTAAACTTTGCCGTTCATATGAGTTACTTTGTGACATAAATATAAAAGAAGACCAGCTTATTGGCGTGTCCTTGATACAGTTCAATAGTTTCGTTCCAAATAATTCTACTCTTTACATAAATACGGCACTGCAAGATCTAATCCAGTCAAGTCAAGTCAAGTCTTTTGAGGAACTTTACTAACATACGATTCATTAACGAAAAGTACACTCAGAAATGATAACATTTCTGGATCATGGCGTATCGGTAGTGAATGCGACTACTGTCCATGACGACTCGGGTACGACTCTTGGGCCGGGCTAAATATTATTAGGCTTCCTGTCAAGAAGATGTCAGTAAAACTCATAATGGACGCTCTCGATTACAGACAACTGTGCATGAGGACACAGGTTCGATTCTAAGGTTGGGCAAAGTATTGTTAGGTTACCTGTCAAGAAAATCTCAGTAAAACTGAACACAGACGCTCGCATATTACGTGAGCCCAAAAATATTTGGTGAAATGTGGGTTTAATACACCTCTACCTATCCCTCCAGGGATATCGACGTGAAAGTATGTTATGTAATCTATACTAATATTATAAACCTGAAGAATTTGTTTGTTTGGTTGAACGCGCTGATCTCAGGAACTATAGAATCGAATTGAAAAAAATTTGGATTGTTGGATAGCCTATATATCGAGGAAGGATATAGGTTATATAACAACATACTAAGACCCACAGGGGCGGCGCAGTAACCATAAACTCAGGTGAAACCGCGGGCACAGCTAGTGATGTAATGATCGTGCAAACACGGGACAATTATTACAACATTATACAGGTTGTCCCAGAAGTCGACGTCAAGCCGGAATCAGGTAACAGGCTAAGTTATAATAGATATCAGAAAAATATAATCTAAGTTACGTATTATAAAAATTATAACATTTAAAAAAAATTTAAAGGTCTACATCCTGTGAAGGTCTTTCACTCCTGTTACTACAGATATTTACTTTTCTAATATTTTTTTTTGTTATCTAATCTCGAATAATCGAGAAAAATTGAGAGCTTAAAGAAGCATTAACAAACCTCTGTACTTCGTCAATACTAATGCGCTAACTGTTGCATATTCGGACCCCGCCTGTCACACCTGTTACCTGAGACTGACACACCGTCAGGTGGTGGTGGTATTTTTAACTGTTGTTTCAATGTTTATTAGGTACCCTTGATATAGGTATTTTATAATATATTAAACTTTTTTATCTTTATATCGTACTGGCTTTCGCCTGTGACTCGACTAATTTAATAGCTAAGATAATTTTATTCTAACCCTACAGAATTTGACTGCACGGATGGTGTAGTGTTTTAAGTGGTCGCCACACCACTGCATCGAGTGTTGTGGGTTCGATTCCCACAGGAGACAAAAAGTTATGTGATCCACAAATGGTTATTCCGATGCTGGATATTCTTTGTGACCGTTGTTTGAATTTTTGTAAAGTCCCCCGCGATACTGAAATAATTCCTAGAGCGGGAGATGTATTTCAAAAATATTAAGGAATCACGGCAAATCCTTATGATATCAAAATTAGTTCTAAAATATATATATCTTCGTAAAGTATACAATATAATTACCTGGTTACATGCTAATTTTGAAGTCTATATACTATTTAAATATACATAACATAATGACAAGGCAACTTTAAAATCCTGCTTATGTCCGATTCTGTGCGAATTTCGAAAAATGCTTATTTTTGTTTACATCTATGTAAAGTTTTAGTTCTCTAGGACTTAGAATTTGAGCTGAGCATTGACGAGTCAGTCAGTGAGTCTCTTTTAAAAATTAATATTACAAAAATGCGAGCCGCACAATTTATTGTCTGGAGAATACAATATTAGTAACACAGTACAGATACATTTATTTTATAAAGGTGTTGGAATAACTATCTATACCTCGGACTAACAATAATGAAAGTTTAGAAATACTACTAATATAATTTGACAGCAATCTGACAATATTACCTCAATTTTTAAATTTTCCTATATCCCTTTATTTCACGAAGGATGTCTGCTAATATATCTCAGATATCACAGACATATTATATCTGTGCTATGATTTTTATAAATTAGTATAATATAGAAAATAGTACTATATTATTCTGAAAAGCTGAATCATTTAAAATCTAGATAAGACATAATTATTGCCAGTTCACAGTCGGTTACTATAAATAAGAAAGTTTGTAAAGACTGTTGGATGTTTGTTACTTAATAATGCATAAACTGCTGGACGGATTTGGATGGAACTTGACACATGGATGGAGCATGTCTTGGATAATACATATGAGTTTTTATCCCGGTATACATTCCTATGAAAATTGTACGACCGATGCCGCGAAAAAAAAATTGGTGGTAAGGTTTGTCTTAGTAAAAATAGTTAAATTTGACGTTGACTGTGAACTAAGGTAACGCCTTAGTCTAATATAAAAGTTTAAACACTGGCTAATAGTTATAAAACACTCGCGTCTTTATTTAAATAGATTAATTGTAAAAAATGTTTACTATAAATTATTATGATGGATATAGTATACTTTATTAAATTACGATTTTAAAACTTTCAATTAGGATTCGAGTTAAATTTATTACTGAAAAGCATTTATTTATAAATATTCCTTTTTAAATTTAGTTTATGTAAATAACAATCTTCATTATAAATATAACAAAGACAAGTCACTAATATTTTACGTCATAAGTTATTATTATCATACATTATATTTTATACGAATGCTTTGTTAACAATAAAAATGTTTAAGTGAACCGATCAAAATAACTTAAAAAGCCCTTGTAGACATACTACACGAAATAATTGGTTGATCGTCAAAAGCATTAATCATATATCTGAAATGCCGTAAAAACTAACAGCTTAATGTACCTCCGTCCTTTATTATTTTAATTGACAACATAAATATCTTATTTTGGTATGTAACGACATTTTTATTTTTATTATCTCTATATATTGTAATACATCAAGGACTGTCAAAATACCTTGAGCAATTCCAAATTCAAAACGAAAGGCAACAACAGACATTCAACCTGTTTTCGCACAGCCACGCGTTAACAATAAACTCACATTGGCGGTACAGCCGTTGTTCCCCGCCAAATATTAAAACTATTAATTGAAAAGAACTTAATTCTATCACTTACCTTTACACTGCATGTAACAGCCGAAATGGTTTAGCACAAATTGTTTATATTTTTCCACGTAAACTCGCGACGATCGAACTGAACGGACACCCAACACGGGCGAGCCCCAAATGAGGAATGAATGAATTCAGGGGTTGCTACGGTGGGCGGGGCAGCTCCGGACGATACTAACCGACCAAATACAAAAGCCTTTACCACGACGGACGTTAATACAAATACCTGTATCCTTAAATCTGTCGGTATGTGGAAAACTCTGCGTGATTCTGCGAACAACCTACCCGTTTTAGAAGTTATATGCCTCTTAAATGTTCGCATAAAACCGTGTGTCACTTAATTTGGCAGGTTGTTTTATATTTATCGTCAAGACGTCTATTGAAATATTTCGTAGAATCGTGCCATCATAAAACACTAAATGTCCCTTATATCGCGTTGTGTGCATTCTCGGGGATCGTCCGGACTATTAAACGATGTAGTCGTCAAAGACTGTCGACTGTAATATAATGATAAGTATAATTGCTATAATAGATGTAATATGAGTTTGGAAAGATAAACGGGATAAAGGGAGAAATATATATTCTTTTATTTTATATATTTATGTGAGTGTAAGAGACAGACAATTATATCTGGTAGGTAACGGCTCGAATGATTCCAGACAAGTCAGATATTACGAAATACCTATACTTATATTCATATAAAATCAAATAAAGCTACGCAATAAAGAAAGAAAACATTAAACCTCTGTACTGACTGCTTCCGTAACGCAGCGGAAGACTATATTATGACTGCCGTGCATGAGGTCTCGGGTCCGATTCCCGGGTGGCGCAAAGCGTTATTGGTATTTTCAGACAAGAAATTCTCAGGAACAGCACATATGGAGCAGGGATGTTGCGAATATTCGCATCCGCATCCGCAATTGGAGAGCTTCCGCATCGATTTGGACATCCGCGGATGTGAGTTTCTAAATATCCGTATCCGCATCCGCGGATGTCAAAAAATCTGCATCCGCAACGTCCCTGGTTAGTTTCAATTTTCGAAACTTCTAAAATCAGTTCTGTGTAAGATAATGACTGTTTCCTGAAGCCTTTAGTCATTAAATGATCGGTATTGATTCTAGTATTTGGTGATGAATGAGTCTCTTAAAAGAGTGACTCTCTCTTACAAAAAAATGGCGTAAGAGTATCAAGACTTTATTACGTTTCCCCTGGTGAAAAAGTCCTAGTCTCCGTCGATGTAAGTCTCAATCTCTTACTTACCGACGGAATAAAGTCATGCCACTTTTACGCCAATTAGCAGACTAATATAGTTTTATATGATAGTTAGCAATCGTGTAGTCTACAAGCAAAGTCCTCCACACCACGTTCTAACTTAAAGTGGTGGCGAAGTCTCTGGTAAAATAGATGGGATTAGCCCCACACCCGTCATATTTAACTGGAATTTTCTAATGAATAATTTTAAAATATAGTGCAATTTTGATCTCGATATGCCGCGCCGCCTAGAAGTCTAGTATATTATAAAAGATTAAAAGGAAAATACTAGTAACCTTTGTGTCCTCTTTACATCATACTTGACAACTATAGTTATACCACTTATACTTAATACAATACTTTTCAAAAATATATTTCAAATTACATGCGTCGTTCCTCCCCCCGCGGTGTGTTGTTCGGTCACGCCGCTGCTTTATTTTGCGACCGCGTGTAGTCTTAGTTGTGCGATTAGAGCAACCAATTTTAATATTTGCATTTTTGTATAAAAATTCAAATAATTAATAATGAAAAGTAGTAGAACAAAGTTATTAAGGTTATTAGTATTTGTATAAAACTGTACTCATAACATACATATAATATAAATTATATAACTAATATAAAACTAATGAGGTAGTAACACACGCCTAGAGCCTTGGCTCGCTTCTTATCACATCAATTTCCTTTCATTTTCATTCATGACACACTCCATAAACCAATGTTGCTCATTGGTGCCAATTCTGTTGTCACAAAATTCTCTAAGCTTAACAAAAATCACAAAAATTTAGTTTAGTCCTGTCACTTTTAACGATTTCAGAGTACGAAATGACGTTTGACAGGACTAAACTAAATTTTAGTGATTTTTAGTTAAGTTTAGAGAATTTTGTGACAACAGAATTGGCACCATTGTTCACCTTTATAAAAATAGAAAGTACTTGTGTTTGCGCATACACTTGTGAATGCAGTCAGCATTGATCGCGTAGTAGCTTACGGGGTTGCCTCATTATTACCACCGCGCCGAGCATTATGGATTTGATCCGCATACGGTACAAACGTTTACGTGATCGACAAATAGATGTTTCAAATCTAGATGCTTTTTGTGTTCGTTGTTTGAAAGTTTGCAAAGTCCCCCGTGTCACAGAAGTTATTCATAGTGCGAGAAACGCCTTTAAAAAAGAGAAGTAAAGACAGAATCATAATATCCGCCTTTCTAAATGGCCAGTATCCCTTATGACCGTAAGGCCACCGCGCAAAAATTTCGGTCTGGAAGACATTATTACTTACAACAGCAAAATGCAGCACCAGTGGAAGGTTAAGATATATTTCTTAAAACCAAGAGAGCTAAGGCCGCGAATAAAAGCACGTATAAAATAAGCTGATCCTTCGTTACCAAGCCATTATATAATACAGACAGTTCTACTTAAACTGGCTATATTCCGCTAACACGACCCCGCATAGCTTCTACTACATATATTTAGGAACGCCTGCGTCGCTTCACATTTTCTAGTAGCAAAATTCCAACTCGGAAGCGGAATTTAATATCACAAATGTGGTGATTGCAGCGTTGGAGCTGAATTTTTATGCGAAGCACGAATTTTCTGAACTCTTCCCGCGGCGATAGAGTGCCCATATTTTTATTAGATACGACATTTTATACACGGAAATCTTATTATCTGAGGACGGTTCGCCGAAGTGGTATTTGATGGCATTCATTGGACGCTTATAGTACCCTCGATAATAAGGTGCTTACTGGCTTTTATTATGACTTGTTTGAATGGTTTACTATGAATTAAGGCTCACTACTAGAATGTACAATATTAGATTGTACTGCTCTCATCCGCAAGATATTTTATAAATAAAATCTTCTGCTGACGTCCTCGATGGTGAAGTGATGGGTGCGTGTTAACTACGCATACTGTGCTTGAGATCCAACTTTGATTTCTGGACCAGGCAATGTGCCATTGAGTTTTCTGTCAAGAAAATCACAGTTGCAACACGTAGTTTTGCATCATGCCTGTTAGATGGGAATTGGCTCACCCCTTTTAAAATGGGACCCTGAATAGCTGGTGAAATATGGGTGGTATGCATCTCAGGCCCTTGAGGATGTCAGACGTGACTATATATGATGTACCTACATTGTAATACATGAATTTGAGCTGCTGTATTTCTACTGTTATTAATACGCGATCAATTATATTAAACATTATAATTTACTCTTTTGTAATATTACATACCAGTTTTCCCCGCGGTTTCGCTCATGTTAATGTAGATATTGGCAATAAATTTTAAAGCCTCGTATACAGCGCGTTTTTATAGACGACAGTTACCCTATGTCGTTTTTAGTGCCTTTGACAATATGAGTATATAAGTATATAAGTATATTATATAAGTTTATAAGGCTAGTGTGAATGGAACAGTCGCAAGAGGAAAACCTAGGCGAACGTTTCTCGACCAGATCGGAGGCGTCCTGGACAAAGGCCAGGTTAAGAGCTCCTTGAACCGACGGGCGTGTATGAGGAATGTGATGAAAGTGAATGAAGCCAGAGAAGTGTGTCAGGATCGTAGCAAATGGAAATCCGTAGTCTCTGCCTACCCCTCTGGGAAACAGGCGTGAATCTATGTATGTATGTATGTATGACAATATGCGAAGTTTTATAATGATCGCTCAAGTAGTTAAGACATGAAAATGTAATGAACAAATAAATTTACAATATTTAAGAAACCAAGTATAAACACTAGCTAATAAATTAAAAAGCAAAACAATTGTAAAATATTTGAGATTAAGTAAATAATTTACCTCATTAAAATCACAGCATCCAATTTGATACTGTACCTTATACACATGAATAGGACAATTGTCATGTGATCTTATACGTATCTAACCTTTTTGCCTTATAATATGTATCTTTATCTTTCGATTGTGACTTAGTCACTTCAATCAAAGTCAACAATCTTAGTTAAAGAATAACTGCAGTACTAATGACGTAGCTCTATAGCTATTTCTTGCTACGAGGTAGCCAAATTGCTACGAGCGCTACGGGGTCCTCTACGAGCAGGCTTCGCAACATCCAATCAGTTTATTTTGCATCACAACGCGCCTAAAAGGGTCCCAGTAAAAAAGCTTTTCTAAATGCGATCTCTGCTCGCATACAAAGGCACTACGTATTAAAAATTCAGTAAAGCGTTACAAAGTTTAACGATAATAGGCATAACTATTTCAAATCAAAATAAGGTATATTATATATGTGCTATTATATTTTATATATAATTATATGTGCTGTTTAAAATATGTCTAATTAAATACTTTAAGCATTTTTTTAGTACATTCGTCATTTGTTTAGGCACATTATTATGATTCTAAAATATTATAACAATATAATAATAATATCAACCTGTATACAAATTGTTCTACCGCTGGGCACGGATCTCTTCCCCAGTGTAAGAAGAATTTAAATTTTTATTAATTTTACTCTTCTGCATATCCCTTGGGTGATATACATACATACATAAATAGATTCACGCCTGTTTCCCAGAGGGGTAGGCAGAGACTACGGATTTCCATTTGCTACGATCCTGACACACTTCTCTGGCTTCATTCAATTTCATTACATTCCTCATACAAGCCCGTCGGTACAAGGAGCTCTTAACCTGGCCTTTGTTCAGAACGATATAAACATGATATATACCTACTTGTTCTATTAGCTGAAAAGATATTACGATTACTTAAAAAAAACATATATCCCTAATATTATAAATGCGAATGTGAGTTTGTTTGTTTGTTACGCTTTCATGCCTTAACTTCCCAACCAATGATCATGAAATTTCTGATACACGTTGTCAGGGGAACAGGAAAAGACATAGAATACTTTATATCCAGCAAAAGTACTGTTAATAATCTACCTATCCTAAACTCGATTTACGCAAGCAAAGCCAAGGGTTAGTAAGGACAAGGGTTAGTTCTAGTCAGTTAATTCTAGTCAAATAATTGCGAAGTCAAAGTCAAAGTCAAAGTCAAAAATCATTTATTCATTTAGGTCACAAAGTAACACTTATGAACGTCAAAGTATATAGGTTAGTGAGTTTACTAAGTTACTGAAGCTACATTTAGGTTAGCTGCTAGGTTCAGGCAAGGGGTTGAGCCTATGAGAAGAAACCTGCAAGAAACTCACGGCCACTCTTTTAAATCGCCAATTAAATATAATTTCAGTATTTTACAACTCAGAGGTATTACAGCCATTATGCCATATACTACTGACTATAAAAAACTAAAGATAATAACAATAATAACTTAATAATATTATAGAGAGGAAATAATTTGAGCTAAGATATATTATTTAATATAAATCTAAAATAGACAGTAGGATGGCATGATGGCGCATACACTTACACTTTGTGACTATGCAAAGGCTTAAATTGACTTACAAGTAATACAGATCTTTGAATCCTGTATGCAACAAGCAACTAGCTCCATGAGTTTTTGTCATTTAAGTAGTCGTTGACTGAATAAGGTATCTGCGAGGTATCTTAACAATAATTACAAGTCTTCTTTCATTAAACTTTTCCTTTTTCACCGCATCTTTGTTCAATCACGATTATTGTACCGAGTTCACAATAATTTTAATCGCGATTTTTAAATATTCATGTCTAAATTCTGCCATTGGATGTTTGGATAAAATGTTGGGAAGACGACTCGCTTTCTTCCAATTTGTGTAAGTGCGTCTTGGGGTTTATCCTGTACTTTTACCGTTAATAGAACCGTCAATAACAAAATGTATCTCAAACATGCTCTGAACCGTGACTTCGTTCGCGTTTCTTCAGAAATACCTTGTTTATGTCCTTACCTAACTAAAAAGGTAGTTACGTACAAAATTTTATGAAACTTTTCACCAAGGCCATGGATAAGTATCCGAGAAACACTAGGCATCCTAATAGGTTAGTTCTAGAGTCCATTCCGAGAACTACAATGTATAAAAATAATTGTTACTGTATGTGCATAACTATATATAACAAAGTTCCGGAATGTTTTAAAGACTTACCACTTTATCGATTTAAGAAACATCTTAAGGCATGGCTACTAGAAAAGTCATACTATTCCCTTAAGGAGTTTCTACGTTAAACAATTGATGATAATATATTATAAATTTATTATTAAATAACAATGTCACTAATTTAATTGAATTGTCATACCTATACAATAATTAGAATTATTTTAAAAATGTAAATCATTTCGCATGCCACATTGTGACTAAATGGAAGAGCTAAATGTATTAATTATACCACAACACCCTTAAATGTACTCCATTTTCTGTGAAGTAAATATCATTTATCATTTATCATACTAATTAGCCGTAAAAACATAACAGACATATAAAACTGTACATGCAAAAACGTACATACAAAACCGATGATTGCGCATAAGGCGTAGTGCGACTAGGAGACAACTGGAACGTCTCCTAGTCGCTGCCACAGTGGCGAGAGGGTTCGATCTCCATTCGGCACAAAAATTGTGTGATCCACAAATTCTGAATTCTTTGTGGCCGTTGTTCGAACGTTTGAAAACTCCCTCGCAACATGGGATTTACTTTTAGTGCTATAAAAATACTAACATGGGTTCAGTAGTCAGTTATTTTTTTTATTTTTTTTTTTATTTTGCTCGTCAAAATGACCACACTCCACCTGATGGTAAGCAGTCGTGTGGTCTAAGAGCAGTGGCCTCCACATCGCCCCCACAGTAGCCGAGGCGATGTTGAGGTCTCTACTTTGACGGCCTGAGAAGATGCTTTTTCACGCCCCGCTTAAAGAACCCAGGATTGAAGGAAGAAGGAAACACGTTTATCGATTACAAACAAATATACAAATCTTCTTTATCCAGAAGTAAAATCTATGCTAATATTATAAAGCTGAAGAGTTTGTTTGTTTGTTTGAACGCGCTAATCTCAGAAACTACTGGTCCGATTTGAAAAATTCTTTCAGTGTTAGATAGCCCATTTATCGAGGAAGGCTATAGGCTATATATCATCACGCTAAGATCAATAGGAGCTGAGCGCCAATGAAGAATGTTTCAAAATCGGAGGGTATTTTTTCCTTTTGAGAGCTTCCGCTGCGTGCGCTGCGTAAACAGTTAAAGTTTCGCAAAAATTATGTATGACAGAATTGTTCCCCTTTAAAAGTTTTAAAAAAATGTCCGCGACAGCATATGTCTATCTTTTAAGGTTAGCTCACTATAACCATTTTTATGCTAACCAAATTTGTTCTAAAATAATGCATTATTTGCGAAGGTATTATTATAAACATGATATTAATCCTTATCCAAATAAATACATTATTCGTCACAAGTATTTAATTTAAAACAAAATTGCCCTTTACATCATTCGATTTCAATGAATATCTTAGGAGATATCGCAGTTTTAAAATAACATTGCAGCAAAATAATTACCCATTACAGACATAGTACAAAAGATGTTTCTCCTGGTTTATTCTGCGTGATTACTACTGGTTCGATTTGAAAAATTATTTTAGTGTTGGATAGCCTATTTCTCGAGGAAGGCTATAGGCTATATAACATCACGCTACGACCCACGGGGACGGCGCAGTAACGATAAACGAGGGTGAAACCGCGGGAACATCTAGTAGTTTATATAATAACATCACGCTACGAGTCATGAGAGCGGAGCACTAATCATAAGCGTGGGCGAACCCGCGCGGGACAGCTAGTCATATTTGTGGATATGGTATAACCTGTGCTATGTGCCTGAATTTTGGACATTCCTATTTTTTTAAATTAATTTCTTATCACTTGTTTGCTGGCAGTCCGAAAGTAAAACAGGGTGAATTTTGTATGGTTACTAGGCATTATATATATATACATATACTATAGCCTAGTCGGAAACCGTTCGAATGCAACGCATAGGTCTCGAGTTCGATCCCAAGGCGCGTATTTCTGACTTATTGAAGTTATGTGCGTATTAAATAATTAATTATCGCTTGCTTTAACAGTGAAGGAAAACATCGTGAGGAAACCTACATGTCTAAGAGTTCTCAATAATGTCCTCAAAGATATGTGAAGTCTGCCAACCCGCACTGGGCTAGCGTGGCGGACTATGGCATAAGCCTTCTCAAACTAAGAAGAGCCCCGTGCCCAGCAGTGGGACAGTTTAATACAGGGCTGATATTATTATACTAGGCATATATATATTTAAATTATGAAAAAAACAATATAGCAACACAGCGATGGTCTCTATAGATAAATATAATATTCTATCACATACACACAACACCATCATGCCCAAACTAAGCAGAGCTTGTACTATGTGTACTAGACAATGGATAAACATATATACTTTTTTTTGTAAATACATACATATTATACATAGAAATACCCAGAACAAGACAAACATCCAAGTTCATGCACACAAATGTTTGACTTGTGCGGGCATCGAACCCGCGACCACAGGCATGGCAGTCGGTTATACTAACCACTACGCCATTGAGACCGCCATAAGAGAAGATCCCACATAAGAGAAGGTGACCTAGTGCCATCTACCAGGTATATGAATTCATTTCCAGGCCCCTCATCTGACCCGGACATCGAATTAAGGATCTTATACAAACTAGAAGACTAACTTGAGTGGTCACGGCCTCTGTGTCGACTGTGCATTTAAGAGGAAACACAAGGGCCGTTTTTCCATACAAATGTAGTCCCCTGTTTCTTCCCTGGCTAATGCCAGGAGTGCAATAATTTTTCTCCAAAAAATTATGGCTTATATTGGCATGTCCCTATGTTTTCCTTTTTTTCATAAACTAATTTATTAAATGATAAAATAAGAAATAGTGTGATTAGAGAGAGATGCGGCATGAAAGTGGATATAGTTACAAGAATAGAAAAGGGTATGTTAAGCTGGTTTGGACATGTAGAAAGAATGGACGAGGAAAGACTGACTAAGAAAGTTTATAAGGCTAGTGTGAATGGAACAGTCGCAAGAGGAAAATTTAGGCGAACGTTTCTCGATCAGATCGGAGGCGTTCTGGACAAAGGCCAGGTTAAGAGCTCCTTGAACCGGCGGGCGTGTATGAGGAATGTTATGAAAGTGAATGAAGCCAGAGAAGTGTGTCAGGATCGTAGCAAATGGAAATCCGTAGTCTCTGCCTACCCCTCTGGGAAACAGGCGTGAATCTATGTATGTATGTATGTAAATTATTAAAAGAGACATGAGCCTTCAAAAACCTCAAAAATTAGCCAGATTTGCCGCTGTGTTCAAACATCCAGAAAACAAATTTGACTAGATTATATAAAAAAGGAAAACATAGGAACACGGCTTAAAGGCTTTCTTTAATTTTAAATGACTAAAAGTAGTTAGATCGGTCAAGTTTTGAAGAAGGAATCAGGGAACTACGAAACGTTGATTTTTATTTATTTATTTATTTGTTCTATGGAAGTCTTACAGCTAAATAAACATATTAACTATAAACTAGTGACAGTAAGCCAATTACAGGTCTTCACTTTTATACACTTTACTAAAATTGAGTGTGATGTTTAAGTCCGTATAGTACAGTACAGTACAGTTTTGTGTGCTTTTTTAGGTATTTTCGGTCCAAGCTGTAGTTGCCTCTATCGCGCTCTGCAGGCACTGCGCGACAGCAATAGAATGATTTTACAAATACCTATTTTTTAATTCTCTTGCCCTTAGTGTTACTTCACGGATATAGTTAGTATTCTAAAGCCCACAAATAAAGATAAAGTCGAAATCCCTTTCTTGGTAGACAAGGCAGAAGTTTGCGCATTGCAGCACAACGTGAGGCGAAGTCGAAGTGAGGCCTAGCCAAGGCCTCAGTTTTATTGGCTCCACGAGGGGCGCTCACCCGAGCGCGTGGGCGAAGCTACGTTACATAACACACGAACACCACGTTCCGCTAAACGTGACGAAGATTGTAACAGTTTATCTTTACTTTGGATGTTAGTTTAACCTATAATTTTGGCCAGACAATATTAAAAAGCTATTGTGTCCGACCGCCGGTGTGCCAATGCGATTAAAGAGTTACAACTGCGGCCCTTCAGTGGCCTGACAAATTTGTTTTCTATTATATTTTGCATGCCGGCAATTGATTGGTTGAAATAAGTATCGGAAATTAATGCGGTCTTGAATATTGCTGACTTTTAGATACTTGATGTATCGACCAGGTAGCACCTACACGGTTTGGAGATATTGCAGATTTAAGTCCGGCTTCATGGATTGATTACGAATAACATATACGATAATATCATATAATCTATCAGTTCAATTTGAAGGCGCGCATTTCCGACTTTTAGGCTGCCTGTCCATTGAAGCGGAGCGAGTTTGTAGTTCACGCAAATAATTTAACACGCGTAGGAATTGAATCCACAACACACAGAGCGGCGGCAAGGCGCCCGCTTGCCAGCTATATACATCCATATAAAATTATTAAAGCGAGCGATAATTAACTATTTAATACGCACATAACTTCGAAAAGTCGGTGATGCGCCTTAGCTTCGAACTCGAGACCTCTGCGTGGCAGTCCAACGGTTTCCCACTAGGCTATCACTGCTGTGTGCTGTTCGAACATACAACAAAAATTACATCTCAGAAAAATAAATACAAAATATTTGTCTGTGACCTTTTTAGGGTTTAATTTAGCTCTTTAGATTTATAGTTAAGCCAGTTGGTGCCTAAAGTCCTAAAAGTAATATTTCCTTTAATCTAGAAAAACAGTGTAAAGAATGGATCGGACGTGGTCTTTTTTCTAATGCTACCTAACCCTTTTTTATTGTGATCGTTTCTCGGGTCACAAGTGACGACCGTCTATAAGACTAACCCTTTACACTCATACCCTTTCGTATTAAAAGGCTGTAGGGTCCAACTGTGTGCGATAAACAATAGAATACGGTACCTTTATTCTTACCCTTGCGAAATACAAAACGTAAATAGTATGTTCTGTTATGAGAGATCTTGCATAAAGATTATTCTTATATAAAGAGTTTTGGTTACTACAATTGTTATATTTCAATAAACAAATGACACAGTGGTGGGGCAGTAGTGGAGCAGCGATAGCTCAGTGGGGAGACCAACAGACTGCAATGCAGAGGGTCTCGGGTTCGAACCCACGTCGCGCACCTCTGACTTTCGGAAGTTATATGACTTTTCAAAATTATGTGCGTATTGATTGACAATTATCGCCTGCTCCGTGCCTCGGAGAGCACGTTAAGCCGTTGGTCCCGGCTGCCATGAACATCTATGGCAGTCGTTATTGGGAGAGTGTCGACACAAAAGATCCCACTGGGTCGAAGTGTCGCCGGTCTGCACTGACTGGCCCCCACATAAGATAAGATGATAGGGTAGTGAATACGATAGCTGTGGGTTCAATTTTTGGTCGCGCTAAGTTTTAATAGGTATTTCTGATAAGATAAGATATTTAGTAGAAGTCACGGTCATTTATACAAATAAATAAATATTTGTAATGTCAAAATAACAGCTTTTTATTAAATGCATATGAAAGTATATACGGTACTTATATCAAACAAACAATTTTTAAAATTTTATGTCTGTTTGTTTCGGCTAATCTCTGAAACGGCCGGACCGATTTTCACTGGCAGATAGCTGATGTTATAAGGAGTAACTTAGGCTACTTTTATTTAAGAAAAAGTACTCTGCGGATGAAGTCCACGAGTAACAGCTAGTTAAATTACATACATCTCTAAAGAACACAACAACATTTAGCAAACAGTATCTAAATATGGAAATTTTATTTTCTTTTTTTAATTATGTTATTATTTTGAAATCATATCATCAGTGCAAAGTCAAGGTATCAATCGTTTTTTTCATTTAGGTCACAAAGTAACACTTATGAGCGTCAAAATCTATTGGTTAATTAGGAACATATGAATTTCCAGATGCACTAGATTTAGTGTTGACAATGTTTAAATAGTCAAATTCAAACGACACTAAAGAACGCTGCTCAAAATCTAACAACATTGGACTTTATCCAGACAATTAGATCTGGATTCAGGTAGCATTTGTTGATGATGACTGTGTTACTGGATTAATAACATTTGATGGAATGTGTGTTAGTCTGTCAAGTCTTAGACTACCAGATATAATTAAAATCTATTGTATCAGGTCACCGGTGTGTCCCTGAGACTTAATAGGTTAACACTGATAAATAAAGCAGATTTTTCTAATGGATTTCCTCTTTTACTTCCTAAATCTTTGTTACTAAAGAAACCAAATCCAGATGGTAGTGAGTACCATCTATTAAAGTATTTTGCATGCACATTAACGAGACAGCGTAATACAGTAATAAGTTAACTTGTTCACGCGCTTGCAATAACAATAAAATAAGAAATGGGAGTAAGGCACCTAGTCTCTGAGTAGATAATACTAAATAACTATACTATTATGACATTAGCAAGGTCTACACGGATGGCGTATTGTTTTAAGTGGTCGCGCTTCGCCGATGCCACTGCGACGAGAGTTGTAGGTTACACGAGACAAAAATTTGTGTCATCCACATGTGGTTGTTGGGTCTGGGTGTTCTTTGTGTCCGTGGTTTTAATATTTTGTGTATGTTGCAAAGTCCCCCGCAACACATAAATTATTCTTACTGAGGGAGTTAAAACTGAGGGAGTTAAAACTGAGGGAGTTGACGATTAAAAATTAAAAAAGAAAAAGACGTTGAATTAGGTAGCCTTACAAATACTAGCAATAGCTAATGTATCTTCTATGATAGTACCCGTGATAGTACCTAAATAAAATCTCATCACAAATTAATTTAGGCGATTAACACACGGCACCGCGCACCGCCGCGGTAGGCGGTGAAGCGTATCTCATGTCGCATTGGCTTCTAGTAAATTCGTTGATGCCTAACACACGTACACCGGACCGCGCGGTCGAGCGGTGCTCTCACCGCCACCGCCACTCCGCGCTGCCGTCCGCGCGGAGGGGCGGCGCCTCACACACGGGATGCCGCATAACCGCGCGGATCATCGTTGGTGCAGGATGTGTTGCAATTTAAAAATGATCAAACTGGTCAAAACCGCGTGGACAGGCGCGTAAACCGCCTTACCGCACGGAGTACCGCTACGAAATCCGCTTTACCGCCCTCCGCGGCGGTGTGCGGTGCCGTGTGATAACCGCCTTAGTCACCTATCTCTCTTATTCATTTACTTTTTAATTCACTGCCATAAAGACGTTAAACAACACAACATTTTACAGTCAATGTGAAATTATTACTCATATTTGAGATTTATCGTTTAATTCTGGAAAAGGTATTGAGCCGATTAGGAGATAAAATATATCTCGATTTAGTGGTTGTGAGGCAAACAAAAATTCGTCAAACCACAGTTTGAAATTTGTAGACCATGATTTGCCGAAGTCGGCACACATAACAGATGGTAAGAAGGCATTAGCTAACTTTGATCAACGCCCAGGTGAACCAGCAGGAGGATCTAATTTTGATAAAGACAACTGTGCTACTGATACATCCCACTCTATGACTAATACCAGTTTATGATAATATACCGTCCTCTCTATAGATACCAGCCGACGGGCTATACTAGAGAGTGCCGCTGTACCATCCAGTGCCCGAGAGCATCTACACTACTGATACGGTAAGATTAAAAAGAATGTGTATCGATACTGATTAACATGTCAATTGTTGGAATGTCATAATTGAAATCTTATGTATAGATTAATAAATCAATATTAAATAATATTAAAATTTTATATCATTCTCGTATCTGACAAAGAAATACAGGTCACATTTGATTATATTGTTTCGGAACCATATCGTAACGTAAGCAAAAAGCTGCTCAGAAGTCTCATAATAACATAGATAACGAAACCGTTCTAGATAGACACTTAAATGTCTAATTTTATGTTTGAGGGTAGCACTTCCTTTTACCACCATTTCACAAAAATATTCAAAAACTCTTACTTATCTGTTAGTGATGAAACTTAGCATTAATTATACGACTACCTGTCAATGGTTGGACCGTCAGACATAATTGAAAACTTATCGTGTCGGGCCGCCAGTGTGCCGCTGCGACTCAATATGTTAATTAACAAAATAATCACAACAACTATCCCTAATCATGTTCAACGAAATTTATCTAAACTTTCTGTTTTTATTAACACAATAAGTATTATGCTCAATAAAACGACTTAAATCATTAAGATAAGAGGCGATAATAAATAATACCAACACGTTATTCATAAATATTTCAATCCTTTAACAAAAGAAGTCATTAAAGACAGCCATCATAAAATGACCACTAATTGCTCATTCGATAACTAAAATTACTTATATAAAGACGTGTAACAAAAGCAGACAATATGAAATATTTATCTTTATTGTTGATTAATATTTCATTATTAAACTTTACAATTGCTAAACGGGCTGTTCCGCAAGAGGCTGATTTAAATAACGGTGAAGATTCTGGGGAATACATGGTCTATGTATTACCAAGGCCGGGCCCTTCAAAAGACGAAAAGACGGAATTGGTGTACGTCATACCTGTAGTCGAATTTGAGCAGAAGAAAAGTTTGCAAGAACTTGGATTTAATGTGCCAATTTTTAAGTGTTCAGCATTCAATGCTGGTGGCTGTGCCACTGATTACACGAAATTCAACGGGATGTGTATAGGTGTTGATTAATCTATGAACTATATTTGTAAATTTATTTCATGTAATTACTATTGTATATCCACAAATAAAATACTTTATATGTAACATGATGGTAAATATTATAAATATAAATAAATATGCTATTTACAATGTTTAAAATAACACATGAAAATATAATAAATTATAAATACTTAGTTTAATAAATGACATTTTATAAGTTTTTTTTTGTTTAATTTTGTTTCCAATATTATTATACATTATTAATTATAGCTACACTAATTAGTCTATGACATATTATATTTACACAAGTATTAGCAAAGACAAAGTATTTATAGAAATATTAATAATTATAATACTAAATAGTTACAACACTGGTTTAGGCAGTGGTCCGACTGCCAACGATGAACGAGAAACGAGTAAAACTAGAAACTATAAACGAGTTGACGATTAGCGGGAAGCGAGTGTGTAGTTTCAATAGTTTTGTCGCCGGGCTATAAGCAAGTGTGCAAGAGCGACGAGCGATTACTCGCGCCACTCGCCCGCGGTCGCTCAGTCCTGTGCAAACCTGCGCGCGCAACCACAAATTTTGCATCCAAAATCGTCTTTTTTTCCTCTAATTTTTTCCGTTTTGTCAGAGTTGTCGCTGCCACTACACAAACACTATCGTAAAATACATCGTCGTTGTCGTCTGAACTAGATAACAATAAGAGTTGCAATGATTTGTTGATATCCATACGTCCACTTTCAAAGCCGCACTGTTTAGAAATGATCATGAAACAAATGATCAAGCGAGCGAGCATCGCTGAACGTGTATCGCTGAGCGAGTTTATTTTTGAAAGCTCTTGTCGCTCAGCGACAAAACTAGTAAAGCGAGTCGTCGCCGGCAGTGTGAACAGTCAGAGAGCAACTTTTAATATATGCATCTCTTTCGTTTACACGGAATGTATATTATTTGTGCGTTTCTTGAGAAAGAAAATCGCCGATAGTTAGTCGTTTTCTCGCCGTCAGTCGGACCACTGCATTAGGGTCGTTGAATTTGTCAGCATCGCTGTCAACTGGTAACGTGCCCAGAATATTGGCAGCATTGCCACGTTGATATTTGTTGTATTGTTTACATTTGTTTGCTGGCTGTCTGAAAAGGTTTTAATCTTTGCAATAATATAATTATCGAACAATAATATAATCCTCTTATAGACGCAACGCACGTAATTATATAGAGAGCTATAATACATTCGAATTACAATTATAATGTCCTCCAGACCGAATTTCGGTCACGTCAACCAATCTTAACGAAAACTGGCCAACTGCGCAGAAGGTATCATAGTGCACAAGTCTCTGCGTAATCACAAGGGCACTCTCTGTGCCTTAACTCTCGTAATCCGATGAGACGGCAATTCAACACGACCGGAGAGGGATCAGGCGCAGGACCATCGGCTTCACGTGCATGTTACCGCTGCGCTACGCAGGCAACATTTGTATATAATTCATATGCAATTGCACACATTGCTAGCTTTAACATCTCAAGCTAAAATGCTCTCATTAAATATATTTGATTTCATCTCTAAAACGTTTCCAAACAATTTCCTTGTTATCCTTCTCAGAATTCGAGACTACACACTGACATGGTTTCAGTGTTTCAGCAATTTAAATGTAAATTTGTAACAAACAATTCTGGTAAAATGTTAGGAAATGTTTTTTATTTCTATGTCGGCCATGTTGTTTTAGTGACGTAAGCTTAAGTGCAAGTAGGATTTGCGATAATGGGATCCTAGGCTACGTATCAGAGTACAGATAAATTCACACCTCCTTATTGTTAAAGAGGTTTATTACAGCCACGTCTTGACGTCTATATTTTTAGTCTTACTTATTTTAATCAACTTGCTGCCATTGAAACAACCTTTATATTCGAAGAATATAAAACATGGAAATCTTTTAAATGTGGTATATCCGTCAAATGACAAATAAAAAAGGATGTACGACATACTATTATATGACGTAAACGCTATTTAAATGCGGACGTGCGAGGAAATAACGGTATTCTCTACTATTCCCATTTTCTTAATACCAAAATTTTAAATAAAAATTATTCTTTCATTATGCATCAAATTTTGTTGCTGTTTTCGTAAAAGCTTTCTTTTACAATCAAACATAAGCACGCTGCTATACGCATCATCCTGGGCCTTATGATCGGCTACAGAGATAAGCCGAAATTTGTGCCAGGAATCAACGAGGCATTAAACTGAATAGGCAACATGCTTCACTGAGCATAATTAATATTATTATTACAGAGCAGTACATCCTGCGCTAAGTGCTGACGATACCGCCAGTTCGATTATATATAAGCTGTCACGCTGCGCGCTGCTGAGCACATGTCTCTTCCCAGTGTGAGAAGCGTTACACCATAGTCCATCATGTTAGCCTAGTAGTGCTGGTTGGTAGACTTCACATATCTACGAGAAGATTATGGAGAAGTCTCGGATATGTAGGTTGCCTCATGATGCTTTCCTTCACCATTAAATCAACGAATAATAATTAATACGCAGATAAATTAGAAAAGCTAGATGTTGTAATGTCTCACCTTGTCGTATCTTCGCCTCGTCTGTATATTTTTAATCGCGTCTTCTTGCCTTACCGTTCCATGCGTGCACCGTACGACGTACTATCGCCTTACGCCTTTTCTGTATTGTTTACGCGTGAGTTTGCGGCAAACGCATTCCATTTGCTCGCTCAAAATGACATCCTTGATACACTTCGATTACAGGTGGCTTGGTTGGCATCCTATTTAAATATAATTTAAAAGCAACTTTCTTCTCATATATCGTACTAAATGAAGTGATAAGAATTGAAAAATAAATAATTAGAAGGCTTAGGCATGTAAAAAGAATGTACAAAATACTGTATATATAAGGCAAATGTGAATTGGGCAGCCTGAAAACCTTGGCGTAATTTCACATCAGAGACATTCTGGAGAAAGGCCAGGATATGAATACTCCACTACCCACTACCGAGACTGCATGAAAAATATCATCCATTCACATTGCAGAGCTACGAGGTCGATTCTACTACGGCAATATCTACACATAGTTGTTCCAATTCTGGAAGTTATTTGTTTCTATTATTTCGATATTTGTATGGGCCGACCACGCTTGAACATAAACAGGCTCAATGTTAAGCCACGAGGACAACCCATTTGTAAACAAGGTTGATATGTATTCGTTCTATGATGACCATGAAATGCTTATTACGTAAGTATATGTTAAGGATTTGATAATTACAAACAATTCTTTAATATACGTTGATTCCGATTCTATAATCCTTACTTCCTTGTTAATATTATAATGCAATTGTGAGTGTGTTTCTTTGTTACGCTTTCACGCCTTAACTACTCAATCGATCATCAAGAAATTTAAAAGGATATTTCATCCACAAAAGTACTGTTCCCGGGCATAGTAATTTATAGTGTCCGACCGAAACTAGTTTTTACGGCCAAAACAGAAATCGAAACTTCCATGTAAGGTCATGTTTTCAAGGGATAACAAATAGTCACTTATAATCTGCTTTATTTTTAAATTATAGGTATATAAATTATTCAGTCTCTGATATTTGAACTAATCTAATGATTGTGTCATCAATCATCATAACATAAATATATTATTTATATATCAAATAAATTATTTGTGCTTTTTGAAACAAGATTTTTAAATAATTATAGGTACTACTGTTTTTTCATATTATTCACGAATTACATAAAATAAAAGGAGGTAATCTAAAAAAGATATATATTTTACCTAATATGTTTAGGTAAGTACACAAAAAAAAACAATACTCTCTCATCTTAAAAACAAAATAATATCTTCTAAACTTTGGTCATTTTGTATGGCACATGCATTTATGAACTACCATAAAAATGTATACAAATAACCATAACATTGCAAATAATACCCGAGGTTTGAAAACAAAAAGAATTTTCACTCAAACTAAAGAAAACTGTGAAATATTTAATTGAGCTACAACCATTTGTAATTTTAATGTACTAATAATTATCAGTATTCATAGTTAAACTATCTAATATTATATGGGGGAAACAATAATTCATCAACATTTTCGCAAATTGCTGCTTCTGTGTGAATAAGTTTGACCAGCAGTATTAAATATTTGTCCACTGGCCCCACTCGTCGGTAGAGCTGACAAGAATTTTATTGCAACCTTTCTCAAAGACAGAAATGGACTAGAATTCCAGAAAGAATAAGTATAGATATAATAGCTAGCATTAACAACAACGTTATACTGACCTAAAACATTTAAATAGATGCCTAACCTTTATTGTTAGTACGTAACGTACGAAAACCTACGCATTAAAGATCCAATTTTGTTACTCATTAACTATCATGAACTAAATCGGTTTATTCCGCATTCGACGCTCATGTTTCGTCCCGAATGCAAAAATCCGCATTAGCCCCAAAAATTGTTCCTCATATGCCCCGAAATTAAAATAAATATTAATTTCTTAATGTAATTCCTTTTTCGTCCTAAATTATGTTCCTTTTCTGTCCCTGTTTTTATCTGTATAGAATTTTTGCCGGAAAATATTTAACACTACCTCGTTGTTCTCACGGCAAGACTTTGGGCTTATGATTGAATGACATCACTAGCCCGACAACAATAAGATTTTATATAATTTTAACCATGTTTTATGGTTATATGCACAAAAATGTAGGATGAAAAAGGAATAATTAAAAAAGAGGGGTGAATGAGGAACATTTACACAACAAATCACTAAATCACATCAATAGCGAATTAATATTTCCCAATTTCGAAATAGTCTTATAATCACTCGTAATTTCACTACAAACAAAACAACCTACCGCAAAGTTCGCGGCGCAAACACAAATAAGTTATGACACGACTACGACGACGTGGCAAAATAACACTTCATCGCTCGCAGCTCAGTGCAACGAACATTTCCGATCGCAGTGCGAAACCTTCCGAATTTAGTTTCGGTTTCAGCCATAGTTTCGGCTGGGTGGCGACCGAAACCGAAACTAAGCCGAAACTCAATTTTTTGCCGAAACTAGGCCGAAACCGGAACCGAAAGTTCGGTCGAACACAACATTTATTTACTAAATCTAGATTAATGCGAGCAAAGCTGCGGGCAAAATCAAGTATTGGCATCATCCTAAAAGTTCAATAAATATTAAATATTTATCTATTTATAATTGTAACTTTATTTTATCCTTTTTTGATGCATGTACTTGTATGTTTATCTTATTATTTTTTAAATTAAGAATTTTTTTAATATACTTCCACATTTAGACGCTCTATTTAAGGCATGATGTGGTCTCCTGTAATTGAAGGAGTACACAGACATTAACGAGACAGCGTAATACAGAGTGTATTGTTAACTTTTTTTTTTTTTATACTTTTAAGGTGGCAAACAAGCATACGGCCCACCTGATGGTAAGTGGTCACCGTAGCTTATGGACGCCTGCAACACCAGAGGCATCACTTGCGCGTTGCCGACCCTTTAGGAAAGGAAGTGGGAAGGAGAAGGAGCGGGAAGGGGGAAAGAGGGTGATTGGGTCTCCGGCACTTTCACTCACCGAACGAAACACAACAGTAAGAATACTGCTGTTTCACGTCGATATTCTGTGAGAGGGTAGTGCTGCCCCGGTCGAGCCGGCCCATTCATGCTGAAATCAGCGAGGCTCTACTACTCTAAAAGGCTCTACTTTTCTACAGTTGAAGTTTCTGTGTTCACGCGCTTGCAATAACAATAAAATAAGAAAAGGGAGTAAGGCACCTAGTCTCTGAATAGATAATACTAAATAAGGATACTATTATGTCATTAGCAAGGACTACACGGATGGCGTAATGGTTTAGGTGGTCGCGCTTCGCCGCTGCCACTGCGACGAGAGTTGTATGTTACACGAGACAAAAATTTGTGTCATCCACATATTATGGTTGTTCCGAGTCTGGGTGTTATTTGTTTCCGTTGTTTTAATATTTTGTGTGTGTTGCAAAGACCCCCGCAATACACGAAATATTCTTACTGTGGGAGTTGTCTATTTAAAAATGAAAAAAGAAAAAGACGTTGAATTTGGTAGTTAGTAGAGCCAAGCTGGTTACAGCAGGAATGGGCCGGCTCGACCGGGGAAGTACTACCCTCTCACAGAAAATCGACGTGAAACAACAGTGTTTCACTGCTGTGTTTCGTTCGGTGAATGAGAGCGCCGGAGGCCTAAGCATGAGGTGACGATTCTCGCAGCTTATGAGGGACCTGCAGAGTATCCGTAGAGTCATTGTGTGGCTGGCGCGAGTCGACCCGGCGGCCAGGGAGAGCCGTAGAAACGGTGCTCTGCTGGCCGCCCGCGGTATAGTCCAGAGGCCCAACCGAGTCTAACCAACTAGGTTGGCTGCCTTATCATGCCGCGCATAATCTCGAGGTGGCTCGTCGTGCCGGATGGTGACCGGAGGGTGGGTCCCGGCGACCACTTTCGGGAGGGTACGGGGGTCCTTCCGTCCGTCAGATCGGCTATCGCCATACCATACAGTTATATGACAAAACTTGCTCTGCGCCTTGCCCCACTTTGCTGCGAGAATAGCCGCCTCTTTTTTTTCACGTTTCCCCTTCCTTTTACTCTATGGCAGTACGAACAAAGCATTGTCGTTCAACAGCAGCCAATCGCCGTAACCCCACTGCTGCTTCCTGTGTTGTGGAGTTTACTAACATCAGAGGACTCCACGCTAACCTTAATGCCGTCCATCACCACCTGGAGACGGCTCGGCCGGCAATGCTTTTTCTAACGGAGACACAAATACGCCGTCCTGCAGACACGAACTACCTGCAATATCCCGGCTACGTGCTAGAGGAGTGTTTCCTCGCGAAAGCCGGGGTATGCTTGTTTGTTAGGGCGGATATTTGCTGTCGCCGTCTACAATGCCTAGAGGACCCTTCCTTCTCTGTCCTTTGGGTACACGTAGATCATGGCTCTTTCAGCCAAATCTACGTGTGCCTCTACCGATCCCATTCAGGAGACGCTGAGACAACTCGACTCTTCAATTACCTGAGTCAGGCGGCAGACGACGCGCAGGAGCGGTTTCCGAACGCTGAGTTGGTGTTCTTGGGAGATTTCAATGCCCACCATGAGACCTGGTTGGGTTCTCCCAAAACAGACCACGCGGGACGAACTGCCCATGCGTTCGCTCTCACGCATGACCTGTCTCAACTGGTACTCCAGCCCACCCGGATACCAGACATTGCAGGTCAGGCGCCCTCTCTGCTCGATCTGCTGCTGACGAGTAACCCGAACCGGTACAGTGTGTCGATTCGTGCTCCTCTGGGCACCTCAGACCACTGTCTGGTTTGTGCCACAGCTGTTGTTGTTACGCCCCCACGACCCGAGGAGGCAAGACGACGACTGTGGCACTACTCGTCGGCAGACTGGGATGGAATGCGGGAGTACTTCGCATCCATCCCTTGGGCTCAACGCTGCTTTGAGAACAGGGATCCATCAGAGAGCGCTACTGCTGTCGCTGGTGAAATCACCCTGGGTATGGAATATTATATTCCATACAGTGATGTCACGAGCGGCGGCAGGAAAAGGCCCTGGTTCGGTCGTGAATGCGCTGATGCTGTTGAACGCAAACAGACAGCGTACCTCGCTTGGACCAGGGCTCGCACTCTCTACCACCCTAACGTGGATCACCTGAAGGCAACGTTCAACCAAGCCACAAAGGTCTGCAAGAGGGCATACTTAAGAGCGGATGCCCAGCGCGTCGCACGGTTCGGCCAGGAACTCATGGCGCATCCTACGGGCAGTCGTAGCTATTGGCGCCTGGCCAAAGCCGTGCAGTCCAACTTCTGCCAGACCTTGCTGCCCCCTCTGAGGTATCCGAATGGATCACTGGCTCATCGGCCGCAGGAGAAAGCAGATCTGCTTGCAAATCTCTTTGCGGCCAACTCCCGAATCGATGACTGCGGTTCGCAGCCGCCTAACATTGCCAACTGCGGCTACACCATGCCTGATATATGTATCAGGCGACGAACCGTTCGTGCGATACTGCAGTCTCTCGATGTTCGGAAAGCCAGTGGACCTGACGGCATCCCAGCTGTGGTTCTTAAAAAATGTGCAGCGGAGTTGTCTCCCACACTTACGCGCCTATACCGGACGTCTTACGTCGCAGGCATTGTGCCTGAGGCTTGGAAGGAAGCGAACGTTCAACCGATTCCCAAAAAGGGGGACCGTTCCGAGCCAAGCAACTATCGACCCATAGCTATCACCTCAGTGCTTTCCAAGGTGTTCGAGCGGATTATAAACACCCAAATTGTCCGCTACCTGGAGGATCAATCGTTGATCAATGATCGCCAATACGGCTTTCGGGCTAAACGATCAACGGGTGATCTTCTAGCGTTCGTCACGCACCTCTGGGGTGAAGCTATGGACAAGCACGGCGTGTCCTTGGCTATCAGCCTTGACATAGCCAAAGCTTTCGACAGAGTCTGGCACCGGTCTCTTCTTTCCAAGCTTCCGGCCTATGGCTTGCCCCCTCAACTTTGCACCTGGATTGCAAGTTTCCTGCAGAAGCGTCGTATTCGGGTCCTTTGCGACGGTCGCGCTTCCAAATTTATGCAGGTCAATGCAGGAGTGCCTCAGGGTTCTGTCTTATCCCCTACGCTCTTTCTTCTGCATATCAATGATATGTTGAATCTCGGCAACATACATTGTTATGCGGACGACAGTACCGTGCATGGGCGATATCTCGGACATCCTGGGGCCAAACAGGCTGAGGTTGAGGGGAAAAGGCAGAATCTTGTCGTTGAACTTGACCAGACCTTGGACCGCATCTATGAATGGGGTGCCAAGAACTTGGTCGAGTTCAACGCCAAGAAGACCCAGGCATGCGTGTTCTCAACAAAAAAGTCTCCTTTCCTTCCCCTCCCTTCTCTGAAGAACACTCCACTGGTGATACGTGACAGTCTCTCCATCTTAGGTATGGATCTTTGCCACTCCCTTAATCAGAAAACCCATATCGAGAGCGTCATTAAGCAAGCTTCGCGAAAACTCGGAGTTCTGAACAGGGTGAGGCGGTTCTTCACGCCTGGGCAACTGTGCCTATTGTATAAGGCACAAGTGCGCCCTTGCGTGGAGTACTGTTCTCATCTTTGGGATGGCTCCGCGCAGTACTTGCTGGACGCTCTCGACCGGTTACAGTGGCGGGCTGTCCTTATCATCGGAGATCCAGAGGTCACGAGTTCACTGGAACCTCTGCAACTCCGTAGGGACATTGCCTCATTGGCATGTTTCTACAGAATATACCACGGGGAGTGCTCTGAAGAGTTATTCCACCTTATCCCGCCCTCCCCTTTCCTATCCAGAACAACGCGTGCTGGGCTCAGATGCCATCCTTACACGGTAGAGTCGATTAGAGCGCGTACCAAAAAGTTTGGGTCCTCATATCTCTGCCGAACGACCAAGGCATGGAATTCTCTGCCAAGGCACGTGTTTCCTTCTTCCTTCAATCCTGGGTTCTTTAAGCGGGGCGTGAAAAAGCATCTTCTCAGGCCGTCAAAGTAGAGACCTCGACATCGCTTCGACTACTGTGGGGGCGATGTGGAGGCCACTGCTCTTAGACCACACGACTGCTTACCATCAGGTGGAGTGTGGTCATTTTGACGAGCAAAATAAAAAAAAAAAAAAAAAAGTATTGGGTAGCCTTACAAATACTAGCAATGGCCCGTGATAGTTCCTAAATAAAATCTCATCACAAATTAATTTAGGCGATTAAAACACGGTACCAGAAAAAATCTACAGCAGCAGGTACTTACGTCTCTAAAAGTGATCCTAAGTTTACAAAGAATGGATATACAACCTAGGCAGTAATCTAAAAGTAAACTTTCGTAGGGAGTAATAACCATAAATTGTGTATTTTTAAGGCGTATATCCAAGTTAACTTCTAAATTAAAGAAGATAAATATGTGTTGATGATTTTGTCGTTTAGATCCTCGAATTGTAAGAATCTTTCCCTTGGACAGTTTTCTATAACATCTAAAACAAAAAAGTTATGATTTTTAAAGATAAAAAAGACGTATTTTGGCTCTCCTGAAAAGTCGGGTTTTGGTTTATACGATAATTGAACCCAGAGATATCGATTTTATATCATTCTCGTATCTGGCAAAGAAATACAGGTCAGATTTGATTATATTGTTTCGGAACCATATCGTAACATAAGCAAAAAGCTGCTCAGAAGTCTCATAATAACATAGATAACGAAACCGTTCTAGATAGACACTTAAATGTCTAATTTTATGTTTGAGGGTAGCACTTCCTTTTACCACCATTTCACAAAAATATTCAAAAATTCTTACTTATCTGTTAGTGATGAAACTTAGCATTAATTATACGACTACCTGTCAATGGTTGGACCGTCAGACATAGTTGAAAACTTATCGTGTCGGGCCGCCAGTGTGCCGCTGCGACTCAATATGGTAATTAACAAAATTACAACAATCATCACAACAACCATCCCTAATCATGTTCAACGAAATTTATCTAAACTTTCTATTTTTATTAACACAATAAGTATTATGCTCAATAAAACGACTTAAATCATTAAGATAAGAGGCGATAATAAATAATACCAACACATTATTCATAAATATTTCAATCCTTTAACAAAAGCAATTAAGAAGTCATTGTCTTATCTTATCTTATGTGGGGGCCAGTCAGTGCAGACCGGTGACACTTCGACCCAGTGGGATCTTTTGTGTCGACACTCTCCCAATAACGACTGCCATGGATGTTCATGGCAGCCGGGACCGACGGCTTAACGTGCTCTCCGAGGCACGGAGCAGGCGATAATTGTCAATCAATACGCACATAATTTTGAAAAGTCATATAACTTCCGAAAGTCAGAGGTGCGCGACGTGGGTTCGAACCCAAGACCCTCTGCATTGCAGTCTGTTGGTCTCCTCACTGAGCTATTGCTGCTCACAAGAAGTCATTAAAGACAGCCATCATAAAATGACCACTGATTGCTCATTCGATAACTAAAATTACTTATATAAAGACGTGTAGCAAAAGCAGACAATATGAAATATTTATCTTTATTGTTGATTAATATTTCATTATTAAACTTTACAATTGCTAAACAGGCTGTTCCGCAAGAGGCTGATTTAAATAACGGAGAAGATTCTGGGGAATACATGGTCTATGTATTACCAAGGCCGGGCCCTTCAAAAGACGAAAAGACGGAATTGGTGTACGTCATACCTGTAGTCGAATTTGAGAAGAAGAAAAGTTTGCAAGAACTTGGCTTTAATGTGCCAATTTCTACGTATTCAGCTTTCAGTGGCGGTGGCTGTGCCACTGGTAACACGAAATTCAACGGGATATGTATAGGTGTTGATTAATCTATGAACTATATTTGTAAATTTATTTTATGTAATTACTATATATATCCACAAATAAAATACTTTATATGTAACATGATGGCAAATATTATAAATATAAATAAATATGCTATTTACAATGTTTAAAATAACACATGAAAATATAATAAATTATAAATACTTAGTTTAATAAATTACATTTTATAAGTTATTTTTTGTTTAATTTTGTTTCCCATATTATACATTATTAATTATAGCTACACTAATTAGTCTAAGACATATTATAGTTACACACGTATTAGCAAAGACAAAGTATTGATAGAAATATTAATAATTATAATACTAAATAGTTACAACACTGGTTTAGGCAGTGGTCCGACTGCCAACGATGAACGAGAAACGAGTAAAACTAGAAACTATAAACGAGTTGACGATCAGCGAGAAGCGAGTGTGTAGTTTCGATAGTTTTGTCGCCGGGCTATGAGCGAGTGTGCAAGAGCGACGAGCGATTACTCGCGCCACTCGCCCGCGGTCGCTCAGTCCTGTGCAAACCTGCGCGCGCAACCACAAATTTTGCATCCAAAATCGTCTTTATTTCCCTCTAATTTTTTCCGTTTTGTCAGAGTTGCCGCTGCCACTATACAAACACTATCGTAAAATACATCGTCGTCGTCGTCTGAACTAGATAACAATAAGAGTTGCAATGATTTGTTGATATCCATACGTCCACTTTCAAAGCCGCACTGTTTAGAAATGATCATGAAAACAAATGATCAAGGGAACGAGCATCGCTGAACGATTATCGCTGAGCGAGTTTATTTTTGAAAGCTCTTGTCGCTCAGCGACAAAACTAGTAAAGCGAGTCGTCGCCGGCAGTGTGAACATTCAGAGAGCAACTTTTAATATATGCATCTCTTTCGTTTACACGGAATGTATATTATTTGTGCGTTTCTTGAGAGAGAAAATCGTTAGTCGTTTTCTCGCCGGCGGTCGGACCACTGCATTAGGGTCGTTGAATTTGTCAGCATCGCTGTCAACTGGTAACGTGCCCAGAATATTGGCAGCATTGCCACGTTGATATTTGTTGTATTGTTTACATTTGTTTGCTGGCTGTCTGAAAAAGGTTTTAATCTTTTCAATAATATAATTATCGAACAATAATATAATCCTCTTATAGACGCAACGCACGTAATTATGTAGAGAGCTATAATACATTCGAATTACAATTATAATGTCCTCCAGACCGAATTTTGGTTACGTCAACCAATCTTAACGAAAACTGGCCAATTGCGCAGAAGTCTCTGCGCAATCATAAGGGCACTCTCTGTGCCTTAACTCTCGTAATCCTATGAGACAGCAATTCAACACGACCGGAGAGAGACCGCTACCGCTGCGCTACGCAGGCAACATTTGTATATAATTCATATGCAATTGCACACATTACTAGCTTTAACATCTCAAGCTAAAATGCTCTCATTAAATATATTTGATTTCATCTCTAAAACGTTTCCAAACAATTTCCTTGTTATCCTTCTCAGAATTCGAGACTACACACTGACATGGTTTCAGTGTTTCAGCAATTTAAATGTAAATTTGTAACAAACAATTCTGGTGAAATGTTTTTTATTTCTATGTCGGCCATGTTGTTTCAGTGACGTAAGCTTAAGTGCAAGTAGGATTTGCGATAATGGGATCCTGGGCTACGTATCAGAGTACAGATAAATTCACACCTCCTTATTGTTAAAGAGGTTTATTACAGCCACGTCTTGACGTCTATATTTTTAGTCTTACTTATTTTAATCAACTTGCTGCCATTGAAACACCTTTATATTCGAAGAATATAAAACATGGAAATCTTTTAAATGTGGTATATCTGTCAAACGACAAATAAAAAAGGACGTACGATACTATTATATGACGTAAACGCTATTTAAATGCGGACGTGCGAGGGAAATAACGGTATTCTCTACTATTCCCATTTTCTTAATACCAAAATTTTAAATAAAAATTATTCTTTCATTATGCATCAAATTTTGTTGCTGTTTTCGTAAAAGCTTTCTTTTACAATCAAACATAAGCACGCTGCTATACGCATCATCTTGGGCCTTATGATCGGCTACAGAGATAAGCCGAAATTTGTGCCAGGAATCAACGAGGCATTAAACTGAATAGGCAACATGCTTCACTGAGCATAATTAATATTATTATGACAGAGCAGTAAATCCTGCGCTAAGTGCAGACGGTACCGCCAGTTCGATTATATATAAGCTGTCACGCTGCGCGCTGCTGAGCACAGGTCTCTTCCCAGTGTAAGAAGCGTTAGACCATAGTCCATTATGTTAGCCTAGTAGTGCTGGTTGGTAGACTTCACATATCTACGAGAAGATTATGGAGAAGTCTCGGATATGTAGGTTGCCTCATGATGCTTTCCTTCACCATTAAATCAACGAATAATAATTAATACGCAGATAAATTAGAAAAGCTAAATGTTGTAATGGCTCACCTTGTCGTATCTTCGCCTCGTCTGTATATTTTTAATCGCGTCTTCTTGCCTTACCGTTCCATGCGTGCACTGTACGACGTACTATCGCCTTACGCCTTTTCTGTATTGTTTACGCGTGAGTATGCGGCAAACGCATTCCATTTGCTCGCTCAAAATGACATCCTTGTTACACTTCGATTACAGGTGGCTTGGTTGGCATCCTATTTAAATATAATTTAAAAGCAACTTTCTTCTCATATATCGTACTAAATGAAGTGATAAGAATTGAAAAATAAATAATTAGAAGGCTTAGGCATGTAAAAAGAATGTACAAAATACTGTATATATAAGGCAAATGTGAATTGGGCAGCCTGAAAACCTTGGCGTAATTTCACATCAGAGACATTCTGGAGAAAGGCCAGGATATGAATACTCCACTACCCACTACCGAGACTGCATGAAAAATATCATCCATTCACATTGCAGAGCTACGAGGTCGATTCTACCACGGCAATATCCACACATAGTTGTTCCAATTCTGGAAGTTATTTGTTTCTATTATTTCGATATTTGTATGGGCCGACCACGCTTGAACATAAACAGGCTCAATGTTAAGCCACGAGGACAACCCATTTGTAAACAAGGTTGATATGTATTCGTTCTATGATGACCATGAAATGCTTATTACGTAAGTATATGTTAAGGATTTGATAATTACAAACAATTCTTTAATATACGTTGATTCCGATTCTATAATCCTTACTTCCTTGTTAATATTATAATGCAATTGTGAGTGTGTTTCTTTGTTACGCTTTCACGCCTTAACTACTCAATCGATCATCAAGAAATTTAAAAGGATATTTCATCCACAAAAGTACTGTTCCCGGGCATAGTAATTTATAGTGTCCGACCGAAACTAGTTTTTACGGCCAAAACAGAAATCGAAACTTCCATGTAAGGTCATGTTTTCAAGGGATTACAAATAGTCACTTATAATCTGCTTTATTTTTAAATTATAGGTATATGAATTATTCAGTCTCTGATATTTGAACTAATCTAATGATTGTGTCATCAATCATCATAACATAAATATATTATTTATATATCAAATAAATTATTTGTGCTTTTTGAAACAAGATTTTTAAATAATTATAGGTACTACTGTTTTTTCATATTATTCACGAATTACATAAAATAAAAGGAGGTAATCTAAAAAAGATATATATTTTACCTAATATGTTTAGGTAAGTACACAAAAAAAAACAATACTCTCTCATCTTAAAAACAAAATAATATCTTCTAAACTTTGGTCATTTTGTATGGCACATGCATTTATGAACTACGATAAAAATGTATACGAATAACCATAACATTGCAAATAATACCCGAGGTTTGAAAACAAAAAGAGTTTTCACTCAAACTAAAGAAAACTGTGAAATATTTAATTGAGCTACAACCATTTGTAATTTTAATGTACTAATAATTATCAGTATTCATAGTTAAACTATCTAATATTATATGGGGGAAACAATAATTCATCAACATTTTCGCAAATTGCTGCTTCTGTGTGAATAAGTTTGACCAGCAGTATTAAATATTTGTCCACTGGCCCCACTCGTCGGTAGAGCTGACAAGAATTTTATTGCAACCTTTCTCAAAGACAGAAATGGACTAGAATTCCAGAAAGAATAAGTATAGATATAATAGCTAGCATTAACAACAACGTTATACTGACCTAAAACATTTAAATAGATGCCTAACCTTTATTGTTAGTACGTAACGTACGAAAACCTACGCATTAAAGACATCCAATTTTGTTACTCATTAACTATCATGAACTAAATCGGTTTATTCCGCATTCGACGCTCATGTTTCGTCCCGAATGTAAAAATCCGCATTAGCCCCAAAAATTGTTCCTCATATGCACCGAAATTAAAATAAATATTAATTTCTTAATGTAATTCCTTTTTCGTCCTAAATTATGTTCCTTTTCTGTCCCTGTTTTTATCTGTATAGAATTTTTGCCGGAAAATATTTTACACTACCTCGTTGTTCTCACGGCAAGACTTTGGGCTTATGATTGAATGACATCACTAGCCCGAGAACAATAAGATTTTATATAATTTTAACCATGTTTTGGTTTTGCTGGTTAGCAAAACCAAAACATGGTTATGTTTTATGGTTATATGCACAAAAATGTAGGATGAAAAAGGAATAATTAAAAAAGAGGGGTGAATGAGGAACATTTACACAACAAATCACTAAATCACATCAATAGCGAATTAATACTTCCCAATTTCGAAATAGTCTTATAATCACTCGTAATTTCACTACAAACAAAACAAAGTTCGCGGCGCAAACACAAATAAGTTATGACACGACTACGACGACGTGGCAAAATAACACTTCATCGCTCGCAGCTCAGTGCAACGAACATTTCCGATCGCAGTGCGAAACCTTCCGAATTTAGTTTCGGTTTCAGCCATAGTTTCGGCTGGGTGGCGACCGAAACCGAAACTAAGCCGAAACTCAATTTTTTGCCGAAACTAGGCCGAAACCGGAACCGAAAGTTCGGTCGAACACAATATTTATTTACTAAATCTAGATTAATGCGAGCAAAGCTGCGGGCAAAATCAAGTATTGGCATCATCCTAAAAGTTCAATAAATATTAAATATTTATCTATTTATAATTGTAACTTTATTTTATCCTTTTTTGATGCATTGTATGTTTATCTTATTATTTTTTAAATTAAGAATTTTTTTAATATACTTCCACATTTAGACGCTCTATTTAAGGCATGATGTGGTCTCCTGTAATTGAAGGAGTACACAGACATTAACGAGACAGCGTAATACAGAGTGTATTGTTAACTTTTTTTTATACTTTTAAGGTGGCAAACAAGCATACGGCCCACCTGATGGTAAGTGGTCACCGTAGCTTATGGACGGCTGCGACACCAGAGGCATCACTTGCGCGTTGCCGGCCCTTTAGGAAAGGAAGTGGGAAGGAGAAGGAGCGGGAAGGGGGAAAGAGGGTGATTGGGCCTCCGGCACTTTCACTCACCGAACGAAACACAACAGTAAGAATACTGCTGTTTCACGTCGATATTCTGTGAGAGGGTAGTGCTGCCCCGGTCGAGCCGGCCCATTCATGCTGAAATCAGCGAGGCTCTACTACTCTAAAAGGCTCTACTTTTCTACAGTTGAAGTTTCTGTGTTCACGCGCTTGCAATAACAATAAAATAAGAAAAGGGAGTAAGGCACCTAGTCTCTGAATAGATAATACTAAATAAGGATACTATTATGTCATTAGCAAGGACTACACGGATGGCGTAATGGTTTAGGTGGTCGCGCTTCGCCGCTGCCACTGCGACGAGAGTTGTAGGTTACACGAGACAAAAATTTGTGTCATCCACATATTATGGTTGTTCCGAGTCTGGGTGTTATTTGTTTCCGTTGTTTTAATATTTTGTGTGTGTTGCAAAGACCCCCGCAATACACGAAATATTCTTACTGAGGGAGTTGTCTATTTAAAAATGAAAAAAGAAAAAGACGTTGAATTTGGTAGTTAGTAGAGCCAAGCTGGTTACAGCAGGAATGGGCCGGCTCGACCGGGGAAGTACTACCCTCTCACAGAAAATCGACGTGAAACAACAGTGTTTCACTGCTGTGTTTCGTTCGGTGAATGAGAGCGCCGGAGGCCTAAGCATGAGGTGACGATTCTCGCAGCTTTTGAGGGACCTGCAGAGTATCCGTAGAGTCATTGTGTGGCTGGCGCGAGTCGACCCGGCGGCCAGGGAGAGCCGTAGAAACGGTGCTCTGCTGGCCGCCCGCGGTATAGTCCAGAAGCCCAACCGAGTCTAACCAACTAGGTTGGCTGCCTTATCATGCCGCGCATAATCTCGAGGTGGCTCGTCGTGCCGGATGGTGACCGGAGGGTGGGTCCCGGCGACCACTTTCGGGAGGGTACGGGGGTCCTTCCGTCCGTCGGATCGGCTATCGCCATACCATACAGTTATATGACAAAACTTGCTCTGCGCCTTGCCCCACTTTGCTGCGAGAATAGCCGCCTCTTTTTTTTCACGTTTCCCCTTCCTTTTACTCTATGGCAGTACGAACAAAGCATTGTCGTTCAACAGCAGCCAATCGCCGTAACCCCACTGCTGCTTCCTGTGTCGTGGAGTTTACTAACATCAGAGGACTCCACGCTAACCTTAATGCCGTCCATCACCACCTGGAGACGGCTCGGCCGGCAATGCTTTTTCTAACGGAGACACAAATACGCCGTCCTGCAGACACGAACTACCTGCAATATCCCGGCTACGTGCTAGAGGAGTGTTTCCTCGCGAAAGCCGGGGTATGCTTGTTTGTTAGGGCGGATATTTGCTGTCGCCGTCTACAATGCCTAGAGGACCCTTCCTTCTCTGTCCTTTGGGTACACGTAGATCATGGCTCTTTCAGCCAAATCTACGTGTGCCTCTACCGATCCCATTCAGGAGACGCTGAGACAACTCGACTCTTCAATTACTTGAGTCAGGCGGCAGACGACGCGCAGGAGCGGTTTCCGAACGCTGAGTTGGTGTTCTTGGGAGATTTCAATGCCCACCATGAGACCTGGTTGGGTTCTCCCAAAACAGACCACGCGGGACGAACTGCCCATGCGTTCGCTCTCACGCATGACCTGTCTCAACTGGTACTCCAGCCCACCCGGATACCAGACATTGCAGGTCAGGCGCCCTCTCTGCTCGATCTGCTGCTGACGAGTAACCCGAACCGGTACAGTGTGTCGATTCGTGCTCCTCTGGGCACCTCAGACCACTGTCTGGTTTGTGCCACAGCTGTTGTTGTTACGCCCCCACGACCCGAGGAGGCAAGACGACGACTGTGGCACTACTCGTCGGCAGACTGGGATGGAATGCGGGAGTACTTCGCATCCATCCCTTGGGCTCAACGCTGCTTTGAGAACAGGGATCCATCAGAGAGCGCTACTGCTGTCGCTGGTGAAATCACCCTGGGTATGGAATATTATATTCCATACAGTGATGTCACGAGCGGCGGCAGGAAAAGGCCCTGGTTCGGTCGTGAATGCGCTGATGCTGTTGAACGCAAACAGACAGCGTACCTCGCTTGGACCAGGGCTCGCACTCTCTACCACCCTAACGTGGATCACCTGAAGGCAACGTTCAACCAAGCCACAAAGGTCTGCAAGAGGGCATACTTAAGAGCGGATGCCCAGCGCGTCGCACGGTTCGGCCAGGAACTCATGGCACATCCTACGGGCAGTCGTAGCTATTGGCGCCTGGCCAAAGCCGTGCAGTCCAACTTCTGCCAGACCTTGCTGCCCCCTCTGAGGTATCCGAATGGATCATTGGCTCATCGGCCGCAGAAGAAAGCAGATCTGCTTGCAAATCTCTTTGCGGCCAACTCCCGAATCGATGACTGCGGTTCGCAGCCGCCTAACATTGCCAACTGCGGCTACACCATGCCTGATATATGTATCAGGCAACGAACCGTTCGTGCGATACTGCAGTCTCTCGATGTTCGGAAAGCCAGTGGACCTGACGGCATCCCAACTGTGGTCCTTAAAAAATGTGCAGCGGAGTTGTCTTCCACGCTTACGCGCCTATACCGGACGTCTTACGGCGCAGGCATTGTGCCTGAGCCTTGGAAGGAGGCGAACGTTCAACCGATTCCCAAAAAGGGGGATCGTTCCGAGCCAAGCAACTATCGACCCATAGCTATCACCTCCGTGCTCTCCAAGGTGTTCGAGCGGATTATAAACACCCAAATTGTCCGCTACCTGGAGGATCAATCGTTGATCAATGATCGCCAATACGGTTTTCAGGCTAAACGATCAACGGGTGATCTTCTAGCGTTCGTCACGCACCTCTGGGGTGAAGCTATCGACAAGCACGGCGAGTCTTTGGCTATCAGCCTTGACATAGCCAAAGCTTTCGACAGAGTCTGGCACCGGTCTCTTCTTTCCAAGCTTCCGGCCTATGGCTTGCCCCTCAACTTTGCACCTGGATAGCAAGATTCCTGCAGAAGCGTCGTATTCGGGTCCTTTGCGACGGTCGCGCTTCCAAATTTATGCAGGTCAATGCAGGAGTGCCTCAGGGTTCTGTCTTATCCCCTACGCTCTTTCTTCTGCATATCAATGATATGTTGAATCTCGGCAACATACATTGTTATGCGGACGACAGTACCGTGCATGGGCGATATCTCGGACATCCTGGGGCCAAACAGGCTGAGGTTGAGGGGAAAAGGCAGAATCTTGTCGTTGAACTTGATCAGACCTTGGACCGCATCTATGAATGGGGTGCCAAGAACTTGGTCGAGTTCAACGCCAAGAAGACCCAGGCATGCGTGTTCTCAACAAAAAAGTCTCCTTTCCTTCCCCTCCCTTCTCTGAAGAACACTCCACTGGTGATACGTGACAGTCTCTCCATCTTAGGTATGGATCTTTGCTGCTCCCTTAATCAGAAAACCCATATCGAGAGCGTCATTAAGCAAGCTTCGCGAAAACTCGGAGTTCTGAACAGGGTGAGGCGGTTCTTCACGCCTGGGCAACTGTGCCTATTGTATAAGGCACAAGTGCGCCCTTGCGTGGAGTACTGTTCTCATCTTTGGGATGGCTCCGCGCAGTACTTGCTGGACGCTCTCGACCGGTTACAGCGGCGGGCTGTCCGTATCATCGGAGATCCAGAGGTCACGAGTTCACTGGAACCTCTGCAACTCCGTAGGGACATTGCCTCATTGGCATGTTTCTACAGAATATACCACGGGGAGTGCTCTGAAGAGTTATTCCACCTTATCCCGCCCTCCCCTTTCCTATCCAGAACAACGCGTGCTGGGCTCAGATGCCATCCTTACACGGTAGAGTCGATTAGAGCGCGTACCAAAAAGTTTGGGTCCTCATATCTCTGCCGAACGACCAAGGCATGGAATTCTCTGCCAAGGCACGTGTTTCCTTCTTCCTTCAATCCTGGGTTCTTTAAGCGGGGCGTGAAAAAGCATCTTCTCAGGCCGTCAAAGTAGAGACCTCGACATCGCTTCGACTACTGTGGGGGCGATGTGGAGGCCACTGCTCTTAGACCACACGACTGCTTACCATCAGGTGGAGTGTGGTCATTTTGACGAGCAAAATAAAAAAAAAAAAAAAAAGTATTGGGTAGCCTTACAAATACTAGCAATGGCTAATGTGTATTCTATGATAGTACCCGTTATAGTTCCTAAATAAAATCTCATCACAAATTAATTTAGGCGATTAAAACACGGTACCAGAAAAAAATCTACAGCAGCAGGTACTTACGTCTCTAAAAGTGATCCTAAGTTTACAAAGAATGGATATACAACCTAGGCAGTAATCTAAAAGTAAACTTTCGTAGGGAGTAATAACCATAAATTGTGTATTTTTAAGGCGTATATCCAAGTTAACTTCTAAATTAAAGAAGATAAATATGTGTTGATGATTTTGTCGTTTAGATCCTCGAATTGTAAGAATCTTTCCCTTGGACAGTTTTCTATAACATCTAAAACAAAAAAGTTATGATTTTTAAAGATAAAAAAGACGTATTTTGGCTCTCCTGAAAATTCGGGTTTTGGTTTATACGATAATTGAACCCAGAGATATCGATTTTATATCATTCTTGTATCTGGCAAAGAAATACAGGTCAGATTTGATTATATTGTTTCGGAACCATATCGTAACATAAGCAAAAAGCTGCTCATAAGTCTCATAATAACATAGATAACGAAGCCGTTCTAGATAGACACTTAAATGTCTAATTTTATGTTTGAGGGTAGCACTTCCTTTTACCACCATTTCACAAAAATATTCAAAAATTCTTACTTATCTGTTAGTGATGAAACTTAGCATTAATTATACGACTACCTGTCAATGGTTGGACCGTCAGACATAGTTGAAAACTTATCGTGTCGGGCCGCCAGTGTGCCGCTGCGACTCAATATGGTAATTAACAAAATTACAACAATCATCACAACAACCATCCCTAATCATGTTCAACGAAATTTACCTAAACTTTCTATTTTTATTAACACAATAAGTATTATGCTCAATAAAACGACTTAAATCATTAAGATAAGAGGCGATAATAAATAATACCAACACATTATTCATAAATATTTCAATCCTTTAACAAAAGCAATTAAGAAGTCATTATCTTATCTTATCTTATGTGGGGGCCAGTCAGTGCAGACCGGTGACACTTCGACCCAGTGGGATCTTTTGTGTCGACACTCTCCCAATAACGACTGCCATGGATGTTCATGGCAGCCGGGACCGACGGCTTAACGTGCTCTCCGAGGCACGGAGCAGGCGATAATTGTCAATCAATACGCACATAATTTTGAAAAGTCATATAACTTCCAAAAGTCAGAGGTGCGCGACGTGGGTTCGAACCCGAGACCCTCTGCATTGCAGTCTGTTGGTCTCCTCACTGAGCTATTGCTGCTCACAAGAAGTCATTAAAGACAGCCATCATAAAATGACCACTAATTGCTCATTCGATAACTAAAATTACTTATATAAAGACGTGTAGCAAAAGCAGACAATATGAAATATTTATCTTTATTGTTGATTAATATTTCATTATTAAACTTTACAATTGCTAAACAGGCTGTTCCGCAAGAGGCTGATTTAAATAACGGAGAAGATTCTGGGGAATACATGGTCTATGTATTACCAAGGCCGGGCCCTTCAAAAGACGAAAAGACGGAATTGGTGTACGTCATACCTGTAGTCGAATTTGAGAAGAAGAAAAGTTTGCAAGAACTTGGCTTTAATGTGCCAATTTCTACGTATTCAGCTTTCAGTGGCGGTGGCTGTGCCACTGGTAACACGAAATTCAACGGGATATGTATAGGTGTTGATTAATCTATGAACTATATTTGTAAATTTATTTTATGTAATTACTATATATATCCACAAATAAAATACTTTATATGTAACATGATGGCAAATATTATAAATACAAATAAATATGCTATTTACAATGTTTAAAATAACACATGAAAATATAATAAATTATAAATACTTAGTTTAATAAATAACATTTTATAAGTTATTTTTTGTTTAATTTTGGTTCCAATATTATACATTATTAATTATAGCTACACTAATTAGTCTAAGACATATTATAGTTACACACGTATTAGCAAAGACAAAGTATTGATAGAAATATTAATAATTATAATACTAAATAGTTACAACACTGGTTTGTACAACACTGTGAACGAGAAACGAGTAAAACTAGAAACTATAAACGAGTTGACGATCAGCGAGAAGCGAGTGTGTAGTTTCGATAGTTTTGTCGCCGGGCTATGAGCGAGTGTGCAAGAGCGACGAGCGATTACTCGCGCCACTCGCCCGCGGTCGCTCAGTCCTGTGCAAACCTGCGCGCGCAACCACAAATTTTGCATCCAAAATCGTCTTTATTTCCCTCTAATTTTTTCCGTTTTGTCAGAGTTGCCGCTGCCACTATACAAACACTATCGTAAAATACATCGTCGTCGTCGTCTGAACTAGATAACAATAAGAGTTGCAATGATTTGTTGATATCCATACGTCCACTTTCAAAGCCGCACTGTTTAGAAATGATCATGAAAACAAATGATCAAGCGAGCGAGCATCGCTGAACGAGTATCGCTGAACGAGTTTATTTTTGAAAGCTCTTGTCGCTTAGCGACAAAACTAGTAAAGCGAGTCGTCGCCGGCAGTGTGAACAGTCAGAGAGCAACTTTTAATATATGCATCTCTTTCGTTTACAAGGAATATATATTATTTGTGCGTTTCTTGAGAAAGACAATCGCCGATAGTTAGTTGTTTTGTCGTCGGCTGTCGGACTACTGCATTAGGGTCGTTGAATTTGTCAGCATCGCTGTCAACTGGTAACGTGCCCAGAATATTGGCAGCATTGCCACGTTGATATTTGTTGTATTGTTTACATTTGTTTTCTGGCTGTCTGAAAAAGGTTTTAATCTTTTCAATTATATAATTATCGAACAATAATATAATCCTCTTATAGACGCAACGCACGTAATTATATAGAGAGCTATAATAGGTACATTCGAATTACAATTATAATGTCCTCCAGACCGAATTTTGGTTACGTCAACCAATCTTAACGAAAACTGGCCAACTGCGCAGAAGTCTCTGCGCAATCACAACGGCACTCTCTGTGCCTTAACTCTCGTAATCCGATGAGACAGCAATTCAACACGACCCGAGAGAGATCAGGCGCAGGAGCATCGGCTTCACGTGCATGTTACCGCTGCGCTACGCAGGCAACGTTTGTATATAATTCATATGCAATTGCACACATTGCTAGCTTTAACATCTCAAGCTAAAATGCTCTCATTAAATATATTTGATTTCATCTCTAAAACGTTTCCAAACAATTTCCTTGTTATCCGTCTCAGAATTCGAGACTACACACTGACATGGTTTCAGTGTTTCAGCAATTTAAATGTAAATTTGTAACAAACAATTCTGGTAAAATGTTAGGAAATGTTTTTTATTTCTATGTCGGCCATGTTGTTTTAGTGACGTAAGCTTAAGTGCAAGTAGGATTTGCGATAATGGGATCCTGGGCTACGTATCAGAGTACAGATAAATTCACACCTCCTTATTGTTAAAGAGGTTTATTACAGCCACGTCTTGACGTCTATATTTTTAGTCTTACTTATTTTAATCAACTTGCTGCCATTGAAACACCTTTATATTCGAAGAATATAAAACATGGAAATCTTTTAAATGTGGTATATCTGTCAAACGACAAATAAAAAAGGACGTACGATACTATTATATGACGTAAACGCTATTTAAATGCGGACGTGCGAGGAAATAACGGTATTCTCTACTATTCCCATTTTCTTAATACCAAAATTTTAAATAAAAATTATTCTTTCTTTATGCATCAAATTTTGTTGCTGTTTTCGTAAAAGCTTTCTTTTACAATCAAACATAAGCACGCTGCTATACGCATCATCCTGGGCCTTATGATCGGCTACAGAGATAAGCCGAAATTTGTGCCAGGAATCAACGAGGCATTAAACTGAATAGGCAACATGCTTCACTGAGCATAATTAATATTATTATTACAGAGCAGTACATCCTGCGCTAAGTGCTGACGGTACCGCCAGTTCGATTATATATAAGCTGTCATGCTGCGCGCTGCTGAGCACATGTCTCTTCCCAGTGTGAGAAGCGTTAGACCATAGTCCATCATGTTAGCCTAGTAGTGCTGGTTGGTAGACTTCACATATCTACGAGAAGATTATGGAGAAGTCTCGGATATGTAGGTTGCCTCATGATGCTTTCCTTCACCATTAAATCAACGAATAATAATTAATACGCAGATAAATTAGAAAAGCTAGATGTTGTAATGACTCACCTTGTCGTATCTTCGCCTCGTCTGTATATTTTTAATCGCGTCTTCTTGCCTTACCGTTCCATGCGTGCACCGTACGACGTACTATCGCCTTACGCCTTTTCTGTATTGTTTACGCGTGAGTTTGCGGCAAACGCATTCCATTTGCTCGCTCAAAATGACATCCTTGTTACACTTCGATTACAGGTGGCTTGGTTGGCATCCTATTTAAATATAATTTAAAAGCAACTTTCTTCTCATATATCGTACTAAATGAAGTGATAAGAATTGAAAAATAAATAATTAGAAGGCTTAGGCATGTAAAAAGAATGTACAAAATACTGTATATATAAGGCAAATGTGAATTGGGCAGCCTGAAAACCTTGGCGTAATTTCACATCAGAGACATTCTGGAGAAAGGCCAGGATATGAATACTCCACTACCCACTACCGAGACTGCATGAAAAATATCATCCATTCACATTGCAGAGCTACGAGGTCGATTCTACTACGGCAATATCCACACATAGTTGTTCCAATTCTGGAAGTTATTTGTTTCTATTATTTCGATATTTGTATGGGCCGACCACGCTTGAACATAAACAGGCTCAATGTTAAGCCACGAGGACAACCCATTTGTAAGCAAGGTTGATATGTATTCGTTCTATGATGACCATGAAATGCTTATTACGTAAGTATATGTTAAGGATTTGATAATTACAAACAATTCTTTAATATACGTTGATTCCGATTCTATAATCCTTACTTCCTTTTAATATTATAATGCATTGTGAGTGTGTTTCTTTGCTACGCTTTCACGCCTTAACTACTCAATCGATCATCAAGAAATTTAAAAGGATATTTCATCCACAAAAGTAATGTTCCCGGGCATAGTAATTTATAGTGTCCGACCGAAACTAGTTTTTACGGCCAAAACTGAAATCGAAACTTCCATGTAAGGTCATGTTTTCAAGGGAAAACAAATAATTTACTTATAATCTGTTTTATTTTTAAATTATATATGAATTACTAGTTTTCACCCGCGGCTTCGCTCGCGTAAATGTAGGTTAGGTTTGCAAAAGATTTTTTTTCTGGATGAAAGGTACTCTATGTCCTATTTTGTACCCCTGACAACGTGTATGCAAAATTTCATGTTGATCGGTTGAGTAGTTAAGGCGTGAAAGCGTAACAAACAAACAAACAAACTCATTTTCGCATTTATAATATTAGTTAGGATTCAGTCTCTGATATTTGAACTAATCTAATGATTGTGTCATAACATAAATATATTATTTATATATCAAATAAATTATTTGTGCTTTTTGAAACAACAAGAGTTTTAAATAATTATACGTACTACTGCTTTTTCATATTATTCGCGAATTACATAAAATAAAAGGAGGTAATCTAAAAAAGATATATATTTTACCTAATATGTTTAGGTGAACAAAAAAAAAACACAAAAAAAAACAATACTCTCTCATCTTAAAAACAAAATAATATCTTCTAAACTTTGGTCATTTTGTATGGCACATGCACAAATAAATTTTATACGAATAACCATAACATTGCAAATAATACTCGAGGTTTGAAAACAAAAGTGAGAAAAGAAAAGAGTTTTCACTCAAACTAAAGAAAATTGTGAAATGTTTAATTGAGCTACAACCATTTGTAATTCCAGAAAGAATAAGTATAGATATAATAGCTAGCATTAACAACAACGTTATACTGACCTAAAACATTTAAATAGATGCCTAACCTTTATTGTTAGTACGTAACGTATGAAAACCTACGCATTAAAGAAATCCAATTTTGTTACTCATTAACTATCATGAACTAAATCCGTTTATTCCGCATTCGACGCTCATGTTTCGTCCCGAATGTAAAAATCCGCATTATAAAATAAATATAAATTTCTTAATGTAGTTCCTTTTTCGTCCTAAATTATGTTCCTTTTCTGCCCCTGTTTTTATCTGTATAGAATTTTTGCCGGAAAATATTTTACACTACCTCGTTGTTCTCACGGCTGGGCTTGGGCTTATGATTGAATGACATCACGAGCACGACAACAATAAGATTTTATATAATTTTAACCATGTTTTGGTTTTGCTAACCATACGCACAAAAATTGTAGGATGAAAAAGGAATAATTAAAAAAGAGGGGTGAATGAGGAACATTTTGGAATGTGGGACGTAATGTAGGCCAATTGCAGAACAAATCACTAAATCACATCAATAGCGAATTAATACTTCCCAATTTCGAAATAGTCTTATAATCACTTGTAATTTCACTACAAACAAAACAACCTACCGCAAAGTTCGCGGCGCAAACACAAATAAGTTATGACACGACTACGACGACGTGGCAAAATAACACTTCATCGCTCGCAGCTCAGTGCAACGAACGGTTTCAGCCATAGTTTCGGCTGGGTGACGACCGAAACCGAAACTAAGCCGAAACCGAAACCGAAAGTTCGGTCGAACACAACATTTATATACTAAATCTAGATTAATGCGAGCAAAGCTGCGGGCAAAATCAAGTAGTGGCATCATCCTAAAAGTTCAATAAATATTAAATATTTATCTATTTATAATTGTAACTTTATTTTATCCTTTTTTGATGCATGTACTTGTATGTATATCTTATTATTTTTTAAATTAAGCATTTTTATAATATACTTCCACATTTAGACGCTGTATTTAAGGCATGATGTGGTCTCCTGTAATTGAAGGAGTACACAGACCAAAAACGTCTTGAATTGTATTTTCTTTTGTGAATAAGATGTGTACAGCCTTTGTTGGAGATCCTTAAATAAAATAAAAATCTATAACACTATAAATCGGCAAATAATTTTATTGAATTGGTTCATCTAATACATTGCTTTGAGACTTGTATTTCACTAGTTTTACCGCCGTTTTATCTTCGTTCCTATGATTCTAAAGTAAAATAACCATCCCACAGGAACCGTGTTTATACGAGATTAAACGTAGCTTAAATATGCCACTTTCCGTCCTAATTATGCCAAAATCATGTTAATCCGTGGACACAAGTTTAATAAATTAACTATGGCACTACTTCGTTTCTACATGAAAGATGGATAAACCAACAAACACAATTTCGCATTAGTTATATAAAGGACCAGCTTTTGCTCGTGGCTTCGTTCGCGTAAAAGTAGGTTAGGTTAGGTTTTTTCTGGATGAAAGATACCTATCCTTTTCTGTTCCCCTGACAACGTATACGCGAAATTTCATGATGATTGGTTGTTACGCTTTCACATCTTAACAACCAAACAAACTCACATCCGCATTTATAATATTAGTTAGGATACAGATAAAGAAACTAGAATAGAAAGATGGTTAGTATAATGACAATAACTATGATTTCGTCAGAAATGTATTCAGAGAATATGAGGTAGTAAAGATAGTTTTGTATTACCCTTAAGTCCCTTGTATTGTATATTTCTGCGCTGCGAATACGATTATCGAACGACTATCCTGGAAAGACACTCGTGTAAAAAGGTCCCTTAAGGCTTTGAAGTTACAATAATCAATTGATTATTATTTCACTGCTTGCCACCTTAGCACAACAAAAGAACCAAATATTTATCCAAAATAAATAGCCGTTTGTGTAGGATAGTAGATCGTTTTCATAGAACCATATAACCTAAGATATTAAAATAATGTATGTGCCAGAGAAGTGTGTCAGGATCGTAGCAAATGGAAATTCGTAGTCTCTGCCTACCCCTCTAGGAAACAGGCGTGAATCTATGTATGTATGTGCCTATACAAATAACTAGCATTTGCCCGCGGCTTCGGTCTGCTTTGGAACACTACTTCTTTTCTGGATAAAAGGTACTCTATTGCCTTTTCTGTATCACTGACGTGTAAGCGAAATTTTATGATGATTGATCGAGTAGTTAAGGCGTAAAAGCTTCACACACAAACAAGGAAACGCATATTCGCATTTATAATATTAGTAAGGATGTTCATTCAATAAGTGAGCATAGAACCGACTATATATATTTTCAATTTTTAAGAAATGGACGTCTCTATGCTTCATTATCCTAATATTATACACAGAAATTATTAGCTCAGAAGAACTTATATGAAGTTATAAGTTACTACATTTTGCAGACGGCTTCGTGTAAATTTAGATTAGGTTAGGTTAGATTAGTAACAGAACTTTTTCTGGATGAAAAGTACCCTATATCCTTTTGCTTTTCCCCTGACAACTTGTATGCGAAATTCCGTGATGATTAGTCACGTAGTTAAGGCGTAAGCCGTCGGTTCCGGCTGCCATGAACATCTATGGCAGTCGTTATTGGGAGAGTGTCGACACAAAAGATCCCACTGGGTCGAAGTGTCGCCGGTCTGCACTGACTGGCCCCCCACATAAGATAAGATAAGGCGTGAAAATGTAACAGACGAACAAAGAATCTCATATTCGCATTTATGATATTAGTTAGGGTGTTTATTTGATAAGTACGAGTATACGTGGCAGTCGTCATTCTCTTTTCTTTAAATTAGACGAATCTGTGATTACTTGTCCTAATATTAGGTATACACAGAATATAGCCCAGAAAAGACTTATTTACGTAGGTAATCCTAAAACTGAGATATTTGTTTCTCTTGAATAATTACCTTGTTTTTCTATATATTTGTACAAGCAGTCACGTAGGGCTGATACAATAAATTGGACACGAGTTACATCCGTCTCGCAGATGGCGCTCCTATAAATAAAACTCTTTGATCGAATAATGTCTTTGATGTCAGACTCGAAAGAAAACATGTACGTATTTATAGATATTTTTGTAAAAAGTATTTAGATTGCTATTTTGTGATAGCACACAGCTGATTTCTGTTGTCTGTGTATTTGGTATTTGTCTTGGTCTTGTTTGATTTTAACTTAGTTTAAACGCTAAAACAAAAAGCAAAGCAAAGTATTTGAAAAATGGAAACGAGTACACTAATCGCCATTATCCTCATACGACGGCACTTAAATAGTGGTTACTACACAAAATAATATTTGCGTCCTTATTCAATAATTAGACCATAACCCTTTCTACTACATTTGAAAGGGCTACTCTCTCATTTTCTTATTCTTCCACTATCTTATTTATTTCAAGTGGTTTTAAATTTATTTAAACATTTGATCTTCGGTTACGTAATCTTTTGATTAATGCAATAAAATATATTGCGCCATCAATATATACCTACCCAATTTTAACCTTCAGTACATATAGGTTATACGCTCTTTATCAGCGTGAACTATTTTTTCCTACTTAACGGTATAAGATTAAACTAGGCTTGTTTCTTTCGAATAACTCGATCCTTCAAATCATTTAAAGTGAATCACATCCGGTCAGTAGTTTTGTGTGATACTATAGCAAACTGACAAACTGATAGACAACCATCTATAAATCATTTGGATTGATGTGCCTCTAATTACATAGATCAATAAAATAATTTATCCTAATAATAATAATAATGTCCTCCAGACCGAATTTTCGGTAACGGCGGCCAATCTTACGGAGACTAGCCATCTGCACAGGAGATATTATAGTGCACAAGTATGTGCGCAAACACAAGTGCACTCTCTGTTCCCTAACTCTCAAGATCCGATGGGACGGATAATCCCACACGACCGGAGAGAGATCAGGCGCAGGACCATCGGCTTTACGTGCTTTCCGAGGCACGGGGGTGTCTAACACCGCCAACTTCCTAACTCCGAGCTCGTATTGAGATTTCTTAATAGAAAAACTCAATTCGTTTTTGTTGGCCCGACGCGGGATTCGAACCCGAGACCTCATGCACAGCAGTCACATTCACTACCGCTGCACCACGGAGGCAGTTATAAAGAGTTACGTCCTAATAAAGAGCTACAGTAATGTAAGTGTTTCACGTCTCGATATACCCATTCACAAATATACAGACATGACTCTACATAAGAAAATAAACTCTTAAGTGTGTAATTTTACTTAAATCTTAGTTCGATCAAGTGAGGCGCGGTGATTATGTACAAAGTTCTTCAAAGTTTATCCAATTTTCGCATCAACAACATTCAAAGGACCAAGTTTGTCGAAGTGTGAGCACTGCGATGATTTAAACTTGGTGTGTCCTATTCAGGAAACTTCAGCGTGTCGAGTGTTTTTTTATAGTAACTTCAACTGGCTGGGTCGTAACTTTCATAGCTATTTTATGGGTAATATAAAAACAGAGATTTGATTCAATGTTTAGTGTAAAATTGATTTAAAAGTTTTTATTTTTATAACAATTTATTAGTTAAGGGACTGTAGTATATTTGCTAAAATATTAAACATGTAATAATAAAAATAATAAATAATTGTTACATAACTTACCAGGTTTATATAATTACATAATTTAAGAACCGCAAACTAGCATTTTCAACACTTTCAAAACTAGCATTTTGCTGAGTTGCGACCAATTTGCAGTAAGATTTGTTTTTCTTTTTTTGTAATTAACTGTGTCTGATGTATGTAGTGCATAATTCTGCTGCAACTAAATGTATTTTCTTTCTTCTTTCTTTCTTTCTAAAAAACGTTGCTTTCATCAGGGAATTCTTTAGTTATAAATGAGTAAAATATCGTATACCTACATAGTTAAAATGAATAAAAATAAAAAGAAGCACGAAAATATTTACGTAATGGTTAACGCACAGTGTGTGAATATAGAAAATAAGGTATTAGTTAAGGAGAGAGTCTGCTAGTGTCTTTCTCTCTATGTGAGTGTGTGTATGTGTGTGTAGGGTGTGTGTGTGTGGGGTGTGAACACGCGCGTTTGCGTATAGGTGAATTTAGTTTGGTACTCCCAGGCTGAGCTAGCTCATTGCTGTAACACTAATATACTTAGAGTAGAAGTGGGCGCCTTCTAAATATATTAGAAGTGTGATATGTGTTATCTTCATGATAATTTTTCTACACTAATGAGAGTGTTGGGAGGAAATCCTGCAATGACGACTAATAGAGTCAAATGGAATATAAACACATATTACGCCAACGCCAAATAACATGAGATAAGTTTTGAGAAATGATGACAATTATTCATTAGTATGCGTGTGGGTTGGGTTTATTCACTACACGAATGGCGTAAGCTTAGGTATTAGGTCGCCTCGTCACTGTTACAAAGTTTGTGTGATCGAGAGTTAGTTGTTCGTAGTGGGTGTTCTTTCTGTCCGTTGTTTGAGTCTCGCGCGACACTGGAATTATTAATAGTACGGCAGTAGACTTTTAATATAATGAAAACTAATAAAAATAAATATAAAAATGTATGAACTATTGAGCTATTATTTTGACATTAACGCACAGCTTTAAATGCATTAACCGCATCAAAGTCGACACCTATATCAGTTATAACATGCATACAACACACATGTTCCCCGTAATAGAAGGTGAGGATATTGTCATTTTCCATTCCAAAATTCCATGCTGCATCTAAGAATTGGCTGACACAAAAATCCAATAACCTTTTGCCTGATCCAGGAATCGAACCTGAGCCTTACGATCATAAGTTTTCCACATGACAGGCCGTGAGAGGCGTTAGCACAAAATCTGCAACAGACTTACAGAAATGAATCGATCGATAGCAATAGACTCAACCTAAGATATTAAAACATAACTGGCGAAATGTATATAACAACTTTGGTCTTTGTTATACGTATGTCCCAAAAATAATGAGTAATCCTGAAACACCTTACAACACACACTTTAAAACACCACCGCTCTTGGAGGTCCAAAATAAAACAAGAAGAAAGAAATGACAGTTCTCCTCTCCGTCAAAGTTAAAATAATAATATATATTACCACATTCTATGATGAAACTAGATTGCTTATACTACGGTTAAAAAGCTGTTATATATTTGGAAATACATTCTTATTCCAATAGTTATATTTATAAGCTGTTTCAGAATTATCCATTCTTTACGGTTCATCATAAATACACACAAGTCACATAAGTCTAAATCCCTAAAAAGCTAGGTAGAAAAGTAACCTAACATTGTTCCCAAAAATAATATATAAGATAAGAATTACGCCATATATTCACAGTTTCAGTGAGAGGAGTTTTTATGATATCCGTTACAAGCGTAAGAGGTCGCCAGAGTCGTATAAACATCATAACTTTATGGAATATTATCTTTGCACACTTATTTTTGTATTTATGTTATTTCTACGCCACGCATAGCTCTGAATATTCAAATATATATAGATGTCAGCTAAAATAATAATAATCAAACTAGACTGCATAGTAGGCGTATAGTTCTTGCAACTCACGATGGCGAGCGGGCTATGTATGTGTGTGTGTAAGTGTCGCTCGCAACTGACCGCTCTGTCAAACATGCATACTACCGCACTGTGCATGTACACGTAAAGCCCGCTCGCCTTCGGGAGTTGCAAGAACTGTAGTAGTTCGAGTGGTGGCCTTGCCTAACCAACAGTATGAATTAGATCTACAAATACTAGTTTCATACCTGGGTGTTCTTTGTGTCCATTATTTAAATGTTTGAAAAGTCCACTTCGACACAAGAATTATTCCTGGTGAAGAAATAGTCCAAGAAAAGCAGTAAATGAAAAGTTAAAGAAATACCTTAATTTTTTAACAAAATCAATTTTCTATTACGCAGTCAATACGTACGTCAATACGTGTCGTCGTTTGTGCATTGTCGGCACAGGCGACGACACATGCTAACGTACCGTTCAAAGAATACCCAGACAAGGCACAACTATTTTTGGACTAAACAAATAGTTTCGTGTGGGATTGAACTCATAGCACTCGGCACAGGGGCTGCGGCGAGGCGACTACTTAAATCACTACGCCATACGTGCAGTAAATACCTGTAGTAAGTACATTCTGGTCTAATTCACCTTTTTCAATACTGCAGGTGGTAATCAGCGTTTTATTTATTTATTTATAATAATAAGGTACTTACACTATGGATATAACCGTGAGTATATATGTTTGCCTATTAAAAGTGTATACAGCATTCACATTATATAGGCAACATTAAAAGTAAACTTAAACTAAATTGAAATATGAAAAAATAATAGTTATATAAAAGTAAGTCAAGTTTAATTTCATTCCAGTTCATTATCGATCGAAAACTATTCTAGAAATCTGTGTCCTCACATGACTCCACCCAGAATGGTTAGAGAACAGTAACTTCGCATAATTGAGTTACATCCGAGCCGGCAGCCGAAGCGCGCCGGCTAACAGAATTACTCGCGTCAAGTACTCAAGCCGAGATGTAATTGAAATCTTTGTTTAGTTAACTAGTTCTACAGTGAAAGCATTTTAGTTGCATTGAAGATTTAAGCAATCGTTTTTAGGTGCTGCTTACGCATTACACTGTACGTTTAACGCGGAACGGCTAAGCCACATATTTTGACTGGAATGTAGAGTTTGTGTTTAAGACTTAGGGCGCGTAGAGTTATAAGCTTGGCTCTACATGAGATCTGCTAACTTTTTGACAGTGCGAGCCATATGGTCTCGTCTTGGCAACATTTTACATGAAAATTTCACTTATTTTTGTAAGTTGCTTATGACAATATTTATTTATTTTGTCATTTATTTTTTGTGGTGTATTTCTTGCACATCAGAGGTGCCTTTTTTATAGTCCACTCTGTATATTTGCCTTTTTCTTTATCGGGTACACATAAGTTTTGCGCGTTTTGCGCGCGCTTGATTCCATCTCCTAATTTGAAGGATGGGGGTGATTTACTAAAAATCCTGAAACTGTATTTTGGAGTGAAACTTCTTTATCGACGTATGGGAGAAATTTTGTAGCAGTGTAAAAAAAAATCGTCACGTTTTTCGGTTACGCGCCATGTTGCTTTTTTATCAAAGTTTAGTATAGTGACGTAAAGAATATAATGTAATATATGTATTTATAATAATAACAACAATATATTAGTTTTGAAGTTTGGTTTGAAATAAGAATAACAATATATTAATTTGAAAGTGATAAAATAAAAAGACTTATTCAAATTTAAGTGAATTTACAAGAAAAGTGAGAGTGATTATATATTTCGTTTTATAAATTCAACACGTATGAGCATGATTTTAATATTTATTTGAGGTTAACCTCACTTTTTGATTGTAAGTATCAGTGAATGTATATAAATCTGTTAAAATTAGCAAGTATTAATAAATATGACTGTAAATCTAGTGAACATTATTAATTCTAAAAACAATAAAAAATATAAATTAAATAATAATTTAAAAATAAAACAAAACACGATTAGAAAATAAAAATATGTATACGTACATCTTTTTTAATTATTCGTTTTTAATGATTTATTTATTCATTTTTAATTTTATAAAATCGTTGCATTTCTACAAGATTAACTGTCATCATATAATTGTATTACTTTGAAAAGATAATTCCAATTATTTATTCATAACTTGTGTAATTGATTAAGTCACTAAATATCTGCTTTGAATTATTTTTATTAAGTTATGAAATAAATATTAATATTAAAGTTAGTTAAATAATTTTTGTTAACTAATTAACTAATTAATGTCGTAAAGAAGTTTCACTTCTTACCTGTGTACTCTGGTACACACACACATTTTTTTATTATTTATAACAAGTCCCTATATCAATTGCCAGACCTCTAGCTCAAAATTTGCAGAAGTCTAATACAAACTTCCACCACCTTGTCTAAGGGGTTGGAGTGTGAAAGTTCCATAAAGTTCACAATACATTTGCGGGACTCGGCATACGTTTTTTTAATAAATTACCTATTAATATAATTAATTTACCATTGTTTAAATTTAAAAACGCTGTTAAAAAGCAACTTATTCGGAAGGGTTATTATTCAGTCAACGACTACTTAAATGACAAAAACTCATGGAGCTAGTTGCTTGTTGCATACAGGATTCAAAGATCTGTATTACTTATAAGTCAATTTAAGCCTTTGCATAGTCACAAAGTGTAAGTGTATGCGCCATCATGCCATCCTACTGTCTATTTTAGATTTATATTAAATATATATCTTAGCTCAAATTATTTCCTCTCTATAATATTATTAAGTTATTATTGTTATTATCTTTAGTTTTTTATAGTCAGTAGTATATGGCATAATGGCTGTAACACCTTGTTAATTTGAGTTGTAAAATACTGAAATTATATTTAACTGGCGATTTAAAAGAGTGGCCGTGAGTTTCTTGCAGGTTTCTTCTCATAGGCTCTACCCTTTGCCTGAACCTAGCAACTAACCTAAATGTAGCTTCAATAACTTAGTAAACTCACTAACCTATATACTTTGACGTTCATAAGTGTTACTTTGTGACCTAAATGAATAAATGATTTTGACTTTGACCATGTTGTAGAAATTATTTGTTGTTTGTTTAATATTATTCTAAGAATATTCAAATTATTATGACGAACGCAATACACTGGATGTGCCGTCGTGATGACAATGAAACCATTGCGCCAACCGTGCTATTAATACTACCACAATTCTCAAACAAACACATGTACTATATCTAATACCATTAGAGATGGAACATATAGCAGTAGTTATTTATCGATATTAGGTACTGTGTAGCCTAATTCCTCATCCAACTCATAGAATAGTAAAAAGTTTTTCGCATAAGACCTTATTTGTCACAATATAGGAATATTTGTGTTCTATTTCTCACATCGAGCCTCCAAGTCCGGCTGAATAAATAGAAAGGCTAGTGATGTGCCTATTTTATTAATATTATTTTGGTATTGATGGTTACTTTGACACTGACAGATAAGAATATTAATATTGCGCGTTACTTTCATAGTGTGTATGTTAACTGAGAGACCACACTTAGAATATGTAGAACAAATTATTAAGTATTTAGTAGTAGACTTAAAACAATTATAGATTTAATTTTAGGATTCATAAACACAGTTTGAGCCCTGCATTTAAACTTTCTCACTGCTGGGGACTGGCCTTTTCTTGTTGTGAGAAGGATTAGTTTTATAGTCAATCACACAAGCATAGTGCGGGTTGCTAGACTTCACATATCTTCGACAACACCATGTAGAACTATCAGACATGCAGGTTTCCTCAGGATGTTTTCCTTCACCGTTAAAGCGAGCGATATAAAAACACAAAAGTCTCTACTACAGCGCTTCAAATGTGGTCTCTCGTTTCTGACAGAGGAGACTCAGCTAGATCTCAGCAAGTGCAAGCAAGTGTCTTATGCAATTAGGTATATAGAAAATACTCATTTGTTAAAAACCATTACAAAATAGTTAAAAATTTTCTGTCAAGGACTAAAACTAAAGTGAAAATATCTCGAAAAGCACCTCAAATATCTTTTGATTTTTTAAATTAATACTGAGCAAACGGTAATGTGATTCATCAAAATAAAATTGTGGCCAACTGCGTCAATGCAAAGCCATGAAAAAATGTATGTGAACAATTAAATAAAATGCGTTTTTAAATAGAAGGAGAATTTCCTTTTCAATTTTGCGTTCAAAAATAACTTTGACATTGTTACGTTGTACATGCATACATACATAACTAATAATCAAACAGAACCTTCTCTGCTCCATTTATCCCAAGGGGCTATCGAAATTCCATATGTCAATCGAAATATCAACAATCAGATCTTTATCTTATCTTATCTTATGTGGGGGCCAGTCAGTGCAGACCGGCGACACTTCGACCCAGTGGGATCTTTTGTGTCGACACTCTCCCAATAACGACTGCCATAGATGTTCATGGCAGCCGGGACCAACGGCTTAACGTGCTTTCCGAGGCACGGAGCAGGCGATAATTGTCAATCAATACGCACATAATTTCGAAAAGTCATATAACTTCCGAAAGTCAGAGGTGCGCGACGTGGGTTCGAACCCGAGACCCTCTGCATTGCAGTCTGTTGGTCTCCCCACTGAGCTATCGCTGCTCTAATCAGATCTTTACAAAGGGGACATATCGTGATCGACACGCATTATTGAATGAATAATCATCGATTTAATTCGACTACTACCCTTGCAATGGCAGTAAACTAGTATAATATTATTTTCGTTTTTTAATTAACCTATGCAATCTCAGCGGCACACCGGCGGCCAAACACAATAGGTTTTCTTTTATGTTTGACATTCCAATAAAAAACAGGTTAAAGATAAGTTACAACACTATTCTCACGGCTATATCCCCGAAAACGTAGGCAGACCACCTACATCAGAGTCACCTACATTTTGCCAGCTAAGTTTTTAGATCCCAATTGGGCAAGTCTATTATCGTCTACTGACCACTTCATACTTCATACATAATAACACTTTGCTGAATCCGGGATCGAACCCGAGACCTCGTGCTCAATAGTGGTATACACTACCGTTGCGACACCGATGTAGGCATCACGGTAAACCTCAATCTATCCTTCTTATATACCTATTTATATTCATAGCACAGAGATTTAGGTGTCTTTTATAAAACCAAGTTGTGTGCATTGACCCCAAGTAAGGTCATTGCACCTCTCTTGCTTTAAACATAAATCTAAAATGTCGACAACTGTAGAATTTTGCAATTCCACAGTGTTGACCGCAGATTAAATATGTGTATATAAAAACCTTCGTACACCCTTGTACTCTTATGAAAGCAAAATTTCAGCTCTCTCACTCGCTTTTAAACATAATATTTAAAGCAGCCACTGAAATTGTGCACTTACAGGTAAAAATAGTATTTTAAAATATTAAATGGCATCATATTATTTCTTATATTTTCAGTACAAATTATGTTGTTAATATAATTTTAATCGTCCTTCTAATTCCGTAATATTTTGCAATTATATTTGCTTGAGTTTCGGTCAAGTATGGATTATCTTAAAAATTAACAAAATAATTTTGATGGCTTTATTCAAACAGTTATGGCTTATTAAGACAACGAGTCTGGTAATTTTTAGATAGACTTTAAGCCTTAAATAGAAACACATATTATAAAACAAGTAATTATTAAAAATAATAAATAATATATGTTATTAATCACATTATAGAGTCTAAACTAGTTTAAAAACAAATTTTTTAAATTACCAACTCATCATTATCCTCTTGCCCTAGTCCAAATTTATTTGGGACCGGCGCAGTATGTCCTTCGCTTTCATACTTCTCTGTCCTGATCCCTTTCCCTTTAAAATTACTAAATAAGACCAGTTATAAAAGTAAATACAAAACAAGAATTAAAAAATAGCCGCAATTATAAAACTGCAATATTTTATCCAACTATTAGGCAAATACCTAATAATTGGATGCCAATACCCAATATTTCGGTAACAGTAGCCTCACTACAAAGGACGTCCTACGATTTGGCCACAATAATTTCTAGTCTAGCAGACATCGGTATAATAAAACTGTTTACAGGAAAGATGTGGTTTTATTGGTACAATTTATGGTAATAATAAACTGTTGATGATCGGTGCTTGTTATTTCTGAGATAATTCTTGTAGAATGACTTACATGACTAATTATGGTGTATAATGGTGTGATATGGTTTTATTATTTAACCAAGATTTTGCCTTTAATAGATAGATACTCTAGACGTATAAACAAAGGTGGTACGCTTAACTCGTTCTGACATGACATGAATTAGCGTGCTTTTAATAAATCCACCAACAATCCTTAAAGCCTGGTTTTGAACTACATCCAATTTCTGTATATGCAAGTTAGCGCTATTGTCTTAAATATAACAACCAACATCAATTCTACTTCTAATCAACGCTATATACATTATATGTAGATGAATTGGATGAATACCCCATGAAGATCCTGATATGAACTTTAATAGGTTTAGATACCTACTTGAAAGTTAATAGTTTAATTTCATTAATATGATTGTTTTGACCAGCGCAATGATCTATCAAGCTATATGCCCAAATATTTTATTATTTTTGGTTAATATCGGCCCCGTATATTAACTGACTGAAGCAGCGATAGAGGAGAAGATGGGAGAGGCTGTCGGACTGCCACGCAGCGGTTCCAAGTTCGATACCTATATATAATAATAACAGCCCTATATATGAAATGGACCACTACTGGGCATCATCTCACTGTTTCGTCTCAGCGCGATGCATCTTCAAAACCGTTTGGTAAATTGTCGACGCATATTTTGTGCTTGAAGCGGTATACTGCAAGTTGTAGTACGCCCGGGTCCCACGACGAGGCTGTCCCCATCCAGTTCGATATTGTCAACCATTTTCTATTGCAATAATAGGCAATTCGAGACGGGCTGCAATATCGTCGCGTTGTTTTTATTCTGTGTACACGTAAGTGGATGCTCCTATTACATAATAAACTACTATTAGAGAAATTAAACTACTATATACGGATTTTATCGCGTTGTTTATTTGACACTTTATTACATAATTTAGAAACTGTTACACTACTATTACTATTAAAGTTTACTAATTTTTAAGCTAATTAAATTATTGAAACTATTAATATTATTTATATTTATACTTTCCCCGACGTTTCGGTTGCTTTTCAGCAGCCATGGTCACGGGGAGTCTACCCTTGACCATGGCTGGCATGGCAATAAAGTGTCAAATAAACAACGCGATAAAATTAGTATATAGTAGTTTAATTTCAATGAATACCATTCGCGTAAATAGAAGACAATACTACTATTAGAGGCTAACTTTAAAATATTATTTATTGCTTAGTGTTTTATGACTGGTTAGTGGTTTAATGGTTGCAGCTCCTTACAGTAAAGACTTGTAAATATACAATACTGTAAACTTGGCGATTGAAAATAGTGGCCGTGAGTTTCTTGTCAGATCTTCTCATTCGTTCTACGCCCTTGCTTTGCTGAACATGGCGACAGGTAAATGTAAATGTTAATTCACATTAATAAGTGTAACTTGACGTTCATAAGTGTTACTTTGTCACCTAAATGAATAAATATATTTTGATTTTGATTTGAATAGATTTTGAGGGTGCGTGGCGGATTCTCTCTTCCCAATAATTTTATATATTACTAGCTTTTGCCCGCGGCTTCGCTCGCGTTAATTTACAATTTGACAATCAATTCGGGTTGTACTCTGCTTGTAATAATATAATTCAAGCATGATTCGAAAGACACGTGGCGCCATCTATTATCATAAGAACGTTATTGTTGCTTTCCTCGGGAACAGTAATTTTTTTCGGGATGAAAGGTAGCCTATGTCCGTTCCTGTACACCTGACAACGTTTATGCAAAATTTCAGAATGTTCGGTTCAGTGGTTTAGGCGTGAAAAGGTAACAAACAAACAAAAAAACAACCTCATTTTCGCTTTTTACCGACTTCAAAAAAGGAGGAGGTATTCAATTCGTCTGTATTTTTTTTTTAATGTTTGTTGCCTCGTTTCTTTCGACTGGGTGAACCGATTTTGATGATTCTTTTTTATTTGAAAGCTGGTGCTTCCCGTGTGGTCCCATTCAATTTTTATCAAGATTAGACTATTCGTTTTCGAGTTATACTTAATAATGCGTATTTGGCTACATTGATGATGATGATGATTTTAGTGAACCTTGCCAAATATGAGAATATTTGGCAAGGTTCACTAAAATCCGAGAAATAAACAAAATTTTAACAAAAAAGAAAACCGACTTCAAATAAGAATATTCTAAAACTTAAAATACACTAAAAAGTTAATAAATAATTGCATATTCTTGTGAATAATTAAATTATTGTTATTATTGGAGTCGGTGTCAGCCAAGGTAGGTTTGTAACTAATTAAACATTAGATGTCTTACTATAATCATAACAAAACATTGGCATGCACAATTACACACATAGACGCAGCACGCGGCGCGGGCGGCTGACACCGACTCCAAAAATAACAATAATTTAATTATTCACAAGAATATGCAATTATTTATTAACTTTTTAGTGCATTTTAAGTTTTAGAATATTCTTATTTGAAGTCGGTTTTCTTTTTTGTTAAAATTTTGTTTATATAATATTAGTTAGGAAGTTAGGATACTAATAAACAAGATATATATAAAATTGACAATTAATGATTCAACCAAATATTCTAATCGTACAATCGCAACGACCAAACGTAACGTAACGAGTATTACACAATCGCATCGTAACAGTTACGATCGCCGACGATTTGCACAATAAACTGACCACAGTACGCCTCTCGCATTAATACCACATCCGTGCTTAATCGAAATTTTATTAACCGTAAACAGCCGAGGGAATAATAGCACTTATTGGTGTTACATTTGCACTTTAAAGCGTGGTATTGCTGGATTTTAAAATGGACTATGTTTATGTATAGTTTGTTTGATGATGGTGATGTCATGACTGTTTCCTGGAGGGGAATCTCTAGATTCCTACATACACGCCGTGATTCAACGAATACTTACACTATTGTGTAAGTGTTCGTCTCGCTAAGGCAGTTGCGCCAAAAGTTGTGGTTACGAGACAGGAGAAAAATTGTTTTATTAATTGTATGGAGTATGGGTGTTCTTTGTTGTTTGAATGTTATTAAAGTCTCCTGATACAAAATATTTATGACCCTCCTTATCGATTTCAATGACGTCGCCTTCAGAAATGATGGATATTTACTACTACTAGACCGAACTTGGTCTTAAATGTCCTACTACACGTGTGGCAGTAGAGTTGGCCTGCGGAGTTGTATGTATCCGTGTAAGAGGGTTTAGGTCTCTATTTAAGTTTTTGGCGTTTTAAGTCAATAAAAAGGATTTATATAGGTTAAAGGGCCACCAGGCACAGTTCCAGACTCCGATCTGCTACTAAGATTTTTTGACACACATATTGAACCTCAGACAGCATATATAACATTCGCATACTCAGTAGTCGATCCCAATTAGTATTTAAAACTATCTTCAGATTATAAACAGTGCATTGTCATAGATTTTAAGTATTTATAGATTTAGAATACAAATCAAAATTTTTTTCAGTACACCATTAATTTTGCTTAAATTTTTATTGGATGCACAATGTTTTCTGATATCCTACCTAATATTATAAATGCGTATGTGAGATTGGTTGTTTGTTACGCTTTCACGCCTTAACAATCTCACCGATCATTACAGAACTGATAGAGAACAGAAGAACCTTTCATCCAGAAAAAGTAAAAGGAATCTATTTCCAAGGGATAGAAGGTTATTGACAAAAACTAAATTAACGCGAGCAAAGCCGCAGGCAAAATCTAGTTGGAAATAATGTTTGTAGAAAATCAATATTACTTACTATAGTCGAGCCACTCACAAAGCTCTCGGTACAATCACACAATTCATTTGTGAAGGTAAATAAACACACATATATGTGTGTAAACATTGTACCAGGCGATCGTTTGACGCGGATATTTTTAGATTATATTACTCGGAGCTGCGATTGCTGACCAGGTGGCGACCCTACTATGTGCGCCAATTTGAAACGGAATATTGCGAATTATTGAGCTTTGTCGGTGGCTAGAAGCTCGCCTGACTTCACGCAGGTTGTACGTAGTCCCCTTTACTAATAAACGAAGAATAAAGTTATATGCTATGTGGTATAAACAAAACTATTGTTTTCCAATATTATGCCTTACATCAAATGCACTAAGGCATAGTATTACTAAACAATATTTTGTTTATACTACGTATAACTTTTTCTTCGTTTATAAGTATCGGATTCAGTGTCTATGTCCATCTAGAATAATATACCTTTACCTGTGTTCCAGATAGTTACTTCGTTTTTGCCACTACCCCAAGTGTTGTGTGTTAGATCCACTCACGGAACGGCAACGGAAATTATGTGATCCACAAATAGTTGTACCGGAACTGGGTGTTTTCATGTCCGTAGTTTCAATTATTATTCATAGTGCGGAAGGCACTTAGTTAATATGAACCTTGAACCATAATTACACGCAAATACTTACCTACCTTGTTGATCCTAAAGTATTTAAAGCATAAGTTAAGAAACAACAATATATTTTTTCTTCCAGAGAATTCGTAGTATGTAGGTGCAACAGAAACCTTTATATTGCAATATTAATTATTTTCCTTTATTAAAATAGCGACGTGGCCCGTGACAAGAAATTGATTGCATAACTGCCAGACTGCTTAGCATATCAAAATAAGGCTGAAGTAAAACCTAATGTAATATACCACTGAGAAACTTTTAGTGACATAAAGACGAGATATGTATGACTAAACCGTGGAATGAACTGTCGCCTGCGGTATTTCCGGACCAATACGACCTACAAAACTTCAAGAAAAGAGCGTACTCTTTTTTAAAAGGCCGGCAACGTATTTGTAACTCCTCTGGTGTTGCGGGTGTCCATGGGCGGCGGTAATCGCTTACCATCAGGCGATCCGTCTGCTCGTTTGCCACCTATATCTTAAAAAAGTAATAATAATTTCCTTTATTATAAAAAAACTGGCTCGGTAGCACAGCGGTATTGAATACGATAGCTATGTCTGAGATCCCGGGTTTGATTAGATAGAACTGTTCCTAGACGACAATAAGCTCGCACCTTACTACATTAGACTTAATATTATAGCTAGTGGAATATGGGTACGCCAATATTCCACTAGTTTACACCTTTACATGCTTCGAAAATAGAGACGTATGTTATACATATGTGTATGTGTCAAAATTGAATAATCTGTGTTGGGACTACCTCGCTACTGCAGTGCCTCAGCAATGTTCGCCGAAGCACGAACTGATTGCTTTTACACAATAATGCGCAAGCGTTGCACTTCTTTAGTTCGCAGGGTGCGGGCTAGTTCCAACACAGTGCTGGCAATGATTGCGGACAGGTTAGACTGTCCTTATATGCGAAGGAGGACATACATGTCGCAGCGACAAAAGTTAAATAATTAAAAACTAACACTTAGGCTAAGTTTTACTAACAACTATGAGCTTTGTGAACTTGCAAAAAACGATTTATTATTATTTATTATTATTGAAAGTATATATAATAATATATATATATATATATATATTACGTTTACTCGATTCCATTTTTACAAGTGAAAGCACATTGCTACAGATAGGCGATCGCGGTCTGGATATGTCTATTTGAAATTTGGATCCAAAGGAAAAACTTATAAAAAGTAGTCCTTTTTTCAAAATGACATTACTCAGGTAACCGTTATTCGGGTTTAGTATCTACAATCAAGAAGTTACATAACGAAATTTAAAAAAATCTGAGTACATACATTTCTTGGTATGAACAGTCGCTCCAATGCTTCGGCATTTACGTTTTATCTCATCTATTGTTTTATATGAGAGGAGGAACAGAGGCGATCATTCGCTAATGGCGCGGGACGCTAATGGTCCGATGGTCTCGATCGCAGATTGCGTTGTGATCGTTGCAGTTTGCGCTTCACTTAATACCTAATAGTCCACAAAAATAACCGCACTATAAACCAACAAGAATTAGAAAAATAATGACTTTATGATAGAGAAGTTTATTGTAAATACATAACGTTATACGGATTTATCTTTTAAATTGTTTTTAAACTTTTAGAACTATTTTTAAATTTACACTTAGAGAATTGTATGTATCTTATAATATCACCTTCCTTTGATTTCATATAATTCTTCATAATTACCTTTTATGTAACGACTACTTTGGGTTACAAATTACTAGTTGTTATTAAGCGGGGGTGAAATCGATGTCTATAAACATCATTCACACTTTACTAATCACATCTGGCAGAAACAATTAATATAATTGAATATAGTGTTAAACTATAATTATTGATATATATGCTAAAAACTTTATGAACAGTCGATATGTATCCGAAAAGGCACGTTTGGCTGTCCATAGAGGACTATTAGTGCCCACACTTATGTATGGAAGTGAAAGTTGGGTATGGCAAAAGAAGCATGAGAGCAGAATAAATGCTGTAGAAATGAGAGCGTTGAGAAGCATATGTGGTATGACTCTGAAAGATAGAATAAGAAATAGTGTGATTAGAGAGAGATGCGACATGAAAGTGGATATAGTTACAAGAATAGAAAAGGGTATGTTAAGCTGGTTTGGACATGTAGAAAGAATGGACGAGGAAAGACTGACTAAGAAAGTTTATAAGGCTAGTGTGAATGGAACAGTCGCAAGAGGAAAACCTAGGCGAACGTTTCTCGACCAGATCGGAGGCGTTCTGGACAAAGGCCAGGTTAAGAGCTCCTTGAACCGACGGGCGTGTATGAGGAATGTGATGAAAGTGAATGAAGCCAGAGAAGTGTGTCAGGATCGTAGCAAATGGAAATCCGTAGTCTCTGCCTACCCCTCTGGGCAACAGGCGTGAATCTATGTATGTATGTATGTATATGCTAAAAAGAAAACTAATGCAATGGAACTTTTAATCATAAAAGTGCAATCATCTGGCCATGCTTTCGCCAGCGCGAATTATATTAAAGGACGTACATATATTTTTTAAATGTAGTCAAGTGTCATCCAAATCCGTTTAACGGTTAATTATATGATAACAAATATCATGTACATTATAACTAACTTATACCCAATATATTTAAAAAACCAATATTATAAAAGGTGGTAAAAAGTGATTTAAAAATTTAATCTAGTAATAGGCATCATAGAACTCCTCCGCATCAGATTTAACTGATAGACAGCTGAGAGGACTAGCAGCATGGCCATATTGAATTGCAATGCAAATACAAATTGCATCCTGTCTGTGAAATAAAAAGCCACGAAAAACACCAATCATCTTTTTTGCTATTAACAAGTTATATTTATATCTAATATTAGGGGAATGGAATTGACTGTTAACACGTTCGTTTAGTGCGCTAACATCAAGTATTCAATTCAGTATAATGTCTTGTAAAACAAGTGACTTCATTCTAACAGAAATTCGCGAAACTGTAAAATATTTATCGTCAACAAAGCGTCTTTATTGTGCATTAACGTTTATGCACCTGTTAATGACCTGCCATTCTACAGTCGCTATATAAGCCTATGTCTCATGAGCGGCAACAAGTTTCAATTGAATAAGTAATTTTATGTACAGAAGAAGCCAAAATTTGGGAAGTGCGACAAGGATTTAATACTCAGCTTCCACAAAAAAGCAAGAAAAACCGGCCAAGTGCGAGTCGGACCATTATCTATAAAAACGGCAAAAAAATCACGTTTGTTGTATGGAAGCCTCCTTATATATTTATTTTATTCTATTTTTAGTACTTGTTGTTATAGCGGCAACAGAAATACATCATCTGTGAAAATTTCAACTCTTTAACTATTACGGTTCATGAGATACAGCCTGGTGACAGACGGACAGACGGACGGACAGCGGAGTGTTAATAATAGGGTCCCGTTTTACCCTTTGGGTACGGAACCCTAAAAAGGCCTTCATAAGAATTCCCACTAACATTACTTCAAAGCCTAAATTCCTATACCTTTTCGTGTAGGTCAAAAACTATTCGGTGTCGCTACTTCCTTGCTTTTTAAGGCCTCCAAGACTTTGAATCCGACCCTATGTATCTCGAGTATACTATCAGGTACATACATAGAAAATTTATCTTTATGTAGGTATTGTATTTCTATTTTTATCATATATTTTTATGAGATTAAATATAATCACCACCAAAAATACTAATTGCGCAACAAAATATGCTTACAAAAATATATCATAACGAGCACCTATACGCCTCAAATCACTGCATTCCGTCTCGCAAGGGTTAGGTTATGTTAGGTTCCTTCTTAAACCCACCCTAAAACAGGAGCCCCGCTGAGCGGGGCTCCGTCGACTTAGTTTAATCTCTTTAAATATATTTTGGCGTGCAATTAGTATTTTTGGTAAGCATATGTTGCTGTGCAATTAGTATTTTTTTGCTGTGCAGTTAGATACTACCCTTTTTTTATTAGAGAACGAATATGTACTTAAAGCAGTAACTAAATGCTTTTATAATAAATTTGTTGTATACTAGCGATAGCCTAGTGTGAGACCAGGTGTAGAAGTAGATTCCATATCTGACTTTTCGAAACTATGTGCGTATTAAATGGTTAATAAAAAATTAATCGTGAGGAAACCTGCATTTCTGTGAGCTCCCCATAATGTTCTCGAAGATATGTGAAGTCTGCCTACCCGCACCAGACCAGCATGGTGGACTATGGTCTAACCCTTCTCATACTGAGAAGAGGCCCATGCCCAGCAGTAGGACTGTTACAGGACTGATATTATTATAAAAATATATTATTATTGTTTACTGATGGATAAGGTGCGGAACGTTCACATCCGCGGTAGTTATAAAGTTGCACCCATCGCCGACAAAGTCAAGGAGAGACGCTTTCACGCCTTAAATACTCGACCGATCAACATGAAATTTTGCATACACGTTGTCAGGGGTACAGAATAGGCCATAGGGTACCTTTCATCCAGAAAAATAACTGTTGCAAACCTAACCTACATTTACGCGAGCGACGCCGCGGGTGAAAACTAGTTATTATACATATATATTTATATTAGTGTTCAATGTAGATATGGGAGTATCAAATACTCTATGATGTCTTATGTCGTAGTTGTTCGAGATTTTGTGCGATGATGGATATTTAGTTAATTATTATTTATATTCTGAACCTCGTATTGTACTAATGTAGGCAGATGTACCAATAAAATATAATGTATATTATGTGTGGTAATATTAATATTTATGACGGTGTAGTAGTTTAAGTGATCGCCTCGCCTCTGTCACCGCACCGAGTGTTGTGGGTTCGAACCCCACGCGGGACAAAAATTTATGTATCCACAAACGGTTGTTCCGAGTGTGGATGTTCTTTTTGTCCGTTGTTTGAATGTGTGTAAAGTCTCCCGCAATACAGGAATTATTCCTAGTGCGGGTAGTCATTTTTAAAGAGACAAAATTTTAACAAAAAAAAGCGGACTTCAAAAAAGAATATTCTAAAACTTAAAATGCACTAAAAAGTTAATAAATAATTGCATATTCTTGTGAATAATTAAATTATTGTTATTTTTGGAGTCGGTGTCAGCCGCCCGCGCCACGTGCTGCGTCTATGTGTGCAATTGTGCATGCCAATGTTATGTTATGATTATAGTAAGACATCATGTTTAATTAGTTACAAACCTACCTTGGCTGACACCGACTCCAATAATAACAATAATTTAATTATTCACAAGAACATGCAATTATTTATTAACTTTTTAGTGCATTTTAAGTTTTAGAATATTCTTTTTTGAAGTCGGTTTTTTTTTTGTTAAAATTTTGTTTATTTCTCGGTTTTTAGTGAACCTTGCCAAATATGAGAACATCATCAATGTAGCCAAATACGGATTATTAAGGATAACTCGAAAACGAATGGTCAAATCTCGATCAAAATTAAATGGGACCACACGGAAAGCACCAGCTTTCAAATAAAAAAGAATCATCAAAATCGGTTCACCCAGTCGAAAGAAACGAGGTAACAAACATAAAAAAAATACAGACGAATTGAGTACCTCCTCCTTTTTTTGAAGTCGGTTAAAAATTGAAAAAGTGATTTATGATAGCTATAAGCTTTACAACGATTTGGTGTATACCGTAATGTTGTAGATTTGTTTTTAATAACAAATAAATATTCCGAAATATTCATAGTTTAATCTACCTTTGCCATGATTGTAATTAGTCGTGTCAATCTAATGTTGGGCAAAACTCTCTTTCAACAAGACTCTAAATACAGTTCTTTTATTATGTACTTATATAAAATAAAATTGTATCTGGTTGGTGTTTGTATATAGAAAATATTTAATAAAAATTATGTGAAGGATCTTTATACAAGCAAGAAGAAACCAACACAGTTCTTTTTAGCATCTTTGTCTATATGTATGTTTGTATGCGTATCTCGTAAAAACTACTGCACGCAATTGAAAACGACTTTCATGGTTCTATTGCTAGAGGTCTAATTAAAAATCTGGTGCATGTTTCTTTTTGACAGCCTATCTAGAAGTCAAGTACATGCCAAAGAAAGAAAAATATAGGTAGGCAGTAGGTAACTATTTCCAAATTCCACACGTACAGCCGGCCAAAAATGTGGTCTGCCACTCTGGTTACATTTGAAAGTCATGAAAGAACAAGGTTGTTTTTCCTCTGCAATAATATTATGACAGTGACCATTGCTCACTTTATGACGTATTTTCATTAGTACCTACTGGTAACCGCGATAGTCTAGTTGGATTGGATTACCAGACAGGGGTTTTGAATTCGATACCTAGGCACGCACTTCTTACTTTTTGAAGTTATCTGCGTATAAAATAGTTAATTACAGCCCGATTTGACGGCGAAGGAAAACATCGTGAAGAAACCTGCATGTCTGCGAGATCTTCATAATATTCTCAAAGATATGTGAATTCTGCCAACCCACATTGGGCCGGCTTGGTGGAATATGGCCTTAATCATTTCAAAGTAAGGAGAGGCCCGTGGCCAGCAGTAGGACAGGTTATTATGAATAGTAGAGCCTCGCTAATTTCAGCATGAATGGGCCGGCTCAACCGGGGAAGGACTACCCTCTCACAGAATATCGACGTGAAATACCAGTATTCCTACTGTTGTGTTTCGTTCGGTGAGTGAGAGTGCCGGAGGCCCAATCACCCTCTTTCCCCCTTCCCGTTCCTTCTCCTTCCCACTTCCTTTTATTCCTAAAGGGTCGCCAACGCGCAAGTGATGCCTCTGGTGTTGCAGGCGTCCTTAGGCTACGGTTACCACTTCACATCAGGTGGGCCGTATGCTAGTTTGCCACCTAAGTCGTATAAAAAAAGAAAACGTCATGCCCTGTGTCAAGTTAGAAAAGCCAACATACATTTTACAGAAACTTTTGTCAAAACTGGTAGACCAGTTTCAAAGCCGACTATACAAAGTCTCGGGCAGAAACTAGTCTATAATAAATAGCCTAGTCGCCCAGTGGAAAGTTTTATTGTAGCGTATTTTATCGCTTTCCCACTAAACGTTGCTTGCGTGGTTGACCGCAAATTCCAAACCAAAGCTTAAGCCGTGCTATAATGGACTACCCATGACAGTCTACCGCGCAGATTCGGTCGGTAAAATAAGTAGCCAATCATTAAATATATTTTTAAGAGTTTTATATGAACAGCAATATAAGACTGGCCGGACGGCGCAGCGGGTATGTGGTCGCCTTGTTGCTTCCACCTCGCTGAGTGTTTTGGGATCGAATCCCACACTGTAAAATTTTCTGTGTGATCTACAAAATATTGTTTTGAGTCTGTACTTTGTGTTCGTGAATTGGATGTTTGTATAATAAACCGCGATACAGTGTCTGGTCCAGTTACCTTTTTCTTTAAATAATACAAGATTATTTATAGCTTTTGCTTGTTTGTGTGTGTGTATGATGGCAGTCGCGGTACATTCATATAAGGGTAACTACTTGTCATGACTAAAATAATGTGATGTTTTGGATTGGGGATGGCCTATTTTTTCAATTGAAGATAGACTATTATTTGTATTTTCTAAGCCGTCCTTCTGACATACAACAGATACAGTAGGCATACCACGAAGCGTAAATACCTTTGTCCAAATAACGAAATAAAGTCACTTTAAAAAAGATATCTAAAGAAGCTTTGCGATAGATGTAATCTTAATATTTCGTTCGCCGAAAATTTCGGATAGGCATTTTTATGCTACAGTACATTTTCTTTCACCAAGAACTGTTTCAGATTCTGGATATACTAATTTATTCCAGACAATTTAAATGAAACTCCTATGAAACTTAACTCGACTCGATTTTTCAATCCGAGTGACAATCGGCTGTAGTATTACGTAAACTTACATCTAAACCGATGACAAACCACCCAAACTTCCATGAAAATCAATAACACAAGCAAACATTTCACAATACCAAATTCTCGGGAACATCATGAAAGCTATTTCTGTTATTTTCCTGTTATTCCGTTTTAACTGTTATTTACATAATAACTCCGGACCGCAGGTGGTACTTCGACAGTTTATCGATAATTTCGCGAAACCATCGTTGTATTGTACTACACACGGAACAGTAAATATTAAGGAACGAAGAAAGCGCATACAAGTGTCATACGTGCCATAGTTCTGGACAAATGACTATGTATAAAGAAACCGACTTTATTGAGATACATGCAGACTCAAACCAGTCAGTCGTACGGGACGAGCCTGTTTCGTCTACCAAGCATTTTTCTAGGCTACCCGCTGCTTCTGAGAATTTCATATATACTGCCAGAACTGAAAATATAGTATCTACTTCTGAATTCCACGATATTGCGGACAAAAGCTTATTTTTCAAAAGCGCCTTAGTCTGGAATGCTTATGAAGTTATCAAAACGCATGGCAAGGTATGCCGACAACCAGATATCAAACTACGCCAAGAACTATAAAAACTGATGGCAATACCTACCTTCTACCCTTTTAGCGATATAAGATATGTATAAATATCTCGATGGCGTAGTGGTTAGTGTAACCGACTGCCACGGCTGAGGTCACGGGTTCAATTCCCGCACAAGTCAAACATTTGTGTGCATGAACATTGATGTTTGTTTTGGACTGGGTGTTTCTATGTGTAATATGTATGTATTTACAAAAAAGGTATATACATATGTATGTGTATCCATTGTGTAGTACCCATAGTACAAGCTCTGCTTAGTTTGGGCTGGATGGTGTTGTGTGTATGTGGTAGAATATTATTATTATAGAATAATAAATAAACATTTTTCCTATGCTAGGGTAACTGGTTCGAGATAGCCTCGATTCTTGAGCAAAGTGCTATTTATATATTTTTGTTAAGAAATTCTCAGTAGACGGTAACAGACTCGCTATTCATTAGATAAAAATGGTAGCTGATGAAATATAGCTACATACCCCTGAAACGATATAGGCGAAAGACTGTATGAATGTACGTATCAAGTAATAAAAATACATAATATGATTAGGACCCCGGCACTCTCATACACTGAACGAGACACAACAGTAGGAATACTGCTATTCCACGTCGATATTCTGTGAGAGGGTAGTCCTTCCCCGGTCGAGCCGCCCATTCATGCTGAAATTAGCGAGGCTCTACTACTCATAATAAACTGTCCTACTGCTGGCCACGGACCTCTCCTTACTTTGAAATGATTAAGGCCATATTCCACCAAGCCGGCCCAATGTGGGTTGGCAGAATTCACATATCTTTGAGAATATTATGAAGATCTCGCAGACATGCAGATTTCTTCACGATGTTTTCCTTCGCCGTCAAATCGGGCTGTAATTAACTACTTAATACGCAGATAACTTCGAAAAGTAAGAAGTGCGTGCCTAGGTATCGAATTCAAGACCCCTGTCTGGTAATCCAATCCAACTAGACTATCGCGGTTACCAGTAGGTACTAAGGAAAATTACCACCTCATCCATTCGTACAGATTTCTACCTACTCCTTGCTTCCCGCATCTGTTACATCTCTGACTGTCACAGTTTATGACGGAACACCTGTTATTTGTCCATGAATATGTGCCGTTTAATGCTCCTAAGTGCGAAATGTTTATAGTCAGATATTATAAAATCAGTCATTATAGTCAGCATTACCGCAGCCATTATTTCATATTGGAGCGGGCTTAACCCTGACCTGGATTGAATATTTGCTAACTATTAATTTATTTAGTAGTAAGTCGCAAACGCTTCAGCGTTTAGAAGTAAATAGTCATTTATTGCTTAATAAATAGTACAATTGCGATGATTGTGATCTTCAGTTTGTAACGTACTAGCTTTTGCACGCGTCGTCGCTCGCTCGGGAACAGTACTTTATTGGATGAAACGTACGTCTATGTCTTCTTCTATATCTCTGTAACGTGTATACAAAATTTCATGATGATCGGTCGACTAGTTAAGGTGTGCAAGCGTAACAAACTCATAAACTCACATTCACATCCCTACATATTATAAAACAGTCTCCCGCCGCCGCTGACTATCTGTTCACGATAAACTCAGAAACTACTGAACGGATTTTCATGCAGTTTTCACCAATAGACAGAGTGATTCATAAGGCTGGTTTAGATGTATAATTTTCGGGTTTTGTATTACCTGTGCGAAGCCGGGGCCGGTCGCTAGTTTATAATTCTAAATATCCAAAATTTTTTTTGATGTTCTCTCTATTTAAGAGTGTATTTCATATATAAGCAATTCATAATATCGATACGTGAAAAATAAAAGCGCAGTAGTAGTATATCGGTGGGGTATATCACTATTGTCGCAAGCCTGCACTAGCAGCTATGTCACACAATGATATCGATGCACTTTTTCTATTTCACCGTCATTTGATAATGACTTCTACTACCTAGTTTAAAAGGCTTCTATTTTAATTATCTTCGAATAGTAATAACGTAACTTAAACATTCAAATAATAAAAGATCTTCTAGTTTGTTTATTTGGTTGAACGCGCTATTCTCAGGAACGAATCCCGAGTGGGGCGGTATGCATCAGCAGCATTTCCACACTCCCAAAAAAAAAAGAAATGGTGTTTTGTCCACGTTCATCCCACTGTAACGCATATACTGAAACAAAGAGTATCTCATACTAGCGATCCGCCCCGGCTTCGCACGGGTAGTACAAAACCTTAACAAATTATACACCTAAACCTTGAATCACTCTGTCTATTGGTGAAAATCGCATGAAAATCCGTTCAGTAGTTTTTGAGCTTATCACGAACAGACAGAAGCGGCGATGGACTTCGTTTTATGATAATATGTAGTGATCTAGAATGTAATTAAACCATAGCTGTAAGCCAATTTTCATCTTAATCTTTTAACGTTTCGCGCGTGATTTATAAAAATCCAAACGTCATCACAAACTATCACATTTCCTTTTTTTTTGAGTTTATTAGCCACTTAATTTACGAATCACTAGTATATTGAAATTAAACAACTTTATACTGATATTATCGCGTTGTTTATTTTTTATAAAACTCTATTTAAGCTATATAAATTATATTTAAATCTTTTCAAATTTTGTTTTTTTTTTACACCTTTCCCGTCGTTTTGGTTGCTTTTCAACAGCCATGTTCACGGGGAAACTTATTTTTATTTATAATTACTTGTATTCTTGTGAAACCCTCCAGATACGCTTGGATGCATATTTTATGAGTGAGTTTACTTCGGAAAACCCACTCATAATACATACATTCAAGCTTAACCCGCAACAAGTCGCAAGTTCGAGTCCACGATCACTCGATCGCATACAATACCTTATCTTTTGGGGTATCATCGGTTGTCACATTTATAAATGTCTGTGTCAAGTTTCATCTAAATCATTGTAATTCTATCCACGTGATTTAGTGAAAACACCCTGCACCGATCCTGACTCCTGACTGCAAGGATGGCGTAGCGGTTTAAGTGGTTGCCTCGCCACTGCCATTGCGCCAAGTGTTGCGGGTTCGAATCCCACACGAGACAAAACTTTGTATTATCCACAAATGAAATTCTGATACTGGGTGTTATTTGTGATCATTGTTTGAATAATAATAATAATATTCTATTACATACACACAACACCATCTAGCCCAAACTAAGCAGAGCTTGTACTATGGGTATTACACAATGAATAAACATATACAGGTACTTTTGTTTTTGTAAATACATACATATTATACATGTGAATGTTTGTAAAGTTCCCCGCGACTACAGTACATAAATATACAGTATTGTAACTCGGCCGTATCCTTGAAATAAATGCCTACAGCCGCGCGGCGCGGTACGTAAACATGCGATAGGACTGCCCTCCTACAGCATTTTAATTAAATCTGCCTACTTTGAGTTTCTATCTGGTTAATATGTTGTAAGCTGGCTATCTAAGCTCGATTTATATAATACATAGTTTCCTATTTTGAATCAGTATAAACGAAGTAACTAAATTTTGGTAAGGTAAATTCACGCGACCAAATATTACGTAAGTTGAAAACATGATTTTTTGTTTGTGTAGATATTGTGTTGTTTTTAGTGTCATTTGATAGGTTTAGGTCTAAAACGGATAGGGCAAAAGAAATTGTGTAAATAGGGTAATCCGTTTAAAAGTTATTAGGGATTTTCGATAGTGAAAATTGTCAAATGTAAAATTTTATGTTTTTGTTCTGTAAACTTTTTGTATTGTAATAGGCTATACTTGTAATTATTTTTGGTAAAAAAATCGCGCGGTTACTGTTTAAAAAACAACACACCGTCCCTTCGACACTGCGGTGCATTTGCGACTGGTTGCGTGTCGAGCGCATGCCGACGCCGAGGCGCGTAGGTATGACTCGAGTTCCGACCGTTTGTATGAAGACAGATTACTGTATATTTATGTACTGTGCCGCGACACAGAAATTATGCCCAGTGTACATAATTTTATCATTGGTGGTATTAAAATCGAAACTCCTATGCATTTTAAATCGAGCAGTACTAAAGTACTTAAAACTAGAAAAAGAAAAGCTTCAATTAATTAGTTGTTGTTTCGAATTAAATAAAACCTCAGCATCAGTAACAAATGTAGTCGTAGCTTAAATCGTATTTCCCGCGGGAGTAGCATCGATTGTTCGAGCGTCCGCCTAATTAGCTCGAAGTGCGCTCTGATACCAACAAATTGAAGTTGCTTGTATTGAACGACGCTGGGTATCTGGTATCGGTCTTGATTATTGTGATTGAAAATGCAAAACGACATTTTAAATCTACTGGTTAATGTATTGGGATTGAAAATTGAACTTTCGATTTAAATTAAATAAGTATGATTTATCTTTACAATTTCATAATTTGAATTTTCAATACGGGTGTTGTGTAAAGTATTTTGTCTGCAGTTGGATTTCATCCTGTATCCCGAGAGGCTTTAAACATCCAAACGACGGACAAAAAACATCCTAACTCGGAAAATCTATTAGTAAATTACACATTTTTTAAGGTTTAAAACATTTATTTTCTCAAAAGATTTACAAATCACTTACTAAAAAATACTTATAATTAAATATACATTAAGCCGATGGCGTAGCGAGTAAGTATTATAAAAGTTCTAAAACTTATTCGCTAATTACGTGTTAATAATATAATTATTAATAATTACTAGAAACAGGGTAGTTGCAAAAACCTTCAAATCAAATCAAAACATCATTTATTTGCGAATATGGGTACCATGGTCAATATGTTACAATTATATTTGGTTTATCCATACTCCACCCTGGGGCATGCAAATATTAAAAAATATAATAATAATAAGAATATAATAATATATAAAAAAGAAACAAAAGAACAATTAAAAGTCATATGATGTCAAACAAAAAAAAAACAATTGATAAATTATTATGTCAATCATTAATATCAATGCATTTGTCATCTAGATATTCCTTAATATGCTTTGTCCACTAATATATTTTTAATTTAACTTTGAAGGCATTTATGTTTTTTTATTTACATATATGTCCTGGGTTTTTATTATAAATTCTAAATGACATACAAAATATACTTTTATTTAATAGAGTTGTCTTGTTTAGCACAGTTTTTATTTTGTATTGATGACGAGTGCCTTGTAGATGATTAAAAATATGCATATTTTTCTTCGTACCAGAGCTAAGCAGTGCATCGTCGCTTTGTTCAAATGTGAGAGATGATTATTGTTTTTCGTGTCACGTGATCAGGTACACTTCCAGACTACGTCGTGCTACCGAGATTTTTTTAACTATTTGGTAGAAAATCTTAATAATTAATAACAGTTCCGCCGACCCATACACCACCATTGCACCACCGAGGTCAGAGAAAATCTAAAGAAAAACGTTTATCAGCACGACAAGCTATAACAAATGAAAAACATTTCGCACACTTATCTATGACGTGTCATCAAATCGTGACTTGAATAATAATTGCAACGAATGAAAACGAAAACAAATTTTTGAATGCATAACAGTACCTACAATTTTCAAACCAATCAATATTGTTTCTGGTGAATCGGTAGCGCAATGGACATTGGACTTAAAAAAAAATTATTACGTTTGCTAACATTTCGCAAATCGTCATTTATTTATTTAGGTCCAGCCTCTAACCCCCTTCGGCGTACAAGCGTAATTCTATGTGTGTATATCTGCAGTTGTGTAGTAGTAAATTACAAAAGATTACAACAATGGCTTTGAAGTCGGTTGAAAAAACGCACAACACTATAAAATATTCACCATTAAAATGTCTGCAGGGAGACATAAACAAACCGTTCAGGTAATAATGTCAGAACTGGTGAAAAATAACAGTGATGTAAGCAGATACTAGCCGTGACCTAGTCGCAGAATACTGTACTATTTGTAATCTTTTAGTAGCTTGCGTTTTGTATTCGTAATATATACATATATATTAATTTATTTCGATACTAAAGGATAATTGTAAAAAATGGAGTGGTAGGTGGCCTTGTTGATCATATAATAATGTCAGCCCTGTATTAACCTGTCCCATTGCTGGGCACGAGCCTCTTCCCAGTGTGAGAAGGGTGAGGACCCGCATTGGGCCAGCGTGGTCGACTATGGAGACGACCACGCTGGCCCAATGCGGGTTGGCAGACTTCACATATCTTCGAGAACATTATGGAGAACTCTCAGACATGCAGGTTTATCATAATGTCACTATTTCACTGGCTCACTATTACAAGGTTCTGTGTTATTTTTTTTACTTTGGGCAAATGAGGTTTAAAATTTGCATATCAGTAAAAATAACATAAAAAGTAACTTAGAACTATTTGCGATTTAATATTCTGAGGTGGTAAGTGCTTCCATATATTACTATATTATTCTAAACAAAAAGGAATGACATATAGAAGCATGCACTATTCATAACTATTTTTTTCAAAAAATGTAACACAGAACCTTGTAATATTGGACCGGCGATTTATTTTTAAGCAATTTCAATTTTAGCATCGTGCCAAGTGTTATTGGTAAAAAAAAAGTCACTACGCTGCTAAAACAAAACACAAACATTTATAAATTATTGATTGTTTTACTATACTTGAGTACTATACTTTGAATTCTTCTTTCTAGACCACTCAATTTACTCTATGTTCGTTTCTGTTGTACTGATATAAAAATATAGTCAGGTAAACCATAACCTAGCTACATATTAATTTGAACTTCGAGCTCATAAGATATGACAGAGGCATTTAATCATTCGGTGTTTAAGTGATACTGGTACAAATAGAAAAGAGACTCTCTAGGAAACAAGGGTGAGTCTATACATCTACAATTCACAGACAGGACCTTGAAACAATTCTCTAATAGTACCTACAGATAAATTAAAAAAACATTTATTGTTTTGTTTTCCAACGATAGAAAGCGTTCACCGTCAAAATGTTTCGAGTTGCACGCTCAGTAATAAATGTCCAAATAAAGCTATCTTGTTTTTCTCAACGATGTTTATAAGCTCGCAGGTAGACAAACAGACCTTGACCGAGAGCTAGCGAGTACACAGAGTAATATTGATACGTTCAGCTCTTTATACTTTGGGAGTTTAATAGCTTAGCTGCTGTACACAGTGACGTAACAGACTCAATGTCTGTGTTAATAAAACTGCAAATAAACTGTTTGGACATACATATTAGTCTCACAATTATGTCAGCTAAAAGGTAGGTTGGTAAGTCATGCAACGTGAATATAAAAGTAACTGACTGTGCGTGATTTAGCAAAAACACTATGGATTTTAATACAGTCACAGTTTGGTGACTAACCTAAATGTAAATTCAGTAACTTATAAACTTTGATATTCATACGTGTTACTTTGTGACCCAAATGAATTAATGGTAATTGTAAAGTTTTAATTTGACTTAACTTAAAATACAAGTCAAATTTCATTTAAATTGGTTAAGAAGATCTTAAATTGTGTGCTGGGTGATAGTTGCGGGCAAACTGATCATTCCGCAGAAGCGGGCGTGGATATAAACAAGTTTTGAAATTAAAATTGTTATTGAAATCCAATATATAAAAACAACAATAATAACTATGTAATGGCTGCAGTCGTATTCAACTGTGACGTAGCCATTAGCACTCACATCAATGGACATAGTGGAAACCAGTAGGTCTACCATGAAAATGTCTATCCGAAATTCAGGCTGAATGAAAATATCATACTATAAATTTTTTATTGATTATTAGATAAAGAGAGTCTAGTAGAGTCAGCCTCAAATAAAATGAAATTTGATTGAACGGATGGCGTAGTAGTTTAAGTGGACTGCCACTGCACCGAGTGTTGTGGCTTCAAATCTCACACGGTACAAAACTTTTTGTGATTTACAAATGGTTGTTCCGAGTCTTGGTGTTCTTTGTGTCCGTTGTTTGAATGTTTGTGAAGTCCCCCGCGACACACGAATTATTCCTAGTGCGAAAGTTGTCTCTTTTTGAATAAATAAAGGGTAATAATCGCAATCGTTGCATAAAATTGTTTCAATGGGTGCTTCTTCGAGCAAGGCATTCTTTGGTGATTTGCGTGGCAATTTTCAAATTTAAAATATACGTAAAAGTATTATTTTTTATAGAAGAGGCACCTCAGAGAGCGGTATACTTACAGAGATAATCGAGTTTAAAAAAAATTGAGGCCACGCAAATCACAAAACATGCCACGAAAATGATATTTTCTTAATTTATCTTTCTAAAATAGGTTATTATTTTACTTCATATTTAAAAGAAGTTATTATGATATCAGGTAAAAGAATAAGTAAGTAAGTAACACAGAAATCATTTTCTAAAGCATTTTATTTATATTACAATCAGTCAAGCACTATTTATTCTTTGTTAAAGACATTACAAACATATTATAATACTTATATAATAATAAAAAATAACAATTTCTCTTATTACAATCAGTCATTTGTTAGGAACATACTCAGTTTCAATTATCACAATCATTTGCTTATATTACTAATAATTCTTAAAAAAATGAATAATCGGAACTGTCCGAGTTTTCATCGGCTTCGTTGTTAAGACAGGAGATCAAAGCTCTAGTACTACCATTACAAAACTCAAAGTTATTTTATTTGCATGGCCAATAATTGATTTGTGTGGGTCAAAACTACCATGTAAACCACGCAAATCACGACCAAGAATATCAAAGTAAATACTTTTTTCTAAAAATATATAAAAACCTTTTAAGCAAATAAACTGTGTTTTGGTTTTAAGTTACGTTACCTTATATTTTTCGCTACAATATTTTATCCCATTAATAAATTCACAAACTCAGGAGAAAATTTCACCATGCAAATCAAAATTTTGAGCAACCATACCCACGCAACGAGGTTCTTACCTTAATTTTTCGGCAACGCGACGCGTCGTCACACTACCATCTGCCCGGCCGTCGAAACGCGACTAGTTGTAACGGGAATTATCTGAATGACGCAACATCGGGCCACGTAGAGTGCAAGTGAATTTACAATGATCCAAGCAAATTAGTAACTACCCCGCGACAGTTACATTTTAATTTTTTGTAGATAATGTAAGTCTTTTAGAACTACGGTCAAATTTTTCATAGCATTGTCATCTTCTTAGGACTTAGTGTTTTTTTTTTGGTAAGCATGTACCGTTTAGTTTAAAATATATAATTTACTAAGTGACTAGATCGGGGTTTGGGACACTCCACGAAAATCAAAGAATGGTATTTGATTTTTTTATGATTTTAAATATAAAGATAATTGAATAATAATCAATAACCCAGTTAGAAGAGGATTAAAGGTTTTCCCGAAAAAAAGTGGCTCGCCGACTTTTCGATTTCTATTCTTTTAAGGTGATGCCGCTCGAAAAACGTGTCTTAAAGAATGACCCCAATACTAAAACCAGTGAAACAACTAACTTTAAGACTGTAAACACCTATTCAAAACAAAATCTAAGTTAATATAGATTCTATATTAACTGTTACACAAAACGGAGTTTGAATTTGCAAAGTACATATTACTTCCTTAAGTAATCTAATTTTTAAGATAGCTTATAGGAAGTTGTCTAACTTCGACACGGAACAGCCGACATAAAACTTTGACTAGGTACATTTGAAGAACTTTTGGGCATGTTATTTCACAATCGTCAGACAGACATTTCATAATTTATTTATGACGATTTTGTCCGCGGCTTCGCTCGCGTAAATGTAGGTTAGATTATGTTAGAAAGCTAAATTAATTTTAAAATAAAATATTTCCTATGTTACTCGGTGATAATAAAGCTTTCTAATGGTGAAAGAATTGTTTAAATCGGTTAAGTATTTTTTGAGTTAAATACTTACAAACAAACAAAAAATCGAATCTTTTCTCTTTATAATATTAGTATATAAATAAATTACTTTAAACAGATACAAGGTTTACACGAAACGTATATTTTATTTCTTCATAGATTTTGCTTCGTTCCTGTTAATGTAGATTTTATCAACAAATTCCTATCCACAACAACAAGTACTTTTTCTGGATGATACCCTATGTCCTTTTCTATACCTCTAACGACGTGTATACGAAATTTCATGACGATCGATCGAGTAGTTAAGGCGTGAAAGCGTATCAAACAAACTCACATTCGCATTTATAATATACTAGCGATCCGCCCCGGCTTCGCCCGGCTAGTACAAAACCTTAAAAAATATACACCTAAAGCTACCTTATGAATCACAGACAGACAACAGACACACGCGGCGGGGTACTTTGTTTTATAATATGTAGTAAAGTTAGGAAGTGTGAATGAAGCCAGAGAAGTGTATCAGGATCGTAACAAATGGAAATCCATAGTATCTGCCTACCCCTCTGCAAAACAGGCTTGAATCTAAGTATGTATGTAAGGAAGTGCATATCCATGCAACTTGCAAGCAAGTCATATCTAAGATTTGTCGATATTAATAAACATCTGGTTTGACAAGCTGAGCCGCCTGCACTCCATTACGTTCCTAAAAACATAGCTCTTGTAATTTAGATGTAATATATGTACGTTTATCTACATTGGAGATATATACTGCCATCATAAGAAAAAAAAAGGCGTGTCTGCCAGTATTTTTATATCTATACTAATATTACAAAGACGGAAGATTTTTGTTTGGTTGTTTGTTTGCTTGAAATGGTTTAACTCAAAAACTACTCAACCGATTTTAATAATTCTTTCACCATTAGGAAGCTATATTAATGTAGGCTATATATTTTAAAAAGTACTGTTACTAACATAATCTAGCCTACTTTGACGCGAGTGAAGCCGCGAACAAAAGCTAGTTTAATATAATAACACTGGCAGATGCGTCTTTTTTACTGATTCCAAATACGTAAAACTCACATATGAAAAAAATTCAATGTTAAATACGCCTATTTTTTATGACGACAGTATAGGTAAGTCGGTAAGTCCATGTATGTTTATTTTCGGGCACGCCACGATCGTGGCGGTAAGTCCCTTTTTTGTTGAGTTTTGTGGAGTGAGGCGGCATGGCGCTCTCACCTTCCGGCTGACACATTTAATGACTGGCCACGGTTGCTTCAGCCAGTTCCTGTGTCGTATAAGCCGGCAAGACACGCCCGCTTGTCACCACTGCGCTGAATGTCGCGAGGTTGTTGAGGACACGGCGCTGCACACTTTGGCGGATTGCTCCGACTGGGCATCGCAGCTCCGTGACTTGGTCGCGGCATTTGGTTGCCTTCTCCCTCCCAGCCGTAGATCAATCCATGGTCCGGAGGGAGAGGTCGTGGAACGCCGTCGCCTTCTTTAGTAAGGAAGTAATTTCCATCAAGTAGCGGGAGAAGGAGCGCTTAAACCCTATCCTAACCGCAGAACCGGGCGCCGGAGAGCGCGAGATGACATCCAACCACCCTGAGGTTTGATCTGGGGTTGGTGGGTTTCGTGGGCCTGCCCGCCACCCGATGAGCACCAGGTCCGAGAGGCGGCGTGCGTGTTCCCACGCGCACCTCTATTTTTGGACACAAAATGGAGGTGAGAGGGTCTCAGGGGGACAGTAGGGATTAAAGTAGCGGTGGCCAAAGGGTGGGTCTTTTCGGGTAGTGGCCTGCTGTTTCATACGGCGCGGCGGGCCGAAACCTCGGCGGGGTCGCGATTGTATGTGAAAGTGATTCGCGCGGCCTCGCCGATTGCGGTTATGTCGATGAACACCGTGGTGGGTTTAGTCGGTATTACCGGTATATCACTCACCATCTTTCCCAGGTGAGGCAGACATAACCTCTCCGTCGCCCCACGGAGACGTCTGCGTCAATGCGGAATGCATTAGCAACAAGTAAAAAAATATTTTAATTACAACTACTACTACTAACTACTAATAACCTGTCAAATGTTGGAATACCAGTCATTGAAAACCTATTATGTCTGGTCACCAGTGTACCGTTACGACTCAATAGGTTAAAACCGCCAGCAATACGATTGCTTATACAAAAACACCTAAGGGAAACAATATTTAAATTCTAAACTCACACTGAAAATAGATTAACAATAATGATATCCATATTTAAAACAAACAGAGACAACCAACACCCCATCGGCATTAAAAATGCGCATACAAATAAACACATGCGCAACCTATTTACCATAGATGTAGGGTTGCCATAATAACTTCAGCTCTGTTTTACATATAATGAATGTTTCCGTTTATATACTACTAAATATGGCCGCGGTTTTGCTCGCATAAATTTAGGTTATGTCATTTTTCTTTCCCTCGGAAACCGTACCATTTTCTGGATAATAGGTGCCCTTTTTCTGTATCCCTTACGTGTATGCGAAATTTCATGACGATCAGTATTAGTTAGGATTTCCTAACATTAGTAACAATATTTTTTCTGGATGAAAGGTACCCAATGTCCTTTTCTGTTCCCCTGGCAACGTGTATGCAAAATTTCATGATGATCGGTCAAGTAGGCAGTTAAGGCATGAAAGCATATCAAACAAATAAATAAACACTCGCATTCGCATTTAAAATATTAGTTAAGATTAAGATAGGTATAATGGTATACCTGCTATGGTAGAAACCATACTATGGCTCACCAGATATCAGTGGTAGCGTTCACGTGGCTGAAACAAGAGTAAGGCAGCGAAAAATGCAGTCAACAGATTTCATTATAAACAATCCTCTGCCTGCGATTTCGCTTGCGTGTTATAATAATAATAATAATAAATTTATTTGCATAAAATGTGGTGGATACAAAGATGACAAAAATAACAAACAGCACAAAACACATTTCGCCATATTACAATAGTATGCAAATATTGAATGAGTACAATTTGTAGAATTCTAGTAAGGTTTCATTTACACAATTTAATATTTATTACTTAACATAAAGTATTTCTAAAATGATAAGACCCTGAGGCAAATTTATTTAGAAATTCGTTAACAGAGTAAAAACTTTCTTCAATCAGCCATTTTTTTAGTGCAGGGCAAAATTTATTGTACGGTAGTTTTACTATATCTTCAGGTATCGCAATGCCATATAGTAATAAAGTCAGAACGAAAGTGTCCTAGCAGAATAAAATGTAAAGCAGCGTGCCTAGTGCTAGTTATTTTTACGATGACACAATCCAAATGGTTACTGTGTTTAGCTCTCTGATTGGTCAAGAGCTAGGCGCGGGCCATTCAAAGCCCCCAACGTGACGTCATAAACGTGTCGATCACGGTAACGTAAAACAAACTCGCACTAGGCACTCTGACCTTTTACTTCACGACAACCCTTTTCCAGGATAAAAATTATAAATTAATATTCTGTGTCAAAACGTGTTTTAACTTTATGCAGAATTTCAAATCCGTTGTATTACGCGTAATTAAGTAATAAATATTCAAATCCCTTCACAAAACTTGACATCCATAATATCTATAGAATTAATACGAACGTACGAACAATGGTTTATACTCCTACATAAGTGTACAAAAGACAGCTTTGTCTAAGCTTTTGTCCTTAACAATAAACTTATTTTCATATTTGACAACCCTAAATGGAACCTTAGGAAAACAGAATAAATAACAATTCCGGAGCCAAAATAATAAAGTAAGATCTTGCCTTCAGTCTGAAAACTGGCGACGTTCACAGACCATAAAAATTTATCGACATCCGGTGGAAAGAATATTATACTAGATTTCGCCCGCGGCTTCGCTCGCGTAAATGTAGGTTAGGTTTGTAATAGTACTCTCCCCAACCGTAGATCTGGGCGCCGGAGTGCACGAGACAACCTCCATTCATCATGAGGTTTTACCTGGAGGTAGAGGGTTTCGTAGGCCTGCCTACCACCCGGTCAGCTCCAGGTCCGAAAGGCGGCGTACGTTTTCCCACGCGCGCCTCTCAATTGTGTGTACTTCGTCTATAATAATGTAGACAAGTAGGGAAGTAAACGTCTCTCTAAATAGGGTCGATTTGTGTTGTGGATTGACGTTTCATACGGCGCGGCGGACCGTAACCTCGGCGGGGTCGCGATTGCATGTGAAAGTTTCCGTCTGCGCCCGCCACCGCGGAGGGGTATGCGTCAATGCTTTAGCAAAGAGGTACTTTTTTCTGGATAACAGGTACCCTTTGTCCTTTTCTGTTCCACTAACAACGTGTATGCGAAGTTACATCATGATCGGTCGAGTAATGAAGGCGTGATAATGTAACAAACAAACAAACTCACATTTGCACTTATAACATTAGTTAGGATGACCTTTGATCGCTGTGTGAGAACTCGTTATCGGCGCTCTGTATGACTCCCTAGATTTATTTGGTGTTTATTTTATTGATGTCGTAATCTTGAATAATATGTTTGTCTATCTAAAGAGCCGAACGGAGTTCAGACTGTGTGACACTGTGAAGCTGAAAGATAAAGTTACGAAAGCATCGTTTTACTTCCAAAAAATGACTAAAAATTATACAGGCAAACAAAGGGTGATAGTGATGCTCTATATATAATTCGTAACGGGTATTAATGTTTATTATTAATTTAATGTTTACCTTTTGATGCTTCACGTTTCGACCAGTTGAGTCAGCTTGTGGGCACGAGATTAGTGTTGTACTAAATGACACTGAACTTTTATGTAACAGTTTGAATTGAATTGAAAACAAGCTTGCGGAATCTGTTACAGAGCGTTTTAAGCTTTGTCTACATTGCTAAGAAAGAAGTATCGGTAAATACCTCGCTTCTACTATCCGTCACCATTAAAATCACGTTGTATCAAAAGCACGGAGGTTCTAGCGTAGTTTAGACGTGTTGCTTATCAGGCTAGATGATGCCAGCCGCTGAAGTAAGTAGGTATAAAAGAAGACTAAAAATCTTATTAAAAATTAAATGTGCACCAATTGAGACGTTTCTTGGGTCCTTTCGAACTGCAAAGTATCGAGCAGGCTTGTAAAATAAATCGAGGTTTACATTTGATTAATAATATTAAGGTATACAACATACATCCGGATGTAACGTTTTATTTATAATAATGATTTTTAGTTTGAATCATTTTAAATAACGTATATAAAAGTATCTACTATATGACAATTTTTATACAAATGCTTTGTTTTTTATTCCTTTTGTTTGATTTATTATAATATATATTAAATTACAATAACTATACAAAACTTCATGAACATGTTAACGTAAATCGATAAATAATTTACAATCGAATATGATCAACTTCGTCCAGATGGTATATCTATGTATATATCCCATGGTATGTTTTACGGAGTATAATCTCATTGCTGCAATACTAACCAACCTTTTTATACATTTCATCCATCTTTTTTAATTCAAACGTTTCAATGTTATGATAATCTTGACAAGTGATTTTGAAATATTTTTACAAATAATGTTGTACTCGTTGTCTCTTTAATATAGTATTAAATTTTATTTAAACTTAATTATTGAAATCTTTAATAACTACTGTCAAAATTGTGTTAAAGCAAGTAACTTGTTACCCTTAGCTATCAACTGGAATTATAAAGTTATAAACCTTTATGCAAGGCAAGATACCGAAATAAAAATGATATTGTAACATATTTTCCTGGTCTGCGCTGAGTTTAGCAAAGGTTCAGTTTAAAAGATATTAATTATGTAAATATTTTATCACAGTTTATTTTAACCAGCTTTTACAACAACGGATTATTTATATTTACGCTTTCCTGGACTTTCGATTGCTTTTTAGCAGCTATGGTCACGAATAGACTAAGGCGGTATTTGTATCAATGTCTTGAAGTGTAGTTATTTCCAAGTACCTGAGTTTTATTATATTAATAGTGTTATTTACGCAGAATAGGCTCAGTCTCATAAAGTCTAGCTTGCCTTTGGGTTTGTATAAAGAAAGCAGTAAATATTACAGACAGGGTCCATAATGAACTAATTTGTTTTATAAGTCCATCTTTATATAACATTGTAGAATACAATAAAATGTTGAGTATTGAGTATTATAACCTGCAATGAAATCCGTATAAAGTAGCTGCATTCCAAAGTATAATTGTTTCGTGTGACATTATTATAGATTCTGGTTGCCTTAAACAGAGTCTATATACCACAAAAGAGCGGCAATCTAGCAACAATGAACGTGCTACGGACTATGTTTGGCGTGTGCAGCAGTTCGGCAGAAAAGGGCGAAGTCCACGATACGATCAAAAGAGTGTTTGGCAACGAAATGGTCATGAAAGATAACACAGACAAACATACGCAGTAAGTATATTGGTTCAGATTGGAGATAGAGAAATCTTTTGTTACTTAGTATTAGGTTAATCTGTCTAATCTTAGAACAATAGACATAAAGTGTTTACAAACTCCGGAACAGCTTTTCGTAGCTGTCTAACAGTGACGCTTTCTTACGTTTACGCAAATGTTACACTATTAAAAATCTATTGTGTCTGATCATTGGTGTGCTGCTGCGACTCAATAGGTTAAAGGATTACTCTCGCAGTGGGAATAACTCCTTTATTGCGTTACTTTAAAAACATTGACATAACGGACACAAGTACCACCTAGATTTAGAACAACTATAGGTGTTTTATGTCCTGTATTGGGAGGGAAGTAGAGCAAGACGGGTATTTAATACAATGTGGTTTGCGTGCAGTTTTTGAATTGAAAAGATTCAGGCAGATACCAGCGGTCGGCACGACTATCGTAGAGATTATTTACGAGAGGTTAAAGGAAAAGATTAAGGGCCCGTTTATATGGGACGCGGAGAGTCCGCCCGGACTCGTTGTTGGGAAGAATTTAAATGTTATAGCCTAGTTAATAGAGTTTAAATTTTCTATGAACGAATACTAGTAAGCGGCTAACAAGCGGCCACTGCGCGGCGGCCGCAAGAAAGTTTTCGTGTCGTCTAACTGCAGCCTTAAACAGGGCTTCTTGACTCACGCCCTAAATCATTATGGATATACTTTTGAGATGCGTAAACCTACAGATTAGAGTATATATATTTACATCTGTATTTTCCCAAAGGTGTAGATAAAGGTGTATCTCTGTCACATTTTGACAGCTATGTTTCTAGATCCCAATTAATAGTATGTATACTTATATAGATGCCCTCAAAGAGCAGCGATAGCTCAGTGGGGAAACCAACAGACTGCAATGCAGAGAGTCTCGGGTTCGAACCCACGTCGCGCCCCTCTGACTTTCGAAAGTTATATGACTTTTCGAAATTATGTGCGTATTGATTGACAATTATCACCTGCTCCGTGCCTCGGAAAGCACGTTAAGCCGTTGGTCCCGGCTGCCATGAACATCTATGGCAGTCGTTATTGGGAGAGTGTCGACACAAAAGATCCCACTGGGTTGAAGTGTCGCCGGTCTGCACTGACTGGCCCCCACATAAGATAAGATAAGATATACATGCCCTGCCTAACCTACTTTAAGTGGTTGCCTCGCAACTGCCACTGCGCCGAGTGTTATGGGTTCGAATCCCACACGGGACAAAAATGTATGTGATGCACAAATGGTTGTTCCGAGTTAGGTTCTTCTTTGTGTGCTTTGTTTGAATGTTTGTAAGGACCCCTGCGATACAGGAATTGTTCCTTGTGGAGGAGTAGTCATTTAAAAAAAAGGTGAGCAGCCTCTTGGAATTCGTAGGTCGTGGTGATAATATGAATTTAGCCTCGTAAGCTTTCGTTGTTAGGTATGCTACATACTTTAATTAGTTTATATTGTTCATGGTTTTCTTTGTCAGAAGAAGTAAGTACGTGAGTCACATTCGAGAGAACCTAACCAAAATGTTGGACGCCAAGGTGATGAGCCATAAACCCAAGTCTGGAAAGAAACAGGCGCCCGTTGTACAGTCAGAGGTAAATAATCAAATATCTACAAATCCATAAAGAATTTTCTGATTATATAGTAAATGGAAGAATGACAGGTTATTTTAAGGTATTTAAAAAATAAAAAACATTTCGTGATAGTTTTGTTTTAAATAAAATGTAAATATTTTTAATCGCCATAAATAATTAGTATGATAAAAAAACTTAATTTCTTCTTATAAAACTATTAATTTTAATTAAAATTGAATTATTAATAATCAGTGTTGCCACCTGTTACATTAATTACACATCGACATCGATTGTTCAAACTTAAAATTAAATTGTCAATGTCTTCCTGCGGTATGAGGTCTCGTGTTCTTTGCAAGTGTTCGTAAAGTTGATGTTCCGTCGTCAAATTTGGCGGGAAATCCCTCAAAGCTTTCGGTTTTAACATGTCCCAGGCATGCTCGATAGGATTTAAGTCGGGCGACTGTGCAGGCCAATCCAAAACTTGCATATCGTGGTCTTGGAGAGCGGCCGACACCAGCCGCGCCGTATGGGAAGGAGCATTATTGTGCATGAGTAGAAATTTCTGACCCATTTGGTTTCTGTGTGGGATAATAACAGGCTCTACTACGTCCTCGTGGTATTTTTGTGCAGTCATGCTGCCTTGGATCCAAACGAGCTGGGTTCGTCCGCCAAGACGAATTACTGCCCACATGATTGTCCCGCCTTAATATGAGTGGACCTCCTGGTGCCGTAGACGGCTAACTCTCCCTGGAGTTCTCCAAACGCGTGTTCTTCGTGAATCCGGTTGAAACCCTAACCGGGACTTATCGGTGAACAGCACCAAAGACCATTGTTCGTCACCCCATGGTAAATGCTGCCGAGCCCACGAAAGCCACCGACCGCGATTGCCACGTCGCAATGCTGGAACACTTAGCGGTCTTCGAGCATGAAGACGACCAACTTCATGCAACCTCCTTTACACGGTTTGGTCGCTTACAAGCAGCTGGTGGTCCTGGAACCTTTGTACTAGTTGCATCGCTGTGGTATTGGGTTGTCTTATAGCGGTTATTTCGAGAAATCCATCCTGTCTCTGCGTAGTAACACGATATCTACCCGTGTGCCGTAGCCAGATCCCCAGTACTGCGATGACGTGACCACAACCTTGATATCACATTTTGGCTAGTGTGTAGGGCCTCGCCCACGGCTCGTAACATTTCATCTCGACTCACATAATGACGTGACATTACTCTTAAAGCTCACACGTCACGTTAAATTAAAAAATAAATCACAATCTACCTAATCCCTTTTCATTAATTAATATCAATAAAACAATTTTAATTTTCTTGTCGTAACGAATTACTAACAACCTTGCGGGGGATTAAATTTTCTTTTTTAAATTAAAACGTAAAAATCACGTTATCTTTTTTACTTTTATTATAGGCCTTAAAATAACCTATCATTCTTCCATTTACTATACCAGAAAATTCTTCATAGATTTTTAGATATTTGATGAAATATAAAATATCCCTAGACTCTGTTAATGTGTGTATATTAAATATACTTATTATTAGCATACATACATAGTTTCCCCGAAGGGGGTGGGAGAAAAGTACACATTCAAATTTCGCCACCTATGATTTTAAGTCTAATGTAATAACGGGCGACCCTATTGCCATTTACATAGCTTTTGCCAGAGTTCATGCTGTAACTATTTCTATGTAGAAAAATCTGCTAATACTTCACCTGACACGAGAATCGAAGGCGAGACTCCATACACAGCAGTCCCATACACTATTGCTGCTATCGTCATCATAATACTCAGAGAAAACAGTATTTCGAGTGGAAGAGATATTGCCATGATAACCAACATAACGAAGTAAATAAAGCAACCTTTACTGTTGTGGTGAAAAATTCTTACGCTTCTATAGTGAAAGTAGACCAGGGTCGATAATTTCTGAAACCAAAAAAAATAATAGTAGGATGAAACTGAAAAATGATAAAAAAAAATTTCGTAAGCGAGCTTTTTTCGTTTTTTCGCATTCTGAGAAAATTTACCATAGTAATGTATATTTTTTTTACACCATTAGAAAGTAGAGATTTCAAAGAACAAAAAACTCCCCGAGTTTTTAAAAAAAGCAGATATTTTGACGGGTGAATTTTCGATTGAAAATTAGGGTGCTTTTTCGATATTAAGTCAAAATAAGCTGCAAAAATAAATATTTTAAATCAATAAAAATTCAGTGTGTTTCAGACATAAAAAGGTAAGTTTTCACCAAATTTCGAGAAAAAAATAATCTTTTGCAAAAGATAAAAATAAAAAACCAAAATCTTGGTTATCTGAATTTTCACATAAATTTTGAGGTTATGTGAAAAAAGTGTAAATACAAAAGTTGTAGATCTTTTTATTAACTACAACTTTGCTATTTAACTTTTTTCCATAGGACTTCTAGTTTTGCCGGAAATCGAGATAAACCGTTATTTACCCTAACCCCTCCACCCCCACCCACTTCCCGACCTCAGATCGCCCGTAAATTATTTTTCTTTAATTTTTGTTATATTCTCTTCCATTTCCAATGGGTTTCATCCTACTATCATTTTTTTTTACTTTTTACCATTATCAAAGGCTTCGGCACTGGTCTAAAGGTCCACTGTACCCACATTGTTTAAATTCACGTCACAAATAGAAAGAAACAAAATTTGTTTCTTTATGCTATTATTCCTAAAAATTTAACATTTATTAAGGTAATATTATGCAAAAGCAAACAATAGGCACTTACATTATTATTTCTAATAGATCTTAATGAATTTTCGAACTCAAAACAGGGTATTCAGCAAAATCTTAAATAATATGAAAAGGCTGGTAAACATGAAAAAATACATTTTATTTTAAACTTTCGTATGTGCTAGTCATAAACATAGTGAGCAAATTTTCTTAGAATAAGTAGTGCAAATAAGCAACTTGTAATTACTGCATAAGTATGCAGTCTTTTCTCTTCTGTTAGGGGGACATAAGGAGCATTTACTGCATAAGTATGCAGTCTTTTCTCTTCTGTTAGGGGGACATAAGGAGCATTTACTGCATAAGTATGCAGTCTTTTCTCTTCTGTTAGGCGGACATAAGGAGCATTACTTTCTTTTATACTTATCCAGTTTGTAAGCTTTGTTACTGGTTCTTGGGCTGGCAGTATTTTGATAATCATTTAACTCAAGTGGAATGGGGAGTCTTATGGTTGTAGTACCTCTCTCTCATATAGGGCTTACACAAAGTTAGTGCACGTCCTTTCCCCTATGATATTTTTGATATCTAGAGCTCCTGCTTAAATTTGCCATCACTACTATGCAAAATAAAAAAGAGAAACAAAAACAAAAGTTACGTATCTTTAATGGTGGGTCCAATGAACCCAGGCGTGTGACGATACTGGCCTCAGAAGTAGCGAGCGAAACCCGTCGGACCTACTGGGCATACTTAGGCTTTGTTAACTTTCAAAATTTAGCTGGTTCCGGTAGAACCCCGGCAGCTACACTTCTACCATTTTAATTTTTTTTTATCAAATCTCTATGAGCTAACCTTTTTTTTTACAAGTAGCAGTCGCTCAGTCGCTGAGCTTCTTAAAATATTATCTGCCTACATTGATAGGTGAAGTCAAGCCAACATTTTAGGTCTTCACTTCACTATCGAAAGCAAATAAATTTTCTCGTGGACTCCCGCTTACAAATTATGGATCCCCATTTTTTTGTCACGTTAACGTAGACCCCCGTCGAGTCTCCCGTGGACTAATGACCTAACGGATTGTATGGCCCAAATTGATGTTATATATACTTATTACCGAAAATGTTTTAATTGAATACATCACGCTACGCTATTGTCAAAACTATTGTCGATGGGTATTCGCGGTAATCATTTCAGATGGTTCTCGTCTTATGTTGACAATCTGTGTCAAACTGTAGTACTGAATGGGTACTCTTCCAGAATGACTCACATTCCCTCAGGAGTTCCTCAAGGCTCTTTACTAAGAAAAGAAAAGAGACCCTCTTTTGTTTAATATTTTTATTAACGATATCAATTCATGCTTCACTCGTTCTGAAATATTATTAATGCAAATGATATCAATATAATTAAAAAAAGTATCCATCCCTGTAGACACTCTATTATTACAGGACGATCTCATGCGCTTTCAAGACTATTGTCAGTTAAAAAAATTAGAGCTAAACGTCGCTAAGTGTTACGTGTGTTCATTTACACGCAAACCTAGTCCCATTCATTATGATTATAAGTTACTCCACACTTTCTTAACTTGAGTCCACACCATGAGTGATCTGGGAGTGATGTTCGACTCTAAGCTTCTATTTGACAAGCATAAAGATTGTTTGGTAAGTAAGGCCTCTAAAGCGCTGGGATTCGTTCTCAGAGTTGCACCAGAGTTTAGATACACATTCTTACGCAGATCACACCTGCTGTACACTCCCTTGGCAAGGACAAGATATAGGCAAAACTCATTTTTAATTAAAGCATGTCGAAAGTACAATGCTGCGAGCCAGGATGTTGACATGGATATTTTTAACACTGGCATCACTAAATTCAAAAGGTACTGTGCAATTCGTACTTCGCGAGTCAATTCTTGACACCAAAAGATAAAATAGACTGCAAAATGTAGTCACATGTTGTCATGTTTTGTATTTTTGTAGACATATTATTTGAATGTCATATCTTGTTTTCGTTCATTATGTATGTAGATAATATTTTTAATGTTTACCCTATGATAATTATTCTTAGTCATATATTTATTTATTTATTTTATGGAAACTACAGCTTTTTTACACAGATACATTACAAATTTTCTTAAGACTAACTCTAAGCCAATTACAGAATTCCACGACAATCACGAACGAACAAAAACGAATCAAAAACGAAGGCCAATTACAAGTTTTTACTTATATCTATAAGTAAAAGCTTGTAATTAGCCTTCATTTTCATATTGTTCTGTTTACTACTTTTATATAGCTGTAAGTTTTTTTAACATGTAAAATTAAATAAAAAATTAATTATTTGACACTAATAACATTTTAATCTAGGTATTTTTGCATATATTAAGTGTTATTCTTTATTACGAGAATAAACGTGTAAAAGTATATTACGCGATCGGGAAAGTTTATAATTTCCTTTAACAATAGCCTAACACTGTCTTATTTTCATGAAAGATTTACATTTTAACATGGTTAAAAAGATTATCATTATTGCTTGCAAACGATTTGAGCAATAATGTTATATCACAAGAATAAAAAAATAAAATGGATTTTCATGATTTGTCTGAAAACTACAAATATCTTCAAATTATTATAGAAGTCAGAAGTTTTTTTTTTATCTTTAATTTCTCTCTACTTTATATTAAAAGGTATTTCTCAACTATAATCGCATAAATTAAATTCTAACGCTTTTATTTTTCCTGTATAATTGACTTTTTCACTTACACGTTTATTCGATGGGGCCATCGATATATGTATGTCAATGACTGTACTGTATGCTAAACTTAAATCAGTCACACTTAATTATTAATCAACTTTATATAAGCGAAGACCTGTAATTGGCTTTCTGTCACTATTCTACTGTTAATCTATTAATTTAGCTGTAAGTCTTCCATAGAACAAATAAATAAATAAAAAGCAACTATAGCGAACCCTATAGCTATATCTTATATAATTTTGTCAACAGACATCAGAATCAATTGATGATAGGCCCGGCAGACTTGGACCGAAAATGGTAGTTTTTGACGCCTCTACTGGTTAGTTTAGTTATCAATATGTATTTTACTAGCAATTGATACAATAATCCTAATTTAATATTATATATGCGAATATGAGTTTGTTTGTTACGTTTTCACGCCTAACTACTGCACCGATCATCATGAAATTTCTCATACTCGTTGTCAGGGGAACAGTAAATTACATAGGGTACCTTTCATCCAGAATAAAGTACTGTTATTAACCTAAAATTTTTTTTTTTTTTACTTGGCCTAACGCGCGTAATGCATACCCTCTCGTCACAAGGGGAGGTGAGAGGGTTATGTCCGGCTCTCCCGTATTTCGGGCCTACGGACCAAAACCCCACGGTGTGCACGCTCGCTGCCTTGTGTAGTGGATGGGCCGCTGGCAAAAGTTACTACCTCAGCGACCCACCCAGCAGTCTACAACTCCTCGGTGACGCCCCGGCACTACATAGGGCGTCAGACCGACTCAATGGCTGGCGGGCGGGAGATCCCCGTTCTCCCGCCGTTCTAAACCTTTTTTTTTTGGTACGCAGGAAAAATGCTTGATGCACTATCCGCCGGCTAGGGGACGGCACCGGCGGGGCGTGTGGGACTCCCCATTCTGGTATACCCACTAAAAAACCTGGGGTGTTCCCTCTCTCACCCAATGGAGGGGCCTGTTGGGAGCTCTTAAAAGAATTGAGTCATCCATAGCAGGCCCCCCGTGTGGGTGCGGGCCGGGTCAAACGGACCCGACCACCTCTCGTCCCCATGGAGAGCGTCACCGCTCTCCCCTTTCGACATTGGAAGGCGCGCGGGAACACCGCGCGCGCCCTCTCGGGGTTCTTAATTTGTGGGTGGCAGGCCCCCCTGAGCCTTGCCACCCGGAACCCTTACGTGGGGGGCAAGAGAGCGACATAAGCGCGTCTCCTGCGCCCCCTCCTCCGGCGGCGAACTTCCGGGGCGTAAGGATCTTCCTCACGCCCCCGCTCCGCCGCCTCCTTCTGCGAGATGACAGATTCGCAGAAGGACCTCATTGCGCCCCAGCACCTAACCTAACCTAACTCTCATGATCTGATGTGACGATAATACGACACGACAGGAGAGAGACCAGGCGTAGGACCAACTGATTTACGTGCTTCCCTAGGCAAGGAGGTGTCTAAAACACCGCCAACTACTTAACTGCAAACTAGTTTTGAGATTTCTTAACAGAAAAACTCAATAACTGTTTGTTGACCCAACCCGGGTTTCACCCTGAGTCCTCGTGCACTGCAGTCGCATCCACTACCGCTGATTGCAGTAGAAAGTATTAAGTCACTTGTTTGTGCGTGACGATACGTGATTCATTCCAACGTGGCCTATAAAATACCGTGCACATCTGTGGGAGTGGCACTCAGTCTTCGGCGGTCGAACCCGATGGATCTCACGTGATAGTATTTCTTTATTGGTTTATAAAGTGTTACAATAAATGAGCATGGATAACGGAGATGGCATTTTCAATGGAAACACCCCTCTTCCTACAAATATACATTTAGTTCCCGACGTTTCGACTGGCTTGCATCGATCGTGGTCCCGGGTTGATTCTGGCAATAAAAGTTATTTATACCTTTGAATACATACAAAGGCAATTAAGACTCGATATCTTATCATATTTATCTAAATTATTATAAGCATGCCTGACCGAAACCCAATAGTTTTTTGCCTACCGAACCAGTATTCGAATCCGACTCCTAGTAATCTTTAGCTTAAAGTTCTAGTCACTAGTCTAAAGCACTAAGCATATTTTTCTACGTGACTAAAATATTACCATTTATTTAAAAATGTTAAATACGTAAACATGGACGCAAATTTTCTTACCTGACGTAGGATCATGAACAGGTTAGTTGGCAAAGCGATGACACTGTTTGTCAAAGTCGATGCTTTAAGTCCAGAGTGTCTAGTGTGAATTTGTTTTATGTTAACGTGATCGACACGTTTATGACGTTCGGCACGCCGATTTCAAACTCAATTTGCCCGATCGAAGCTCTTAACCAATCATAGAGCCAAACGCCGTAAAGGTTTCGATCGCGTCAACGTAAAAACAACTCTCACTAGGCACCCTGCTTTATGGATATATTTTTCCTCTGTTATTTTTTACAAATGTACTAAAGCCTATCTCTCATATCTTCAGGGACTGGACGTTTAGTGTTAGTTGGCGACGAGAGAGTTAGTGTCCAAGGTCTCTCAAGCTTTGCCACGATAAGAGCAACGGCGTGCGTGTTCTCTGGCAAATGGATGTACGAAGTTCAGCTAGGCACAAAAGGAATCATGCAGGTACATAAGCTAAACTAACTATGTCTCAAGCTGTACAACCAGATTAACACTGGTTCATTGTTTATTTTGAAATAAAATGAAGTGTGATATATTTCACATAACATAAAGTACAATTAGATGGTTAGATTGGTACATGGTCCTTCTATTTTGCCACAAGTGGCATGTGAAAGTTTACAAGACATTGAATTCTAAGAGACAGAAAAGTATAGTTAAGCTATTCAATCAATCTTATAGAATAAAATAAACGAAATACACAGATTATTGAAGTTGTCTAAAATTTCATACAATACTTATTAATAATGAAGGAAATGTCAATCGTTTATAAAATATTAAAATGGGCACGCAATGTCATAAAAAATAGGATTGATTACATAGAAAGCATTTCATTTACAATGTAATAACACTAATAACATTTATTCAGTAGCCAAATTTAAAATGATTTTTTTATGTCTTTAACCTTTTCAACGCCAACTACTTGTATAGAAATAAGAGATTTTCGTGCCCTCAGCGCCACAACTCTATTAGAAGTAACTACAGTAATAAAATAAATTTACGATATTTAAAGATTTATTTGTTTGTTTTTTTAAAAGATCTCCCTGTCTGCAGCCATATTTTTTAATTTTTCACTCTAGTTTTTTTTTATTAACGAAAACAAAATCGCCTCAATATTTTTTAATGCCCTCAGCGCCAAGCACTTGATATAAAGTAGGCTAGTGATGGGACACAATTCACACAATAGTTACCACATTATGATTCAATAGCCTGCTACATATATACAATAACAGAGTTAACCTCGACAGTATTAATATTAGTGTATATACGAGTACAATATATACGAGTATGTATATTTTACTAGCGACCCGCTTCGCACGGGTATGTAGTACAAAACCATAACAAATTATATACCTTCCTCATGGTGTTTCTTCCTTCTTCAGTCTATTGGTGAAAACTGCATGAAATAGCCTTCTGAGTGGCAGCGGCACACTAGTGTCTAGTCACAATAGGTTCCAGCAATTTAACAGGTTAAAACTACTAACAAAATTAAGTAGAACATCTAACTTATCTATTTTAAAAAAATACCGCTGGGCGTATCATTGCCGCATTTTGAGGTAAAAAACGAACAAATTATAAAATAGTATAACATTAATTAGCGGTCATTTTGATAAATTAAGCTGCTCATACTCTTATTATTTTAGCGTCGCAATGATAAATGGTATAAGTTCTATTTGTAGTTCAGTTTGATCAAGTTAATGGTTTTCTTGTGAACATTAGTCACCGCCGTCATCAATAATTCGAACACACGTGAAATGTACTTGGACTGGACTAATTTATTACAACCGAAAGAAAACGTACATAGCTTTACGCCTTATATGTCCATGAAGGGGTAGTAAGAAGAGTATTACACACATATTTCTCTGACTATGTTCTAGCTACTAGACATATGCCGAGCATATTTTCAGACTACATGCTATAACTGATAAATTCTATGATAAAATCCCAAAAACACTGTCTAATCTAGGAATCGAACTCGGGAGCTTTGATCACAAGTAAATATGAGCGTAAAGTTACACCCCGGAACGATTGAGGCATAATCAAAACACAAAACATTATATGAAATGAACGATATATGCATATAAAATGGTAGAAACGTATTATTGAAACATTTCGCTAGCAATATTGAATCTTTTATTTCGTATGTTATAAAAACACAACACTTAAAGCTTCTGTACTGCGAGGGATTTTACAAGCATTAAAACTGGTATTTCAATATTTGTAAAAATGTTACGAGTCGGGTAATTTTTGTATACGCACATATGTAGGCGAACTCAGGACTCCTATGACGTATTATGTTGATCAAGCCAATTTTAGAAGATTTAGACTATGTATGTTTAGCAAATTTTTTTTTATTTGCTTAGTTTTTAAGAAAATACCTACCTAGTTTCAAATCTATACTAATATTATAAAGCTGATGAGTTTGTTTGTTTTTTTGTTTGTTTAGACGCGCTAATCTCAGGAACTACTGGTTTGATTTGAAAAATTCTTTTAGTGTTGGATAGCCTATTTATCAAGGAAAGCTATAGGCTATATAACATCACGCTACGACCCACGGGGGCGGTAACGATAAACGCGGGTGAAACCGCGGGAACATCTAGTACTATATAAACTAGATACCTTCTTGTCGATACGTCAACATGTTGATATAGCTTACCACAGAAATCACTGCTACAAAAGAACCCAAATGTGTACGTAATCTATATATATAAAACTCTTCCGTTACTGAGCGATTGACAGACAACGCACAGCCGAAACTATTGGGCGCAAGAAGCTGAAATTTGACATGTATGTTCCTTGGGTACTGTAGGAGTGCACTAAGAAGGGATTTCCCGAAATTCCTACGGGATTGGGAATAAATGGATAAATAAAAAAACATGTGTGGGCGAAGCTGCGGGCATCCTCTATTTATGTATATAGTGACACTAGCAGCGAATTATTACGTACCTAGGCCTTACAATGGACTGCATGGATGGAGTAGTGGTTCAAGTGGTAGCTGGCCATTGCCACTACGCCGAGTGTTGCGAAATCAATCCCACACTTGACAAAAGAATGTGTGATCCACAAATAGTTATGCCGAGTCTGGGTATTCTCGGTGTCTGTTATTTGAATGTTTGTAAAGACTCCGTGACACAGTAATTGTTCCTAGTGCGAAAACATTTTGTGTGCACTCTTACTGCGATAGAAAAAAGTAAGATTTGTTGAATGGTTCCCTCTATGTCGAGTCCCTTTACGTCGAGCCGAGAACCTTGTCTCGCTTATATTACCCTTACGTCGAGTCTACGATTTCTATCCCGTTTCTATTCCCTTAACGTCGAGTTTCTTTACCCCGCTTCTATTAGCTTTACGTCGAGTTTAATAATATCATATTTCGAAATACAGTCAGGTTGAATGGTTCCTTCTATGTTGAGTCCCTTTACGTCGAACCGAGAAACTTGTCCCGCTTCTATTACCCTTATGTCGAGTCTACGATTTCTATCCCGTTTCTATTCCCTTAACGTCGAGTTTCTTTACCCCGCTTCTATTACCTTTACGTCGAGTTTAATAACATCATATTTTGAATTTCTGTCTAATGATCTTTCAGATTGGTTGGTGCACAGCCTCCTGCGTGTTCTCAATGGACACAGGGGTGGGAGACACGGCCAATTCGTACGCTTACGATGGTGGCAGAGTGCGCAAGTGGAACGTAGCGACCTCAACGTACGGACAAGCGTGGCTTCCTGGTGACGTCATCGGCTCCTGTCTCGATATGGATAAAGGCTTTATGGAATTTTATAGGTATAGTATCCGATTAACAAGTTTTATCACACGACTGCGTCAAAAAGTTGGTTTGGTGTACGGATGAGTACGAGAACTTTAGATCTGAATCGAAAATCGAAATTCTCGATTTTTTTATTAGTTTTTATACGTTTTCTTCATCGTTCGTATCATATATATACATAGAATCATACTATTTAATCTACCAATTTTTGCAATGCCAGGCAGAATTGGAAACCTATTGTGTTCGGCCGCTGGTGTGATTCATTAGGTTACACAACCACACAAGAGCTTCGGTGATTGAACTAGTTTAAAATCTTGCTTGTAGCCATCTGACCGCCGAATTCGTCCTCTTTTATTAATTTTACAAGAGAAATTCAGACAATGTTGAGAATGCTTTAGCCATAGGATATCAATTTTTCTTATTTAGGCAGGAGCCGTGTTGCTTATCAGCTAGCAAGGTGTATTATTTTTGGGTATATTTTTCGCAATACTGACTTTTAATTAATAGCTCTCTACTTCATATAATATGGCCAGTATATCCATGCAAAACAGTATTTTCAAAAAACCATTAGCTGTTTATCTCAAACCGAGAAAAGATTCTTAGACCTCACAAACGTAGGTAATCAAGTTGAGCTCTAATCTCTCTTAGTATAATTATTGTATGTGTACCAGCAAGATACTAAAACATATACACAACAAAGAAATGTAATCAGCTAAGCAGCAAACTGAATTAATGGCAGGGCTGTGTACAATAGTGGACATTTACCGGCTGACTAACAAATCCTCCATTCCAGCAACCGGCTAAATCAATCAGGAAATTCATCTCGTCGCTTTCGAAGCAATCATGAAAATCTGTTTTAAAGTGAGGTCTATTTTTGTAGTGACATCTACTTCTAACACATCCATTACAACATGTGCGTGATAAAAAATGTATGTTATCAAATTATGTAAGCTGTTTGGTACTATCAAGTCTTAATTCTGCCACTGTATTATAAATGTGAGAATGTCGTAAATATTTGTCCTATTTGTATTTTGTTTATAGTAACATAACTGCCTCCGTGGTGCAGCGGTCGTAAATGCGACTGCTGTGCATGATATCTCTAGTTCGAATCCCGGGTCGGGCCAAGAAAAAGTTATTGGGTTTTCTATCAAGAAATCTCAATACGAGCCCGGAGTTAGGAAGTTGGCGGTGTTAAAAACCCCCGTGCCTCGGAAAGCACGTAAAGCCGTTGGTCCTGCGCCTGATCTCTCTCCGGTCGTGTCGGATTACCGTCCTATCGGATCATGAGAGTTAGGGAACAGAGAGTGCACTTGTGTTTGCGCATACACTTGTGCACTATAATATCTCCTACGCAGATAACCAGTCCCCTATAAAATTGGCCGCCGTGACAAGTTAGGATGTTAGGATGGGCACAGAATAAATGCATAATCTTATCCTCCAATTTTTTAATGTTGTTGTCCTTAGGAATGGTATATCGATGGGCTTGGCGTTCGAGAATGTGATGCACGGCGCTGGCCTAGCGTACTTCCCGGCTGTATCTCTGGCGATGCAGGAACACCTCTACGCGAACTTTGGACACGTACCTTTTGTGTAAGAGCCTTTCCTTAATATATTTACGGTGATATTTATCTGTTAAAATTCCCGCGTAATTATTCCAGGTACTATAATGAATCTGCAATGTAATTTAGGTGTATTAAACTGCATTGTAGCTCTAGTTGTAGGTAGGTATAGAATAGGATTAGATGAAACGTGGCTTAGATTTTAAATTGAACTCCTAGCTACTAAGTCTGTGCCTGAAAATGTATTCGGTGGTATTTTTGTGACGCCGAAATAGACAAACATACAAAAATTCAGAATGCTTTTGTTTTGGGTTTAAACTCTTTTTGTACAGTGTGACCTGCGGAAATTACTTCGAATTTTACGCAGGCAAACTCGTGGGTAAATGCTAATAATTATTATGTAAAAAGTATACATTATATATTGAAAAATAATGTTATGAGTCGCCATTATTATATTAAAAAAAAAAAAATATAGTGGATGTTTACTGAAACCAATAAATTACCGGCTCATCAAAATTCTTATAAACCAGATGTTTATATTTTGTTTTTTGCTGACTGCAATTAAATAACGAACTTTTACACCAGAATAGATTTTCCTCTGGTCTAAACAATCTACACTATAAGTAATATTTTTACTACAATGGAACCTCAAAAAAAAAAATATATATACCATGCTTATGATATAGCGTTCCTTTTTCACCAACCGCTTGATCTTAAGTGAGGTGAATGCCTGTCGTATGCAGTGCCTGCAGACACCTTCAGAGACCAGTCATGGACAGGTCCATAGCAACTAAAACAGTAAGTTAGTGTATTCGATCTGTACTCTTAGTCCTGGAATAAGTCTGTATCCTGCAGTTGAACTAAGAAGATACTAAATTACTTGTTGACATTTATAACACGATTAAATTTATGCTATGATATCTACGGATCCAGTTCGCATTAGACATGCTACCTGGTACACCTGTCACTATCTATACCAAACCTTCAATACTCTTTCAGCTATTCAAATATACATTTTATTGAACAGATTTCCAATGGAAGGCTACAATCCGCTGCAGGCAGCGCCGAGCCGAGAGTGCACCCGTGCAACGTTGCTGTTCAAATCACTGGAAGCGTTACTAGACGAACTGGAGAAGCCCTCCGAAATGAAACCTACTTCATTAACTACCAAGATGAGTAAGGTACTTTCCCTTCCAGAAATAATACCCTATAGAGTCAAATAAACAATTCAAAACGTTACCAAGCCTCATGTTTTGAAATAGATAACTGCCACACTCGGAATTCCTATGTCGCGGGGGTCTTTACAATCATTCAAACAACGAACCAAAAGTACACCTAAACTCGGTGCATCTATTTGTAGTTGACACAAAATTATTTGTAGACGACAGAATTTTTTGTCTTGCGTAGGGCTCGAACCCGCACGCTGTGCACGTAGCGAGGCGACCACTATTTACACTACACTGTTCCTATTTTGTTCGTTTGTTAGTACATAGGAATATGGATATTCATCAAGGATATACCAGCGTCAAGCTAATGTTATGTTCTTTCTCTACTATTTATAATTAGACAAAGTCGGAGTCATCAAAGGGCACTGAAGAAGAAGTAGCTCTACGGATCCGCAGCTCAGACTCTGTGTACAGTCCCCGCAGCTCCCCGCATTCTATGATCAACGCTCAGAGCAATGAGATGAAAAAAATGTCTAAGAAGGTAATTTTATACATACACGACCCGCCTCGGCTTCCTATTGTCCCTATACCCTTCTGCCAACTCACAACATGATTATGCGACAGAACCACGAAATTACACGAAAAACAGTGGGCAGAAACAAAGGAATGTAGACAGACGGAGGAAGCACTCCCATCCTTAGACAAACATCTGTCGCGCAAACTCCTACGTACCACAAGGAAAAACCTACGCCACCTAGTGGGTATAATAACAGGCCACTGCTCACTCAACAAACACCTATTCAACATCGGCATCACTGACAATCCCCTATATAGAGCATGGAGACCGAGAAGACACCGGCTCACGTGCTCCTACATTACAAAAGCGTGAGCAACCAACGGACGAGTCCAGAAACGATGCAGGAGGTACTGCGCAGCACCGGTCCCCTATTTCTGGACGGAGCTGAGGTGGTATGATTAACCGAACAATTTTCGCGTCGGTTACTTACGCACAATGGCCCACTTGTGGGGCTAAGTGCGGATAACACATGTCCAACTAACTAACTAACTAAGCGCCCTGGCTGCGCACAGGTAGTACAAAACCTTAACAAATTATACACCTAAACCTTTTTATCAGTTTGTCTACTGAGGAAAACCGCAAGAAAAACCGTTCAAGTAAGTAGTTTTAGAGTTTATTGCGAACAGACGCGGCGGGGCACTTTGTTTTATAATATGTAAATGTTAGGCCTGCCTCCGTGGCGCAGCGGTAGTAAATGCGACTGCTGTGCATGAGGTCTTGGGATCGAATCCCGGGTCGGGCCAACAAAAAAAGATAATAAAATCTCAATAGCAGCCCGAAGTTTGGAAGTTGGCGGTGTTAAACACCCCCGTGCCTCGGCAAGGACCTAAAGCCGTTGGTCCTGCGCCTGATTACTCTCTGGTCGTGTTGGAGTACCGTCCCATCGGATCAAGAGAGTTAGGGAACAGTGGGTGCACTTGTGTTTGCGCACACATTTGTGCACTATAATATCTTCTGCGCAGATGGCCAGTCTCCGTTAAGATTAGCATTCGTACAGTATATTATAAATATTTATACTTATTCGTACAACATAGCTAGCCTACAGTTCAAAGATATATATTATGTGCGTGTCTAAGAATACTTGATGAGCTTTCACGACAGATACCAGAATAACATTCTGCATAATAAATACCGCAAGTTTGTAAGTTCTAAGTTCTAATGAATTTTGTATGGACACACAAATTAGATAGATCAAGATATCCTGTTCAATATATAATAATATTAACCCTGCTTATAGACTGCTCCACTGCTGGGCACGGTGCTCCTCTCAGTGTTGGATGGTTTAGGTAATAGTTCACCACGCTGGTTCAATGCGGGTTGGCAGATTTTAAATATCTTCGAGATCATTTTGGAAAACTCTCAGACATATAGATTTCCTCACGATGTTATTCTTCACTGTTCAAGCGAGCTATAATGAACTATTTGATACGCACATGTGTAACTTCGTAATGTCAGAGGTCTTTTGGCTCTTTGGGCCTCTGCGTGACACTCCGTTGGTCTAAGCAAGCGCTGCTTGTTTGAGCCTTCAAACATTAAGCTGAACATAATACAACCTGGCATAGAGGAAGCTTGTACCCTAAGAAATTATATAGACTACTTATTTAAAAACGTTGCTTAGGGTTGCAGATAACAGCCAGTCTTACATATTTCAGGCTTTCCTCATGTCCCTCGCGCGGTTAGTCGTCGTGGAGCTAGGAGGAGTACTGCGGCTGTCGTATGTGGTGGTCTCGGAGTTGTTACCGCGCATGCGTGGGCAGCTTGGCCTCAAGAGCAGGAGCATACACCCTGAACAGCAAGCCGTCGACTTCTATACTATCGCCAGGGAAGAGAACTTTGTGAGTATTCGAAACTATAAGATTTAGACATGCATACAAACAACATAATTATATCAATTATGGATGCATCTTTAATTTTCCATTGATTATGAGTATTTCTGAATTTCCTTGGTCTCGTGGCTTACTTTGCTTACGTGGGTGCGATTGTGAGGTCTTAACTTCGATGTCTGGATGCGAAAAAGTGGTATTACTTGTAATTCATTTTAATGTGTAGCTATTATAACACTTGTCTCATACTATAAATTAAGACAATTTATTAAGCGTTATTAAACTTTTCTATTAGAAAAATCTCAATGCGAGCACGTAGTCTGGTCATGAATCTAAAGACAATTATTGCAAAAAAAATATATTAACTTTGTGTCTGTCTTGCTACTAAGAATTTTTAAACAGAAAAACATAACAACAGTTTGCTCCTCATGTATAGCAGTTCATTACTGCTTCGCCACTGAAGTGTTGAAATACAGATGGAAAAATGCAGGTACAAAAAATATTGAAACAACATTCACAACTCGCCGTTACTTATTATTCGGTGACAGCTAGAACAATCTCACCCGGAGACCACATTCTTACAAACAACTGACTTTGGAGTAGTAGTACTGTTTAGTAACAGTTTAAAAGGTACGCATACTCTACATCATTAGTTCCCAAAGTGGTCCAGGTGGACCCCCAGGAGCCCGTAGAGATTTAATCACATTGTTTAGAATATGGTAGAAATGTAGCTATGTAGCTGCAGGAGGTCCACCGAAACCAGCTACATTTTGAAAGTGGTCTATGAGAAAATAAGTCTGGGAACCTCTGCTCTACATCTTTCTTTTTCTTTTAAAAAGATAACTTTGCACTATGAATAATTCCTGTGTTGCGGGTGACTTTACAAACATTCAAACAACGGACACAAAGAACGCCTAGACTCGGAACAAACATTTGTGCATCACAAATGTTTGTCCCGTGTGAATCGAAACTACAACACTCGGGTAGAGGCAGTGGCGAGGCAACGCCTTATGTAGGTAACCCAATATTAAAATAACTAATAATAGTATATTGTATTTATATATTTACACTCTGCATACAAGTCATAATAATTTTATTTCATATTTATTTACGTAATATTTCATATTCATGCACATATTACTCACACGCATCAAGCACTCATACATTCAACACAAAAAGCCTACACAATAAAATAAATATTAATTCACACAAGCATCGCCGCGCGATACCCGTAGTATGCGGTAGTCGCACGCGTCGCGCGCCGGCCGGCCGAGGTTCGTTGCGAACTCGGGCACCATCGGCTCGGCTCGCTAATCGACCGCGCCGCTGTGGCCAGTCTCAGGTTGTCGATGCACCGCGCATATGATTAATTATTGTTTACCTACCTACCTAAAATCTCTGTGTATGCATTGTATTATAGTAGTCAACCTGAGCAGAAGTTTTATTTCATAATATATGAACCCCGCAGTGAATCCACTAAACTAGTTTAGTGGAACCACTACGCTACCCATATAGGCTCTCACATTCCTTTCCTTTCAGCCTATCTTTAATTTCATTTCTGTATGGATGACAACACGCGATTGATACCTGCGGTATAGCAAATAATCACAGGCGACGGTATTTACCATCAAGCGGGCCGCGCGTCGGCTCGTTTACAATTTTCACTGTATAAAATGAAACAAACTTTAGCAGAATACATTTTCTCTATAATGAGATGTTTCTAGGAAAAGTTGTTGAGTCTCAAAGGAGACGAGAAAGGTTGAAAAATACAAGTTTATTTTACGTGTAAAGGAAGAGTGCATTTTCTTTATATTTCGTTTTCTGTAATCAAAGATGTTTGTTAAGGAACTATGTTTCTATATTGTCACAGATCATTTACATTCAATATTTTAATGACTGAGCAATATAACATTTGTCATTAAAAATGATATATCAACGCCTGTATTTCCTAAGGGGTAGGCAGATGGAAGCATGTTTTAAGACCTACGTAGTGACTTGTTCCCTAGACAGAACATTCCATGGTATTGTTATAAATAATCTAGTTGAGTTATTTCCTCTAGTACATAATATATATTAACTCAATGGCTATAAATGTATAATTTCTTACAGTAAAGTGAATAATAGTTTTTACCCGACTCAGAGATCAAATTCGGATCCTTATTGTCAATAGATTAGGCGCAACGGTATTCTAGAAGCCCAAAAGACAGTCAAAACGAATACACTAGCTTTTGCTCACGGCTTCGCTCGGTCGGGTATTCTGTTTTTTTTCTTTTCGTGTGTTTAGTGGCCAACCTGTTATCAAGAGTTGTTCAAGCCGCCCCTAGGCCTCTGACATGGCTTAACGACTGCTATCAATTTGACAACAACCGGGACCGACTTTTTACGTGCCCTCCGAAGCACGGAGAAGCTCAGATGAAATACCACTAAGCGGTCACCCATCTATAGACTGACCGCAGCCAACGTTGCTTAACCTCGCTAATCGTTTACCGATTAGTGAGTGCAACTGGCTTTGAGCGCCTCGCAATGAGCGCGATGAAAGGAACTGGATGATTCTGATAACGTGTATGCGCATGATGATCGGACCAGTAGTTAAGGCGTGAAAGCGTAACAAACAAACAAACTCACATTCGCATTCGAATATTAAGTTAGAATTAACCTATCGATTGAGTATTCATGAAAATATTAATGACCAATAGAAGCCCATTTCTTATGCAAACCCGTGTGTTAATAAATAAACAACACATACAAACATACATACCAACGCCCGAGAGCTTTATAAATATTCTTATATTCAATCGACTGTCATCCTTACTCCTTACTAATATTATAAATGCGAAAATGAGTTTGTTTGTTTGTTACGCTTTCACGCCCTAACTACTCAACCGATGAACATGAAATTTTGCATACTCGTTATCAGGGGTAAAGAATAGGACATAGGGTACCTTTCATCCAGAAAAATAACTGTTGCAAAACTTTTTTTTTTTGGTACCCAGGATAAATGCTTGATGCACTATCCGCCGGCTAGGAGACGGCACCGGCGGGGCGTGTGGGACTCCCCAGCATGAAGAACGCTGGTATACTCACTAAAAAACCTGGGGTCTTCCCTCTCTCACCCAATGGAGGGGCCTGTTGGGAGCTCTTAAAAGAATTGAGTCATACATAGCAGGCCCCCCCAAACTGTTGCAAACCTTTTTTTTTTTTTGGGAGGGGGGAAATGCTCCTGATGCATACCGCCCCACTCGGGGAGGTGGGACGGTTATGTCGGGCTCTCCGGCCTAGAGCAAACGGCCGGCATACCGACTAAAACCCCCCTGTGCACCGTCGCCTCGCCTTAGCGGGTGGGCCACCGGCACCTGATACAACATCAGCGACCCACAAACTGTTGCAAACCTAACCTAACCTCACCTACATTTACGCGAGCGAAGGCGCGGGTGAAAACTAGTAAGTTAATAAATAAATCTTTAAGATTACTACTAGGGTTACCTCACATTATATAAATATATCAATTAAACACAAATGTACAAGTAAGAGGATAAGCTGGGTCCACTAATATCTCACTTAACTGACGGCATATAAATGTAATATTTAGTTGAGGAAATGACGCACTGGACTTGACCCAAATACTCTAAGTGCTATCCATAACTAATTTATTTTAGTGACAACTAATCCTTTTATTATATTAATCTGTACAGCTTTTCCTTTTCATAATACATCACACCTCGGTAGGAGCTGGCAGAAGTCAATTACAGTCGAGGTGTGTAAGTACTGAATTTTCTTGACAGGAAAACCCATTAACAGTTTGCCTGTCTCGGGAATCAAAGTGCAGACATCTAGAGTGTAACCAAAGTTTGTAATTTTGTTTCCTATTTTAACCGTATCCTAACTAATATTATAAACGCAAATGACAGTTTGTTTGCTTGTTTAATACGCTTTCATTACTCAGAAGCCTTAAGTTATTATGCTAGATATAATTTAAAACCTTTTGTTTCTGGCTGCTGGTGTGCAGTTGCAACCCAATCCTAATCCTAAATTATATTATAAATGCGAATGTTAGTTTGTTTGTTACGCTTTCACGCCTTAGCTTCTCGACTGATCATCAAGAAATTTCGCATACACATTGTCAGGGGATCAAAAAATGTCATAGGGTACCTTGCATCCAGAAAAACGTACTGTTCCCGAGCGAGCAAAGCCGCGGGCAAAAGCTAGTATACTGATATTTAGTGAAACCTATAATATGAGACCTTACTACCCAATCATGAACACACACTTCCATTACCAGACCATAAATAATACTCCCAAAATTCGCTTTTACCTGAACATTCGAAGCGGAGCAACTGAATTAATAATCAGAATTAGAGCCTATTATCCGCTTAAAAGGTTGCAAATGCTTCTAATTGTGATACCGACCTGCCTTTTCATTGTGTGACCTTTAGCGAGTTAAAATTACCCTGAATGTTGGGAGTTCAGTTCGAATTTGTGACAAGTTCGATGAAGCGTGAACTACGCTTACGTCATGAAATGATTTATTCTTCAATTATAGAGTAGAAATTGATTTCTTGTGGTATGAGTGGTTAAGCGGGCAAATTATTATTTTAATTGATTTTAAATGTGTGTTATGTTAACGTTTAAGTTTTTATTTTTAAACATAATTTACATTTGAAAACTTTTAATTGGCCGTATCTTATCTTATAAATATGTATACTGTACCATTTTAGATGTAAGTTATCCAAAAACAATAAGATAAAAAAAAAATTAAGGATTTTGAGTAATCGGTTCTCGTTTCTAATATAAATAACGTTATAACAAGTAGGACTTTGATATGTGGCTTAATTATCCAATAAAATACATTAATTTATGAAGTATGAAAGGAACCGCATCATACGATACGCCTGGAATCTCGCGGAGTGCAAAAGCGCACACTGGTGACAGAGAATCCATAGTTTGGGCATGTTATGTCTTTTTTATTGGTTATCGTTTAACCAGGGACGCTGTATATATCATGATACGTAAAACTGAGTTGTAGACTTTATTACATACATACATACATAGATTCACGCCTCTTTCCCAGAGGGGTAGGCAGAGACTACGGATTTCCATTTGCTACGATCCTGACACACTTCTCTGGCTTCATTCACTTTCATCACATTTTTCATACACGCCCGTCGGTTCAAGGAGCTCTTAACCTGGCCTTTGTCCAGAACGCCTCCGATCTGGTCGAGAAACGTTCGCCTAGGTTTTCCTCTTGCGACTGTTCCATTCACACTAGCCTTATAAACTTTCTTAGTCAGTCTTTCCTCGTCCATTCTTTCTACATGTCCAAACCAGCTTAACATACCCTTTTCTATTCTTGTAACTATATCCACTTTCATGCCGCATCTCTCTCTAATCACACTATTTCTTATTCTATCTTTCAGAGTCACACCACATATGCTTCTCAACGCTCTCATTTCTACAGCATTTATTCTGCTCTCATGCTTCTTTTGCCATACCCAACTTTCACTTCCATACATAAGTGTGGCCACTAATAGTCCTCTATGAACAGCCAAACGTGCCTTTTCGGATACATTTCGACTGTTCATAAAAGCGCGTAGGGCTCCATTCACTTTGTTGCCAGCAATCGTTCTCCTTTCAATATCTCCGTCATGTTTACCATCCCTTGTAAACAAAGTACCCAAATATACAAACTCTTTCACCTGCTCCACTTTTTCTCCATCAATCATAATATTACACATCGTCACGCACTCTTTCTTTTCAAATACCATTACTTTCGTCTTGCTTACATTTATTTTCATTCCTTTACTCTCAAGAGCACCATGCATAATAGTTACCATCGCCTGCAACTCTTCCGCCGATGACGCAAGTATTACTTGGTCATCGGCAGACTTTATTATTAGAAGAATTAAAATTTGCCACTTTGCCCAGGCTCGTCGCAGCCTCACTAATTACTGAATTTTTAATAAACCTATACTAACACAATAAAGCTGAAGATTTAGTACCGGATATATCTGTCTGATTGAAAATATTGCTTTTTATAGCCCAAATCTTAAAGGAGTATATATGTAGGTATAACATCACGCTACGAGCCACAGGAGTAGTGCAGTTCTCATAAACGGGAGTGAATTCACGTGGGACAGCCAGTCAATAATATTGTTTTAACTACCAACTGTTGTATTAATGGTACCAGGATAATCTCGCCTCGAAACTGTTGTCACAACCTCAACCTCGCTTCTGTACCATGCTGGACCTGTTATGGACGTTTTTGGACGAGTCTGCGCTCTGTGATATCCTCGAACACTGTGTCGTCCGGGAATGTCTGCTATTTGATCTGGTTCCACAGGTATGTCAAAGTCAAAATCAAAATCATTTATTCATTTAGGACACAAAGTAACACTTATGAACGTGTATAGGTTAGTGAGTTTTCTAAGTTATTGAAGCTACATTTAGATTAGTTGCTAGGATCTTGTATGTATGTGATCTTGGCTACTACTGGTTGCCGATCGCGACTTTGCTCTTGTTGTTGTCAGTCATTGTTGACATTCGTAGCTCTTGACGCAACTCGACATATAATAATATCAGCTCTGTATATAAATTGTCCTACTACTGGGCACGGGCCTCTTCTCTTTGTGAGAAGGTTTATGCCATAGTCCACCATGCTGGCCTAATGCAAAAATGTCACAAGATATGTAAATATCTTTGAGAAATTCATATAGAACTCTCAGATATGCAGATTTCCTCACGATGTTTTCCTTCACCGATAAAGCAAGAGTTAATATAATAAATACGCTCATATCTTTGTAAAGCCAGAGGTCTTGGGCTCGAGCTCAAAACCTCTGCCTAATAGTCCAACGTTCTTCTACTATCACTGCTACTCTAACTTGACATGCATTTTCATAATTTCCTAAAGCGCATTTTCTTTAAAATGCATGGCACAACATGCCGCCTATCATACGTGTCGAAATCTGTAAAGAGCTATACTAAAAACGAACTACAGATATTCTATTAAAATGTATGGGAACTACCATTGGTTTGTTATTGATTGACGTTGTCATTGTATTTTCACGAATAGGCAGTCCGAGACGTAGAATAAATAGCACAATGTTTTTATTTTAGGCCCGTCAGCGTCGTTATTACGTAGACTACGTAAAACTGACTAGAATAATTCGATTTGTATGTTGCGCTAAATATGACTGGATTTTATGTTATCTGAGTAGCAACACTAAGTCTGGAACTGCTTGGCAATGGACACTTTTCATACTGCGGTTGTAATAAAAACAACTCTGCCCACTACATCCGGGATAAGTATCCTAATAAAGACGTAGGACTATCTTTATGTATTATTAACATTACATTGCCATTATTCCAGGACATGTACTTCACTCAACAAATGGAAACAGTGTACGTGTTGTGTGGCCTCATGCAGCATCGCGAAACTCGCCATCATCTCGTCAAATACGTGTTCTTCAATAAAATTACGTTAGTATGCTTTTCTTGTCACTCTACGTAGACCATCGCGGTTGTCATGGCAACACTGTAGGTTTGTCTTATCATGCCAAAGGAAAAACTAGGACCCGTACTTTTGCGTCAATTTTGGTGATAATAGTGTCTACGACTCAATAATAGAGCCCCTTTTTTCGCCGCTTTTCACTTTCTTCCTTCGTCTCCTTCATCTTATATGACAACGTGTTAGTATTGGAAGTACTCATAGGGTATTTATTAGGGACGTTGTGTACTTGTTTACCACCTATGTAGATTATGGTAGGGGCGGGTTATGTGTATCTCCTGGAAATTGCTTCTTCTGTGATAATAGAAAACACAGCCAAGTCCATGGGTAGCAATTACGGCTTGCTTACCGCCATTTCGTCTGCTATAAAAAGTAACAAAAGTGTAATATGGGCAAAATACAGAGAAGGTAATGCCTCTATAGATAATGATAATGTCAATATACGCAAACCCATATTTAACCTTCTACCTAAGCTCTACAAGTATCAAAGCTAAGGCCACTAGTATAAAACTATAGTTTTAAAATTTCTTCTTTATTATTAAAAGTTTTGAGCAGTTACCTCATGGTAAAGGTGTAAGTACAAAAGAGATCTGGCTTCAGGTTCGACAACTTCTTGAACGTAAAGTGTCCGGACGATAGCGTTTTGCGGACGGTAATCAGACACCCATGGTGGCAGAGACCTACCTCCGTGCAGGGAGAGACGGATCCAATGATAGCAGGTACTGATCTTGTATCTTCTCTTTCGATTGGCAGTCATAGCCTAGTGGGAAGACCGTTGGATATATTTGGTACCTCAATGCATAGATGCCTTCCTCAATATTTATTTCATTATTACTAAAACTAAGTATTCTATAATCTATGGACCTACACACATACACACTTATGCACCAACAGACACATAGACGTTCACGCATACACACGCACTTGCACACACACGCATACGTAATGTGTAATATTGTATATTTTAAACATAATATAATAATAATAATATCAGCCCTGTGTTAAACTGTCCCACTGCTGGGTACGAGCCTTTTTTCACTATGAGAAGGGTCATTTTATTTATTCATTTGCTGAAAATATGTATATATATATGTGTATTATTACATATAAGGACATACTGCACTGTAAAGACGCGATACACTAACACTTAGAATCAATCTTTAACAATCAAGTACGAGTGGCTCTGGTACCCATAACACAAGTATAGTATATTCTACCACATACACACAACACAATCTAGCCCAAACTAAGCAGAGCTTGTACTATGGGTACTAGACAATGGATAAACATACATATATACTTTTTTTTTGTAAATACATACATATTATACATAGGAACACCCAGACCAAGACAAACATCCATGTTCATGCACACAAATGCTTGACTTGTGCGGGAATCGAACCCGTGACCTCAGGCGCGGCAGTCGGTTACACCAACCACTACGCCATCGAGGCCGACGAATCTTACTTCGGTACCAGTGTTCAACATCATACATTGTACAAACTTTATAACTGTATTTGCTTCTGTTTCAACTGTATGTATCTTATGTGGCAATAAACTATTATTATTATTATACTCTTTATTTCAATTTGTATTGCAATGATTGAAATAAAGAGTATAATTTTTCATTTTTAAATATACATATATAAAAAATACATTTAAAAATATAAAATGTGTGGTACCCCACCGGCATCGGGAACAGGGTCTAAGCTGCCGGTGTTAGAATTCCAGAAACGGGAACCTCCTCACAATGCGTGCTGTATCAATAGCACTGCCTTCTTCATCAAACCCTTGATCCAAGCACCTAACGCGAGCCTCTTTTTCTTCTTTATTATTATTATTTCCCTTAATACGCAAATGACTTTAAAAAGCCAAAGGTATATGTATTCCTTTGAACCACACGCTTCACAATAGCATTGTTTGTTTAATTGGAATAATTTCTGTGTCGCAGAGGACTTTACACACATTGAAACGACATCTCAGAAGAACCCAAACTCAGAACAACTATATGAAAATAATAATTAATATATTTACTCAGAACACACATTTTAATTCCATGCGGGGATCAAACCCACAAAATTGGGCTCAGTGGCAACTAAAAACACTACGTCATCCGTGCAGTCAGTGTCACTAATCTTGCACCATCAAAGCAGACTTCGGTAGGACTCAGTAGCAGGCACATTACCCCTTTTTACCGAGAGAATAAAATAAAAGTATTTATCGAAACAAAACAATACACTCCTACATAAAAAGGAAATATGGAGCTGACTGTATATAATTCAAATAATATAGCTGTAATAAATACATTATCTATTCACAGAAATGGCGGAGAAGGTCACCGTAAATTTTTTCGTACCCGATGGGACAGGTAAACATGAATATTATGTTATATATCTTATTGCCATACATACTTATATGTATAACAATAAATTCACAAGGATTAGCGTTTTTTTCTCGGTACTATATAGTATTACGATCTGCCGACTTTTGGTCTATTATCGTGACATCATATTTTACATAAAACTTGCTTTAATGTTTTGAGCTCTAGCGGCCCACCGGCAGCCAGACACAGTTGTTTTTAGTTATGTTTGGCATTACAACAATAGGGTAATTGCCGCTGTTTGATTTTTTACATTACACACAATAAATCTGTGAAAACAGTATAAAAATTGGTTGCAAAATAAGGAAGCAATGAATATTTTTTATAGTATTGGGAATATCTCACCATTAGCTTCGAATAGCTACATTTAAATAGCAATAGCAAGCATCCTTTTTTGATTGCAAAAAATCTTTGTAATTTATAGCCGAGATAACGTAACTCTTTAATTTAAATAATAAAAGGTAAATCTTGAGATTGGGAATATTCAATTGATTCCCGTGGCGTATTTTTTATTACATTTTTTACAAATCATAGTTTATGATGATTCTTAGCCGAATTATAAACACATTTATCAAATAGGCGCCATTTTTAACGACGCAATTGAAATAATTGTGAAATATTCGGGCCAGGGTTATCAAAAAACGTTGACAAAGGAGTCAAAATTAAAACAACGGTAATAAAACATACTATTTATTTAATGAACAGTCTCTTGGTCACAGTTATTGGCACTTTTAAACCTTATTATCAATCACTTCATTCTTTAATAATGATTTTAAAATATACATACTAAATAATAACAATTCAAAACACAAAATCTTTTATTTATAAACATAATCAAAAATTTGAACTAAAATTAAGAACCTTTCTTTTGATGACACAATGTCTAAAAATATAATAATCAGAATCACAACCTTTTTTTATAGTATATTGTCACAAATATTTAAATCAAAATCAGAATTACTATCACAGGAACGTTCATCGTGAAGAGCTGTCAATACAGCGTTAGTTGTAGAAGCTGATAATAGATTTTTATTTATTTAAGTAACTTCTGCCCAGAAGCTATCATCAGAGGGTACATAAATATCATGTTGACTGTTCATGACTGAAGTTCCACCTAGTTCAGGATCCAAGTTATATGAAGATGTTTTGGTGCACATAGCTTTAATACTATCATTGGCTATATTAATTATATGTACCAGAAACGAAATTCTTTTCAATCGTCTTGTTGTCGACCTAGATTTTGATGCAATCCATTGTATTGTTTGAGGTCGTGTCACCAATGCTATAAAAGCCAATATGTTGTCCATGTGGACATTGCACAGATTTTTGAGAACGTATCCCCAAATTACAACTAAGACGCTTCATTGCTAAAACCTCAGGTTTATTGCAGCTCTATATCACTTGATGCCTATATAATACCACGGAACTCTTTTAGACAGAGGCACTTTCTTTTTCTTGAATGCCAGATTCTCCAATTTCCTCTAATCTGACTTTAAATATTATTGCCTTGAGTAACAATCTGATCAGCTGTTCTCTTCAACGCGCTCCCTACACCATCTGGAGCTGCCTTTCCATGGCCTTTTCGGAGTAATTCCAAATCACACGACGTAATCTCGAATTGTTCTAATGGAGCTTGGCCATCACATAGAACATTTTTCGGTTTCTGTATTCGGCGGATGGAGGAGAGTCAGAAATAAAATGTAAAGAGTTCACCTCTGGAATCTCATTCTCAATGAAAGTCATAATACGTGACGTATACACTCGCTTAGGGTGCAAAATGATTTATTGATATGTTCTCAAAAATAAGTTATTTTACATTTATAAATAAGCGATTTTGGGTTGTTTTCACTAAAAAATGTGTAAAAGACGTGAAGAGTGTTATAAATTTTTGTGACCTTTTGTTTTTTACGATAATTACACAAATTAAAAATAAAAACTATTGTGCATCAATTAGATACCTTAGTGTTAAGACATAAAAAAACTTTGGGTCATTATTTCAATATTGCGGGTACTTTTTACCTCCGGACATCATAAATTGAGCCTCTCAAGATTCACCCTAGAATATGTTACTCTACTTCCCTATTAACAGAAGAAGGAAGCTTTAAGACGCATATCGGCAATTACCTAGTAGAAGTAGATGAAAGTGTATTTGTTTATGCATTCTTCACATCAAAAGGAGCTATAAAACTGCATCACATTTTTAACGACAATCTCCAAAATAGCGCCGTGGAAGTTTATTTTACACAAATATCCGCAATAAGTATTCAGTAAAACGATTTACAAATATTAGACGAAAATAATTATGCCATAGAAAAAGCAATGTCATTCTAATCCATTTCTTTTTTTAAATCTTTATTACACGTATCACGTGTAGAGATAGAAATATATTTGGGTGTTACAGATCAAAATAGTTCGGTACATGAAACCCTGTCAGAACATCGCAATTTTACAGATATAGTAAACATATTTTTACAGCTAAATTGAAATAGACATTAACATCATTCAAAGAAAAGACACATTAAAATAAACTAATAAATGACTTATCTTATCCTATATTTAAAATATTATTTTAAATAATAATACATATTATAATATATACTTCTGTAGAAATATTACATATATAGTATTAAGGTTTTAGTGTATATAAAAGTAGGTAAATAAGCTACTTTTGTAGTAATGGGCGTTAAAAAAATATGTTGTTATTAATAACTATACTTGTGGTGATAATTCAAACTAATAAGAAGCGCACATGATATGGAAAGGGCTAACTTAAAAGAGATAACTATCATTCGAACAATAGCACTTTAATAGTTTTCCAATAGATTTTGTTGAACTAATTTTGTTTTGAAATCAATTGACGTACGCCTAATTGGAGCGTTTCTGAGTCTTAACTTTACATGCGTTTGTTTACTCTTATGCTTTATATTTTGTATTCTTATATCTGGTACTGAAGTTTTGTTTTCAACTTATCTACTTATAAAAAAAACGAATTGTTTTTTTTTATAATACAACTAAAGCTAGAAATAAAGCTAAAAATTTAGAATATTGGTTGACATACATCGGTTGTTTTGCCTATTTATTATAAAGATAACATGAATGTTACGTCCGTCCGTCACTCACTTATTTTGATTCGACTTATACATAGCATCATGTAAGTTTGATATACATTACAACTACATAGAGCTATCATATATACATAGATCTCGCGTTACAAAGGACGAGCCCAGTTCTGTCGCCGAAACTTTTAATAAAATTCTATGGAAACTTCAAAGACAAAACACACGACTGATTAAAAGGTTAACGAGGCAGACTATCGCATATCAGACAATTCATGTTTTAGGGCACCTCCCTTTTTTTTAAGGACTTTATTAAATTACTTTGTATAATTTCTATGTCACGGGAAAGTTTATAAATATCATTGGACACAAAAACATCTAGACTCGGCATAACTAATTGTGGATCACACAAATGTTTGTCGCGTGTGGTAATCAAACCCACAACATTCGGCGTAGCGCCTTCGTTCGCTTTAATGGCGTGATGTATGTATATGTTATCAATCAAACCCACAACATTCGGCGTAGTGCCTTCGTTCGCTTTAATGGCGTGATGTATGTATATGTTGTCAAATCAAACCCACAACATTCGGCGTAGCGCCTTCGTTCGCTTTAATGGCGTGATGTATGTATATGTTGTCAAATCAAACTCACAGCATTCGGCGTAGCGCCTTCGTTCGCTTTAATGGCGTGATGTATGTATATTTTGACAAATCAAACCCACAACATTCGGCGTAGCGCCTTCGTTCGCTTTAATGGCGTGATGTATGTATATGTTGTCAAATCAAACCCACAACATTCGGCGTAGTGCCTTCGTTCACTTTAATGGTGTGATGTATGTATATGTTTTCAAATCAAACCCACAACATTCGGCGTAGTGCCTTCGTTCGCTTTAATGGCGTGATGTATGTATATGTTGTCAAATCAAACCCACAACATTCGGCGTAGTGCCTTCGCTCGCTTTAATGGCGTGATGTATGTATATGTTGTCAAATCAAACCCACAACATTCGGCGTAGCGCCTTCGTTCGCTTTAATGGCGTGATGTATGTATATGTTGTCAAATTCTATAATGCGTCATTATACAAACAGCGTTGTTAGCATTGTAAAATGACGGAGGCAAATTGTAAGCTTGCAAAACCCCAAGGACGATACGAAAACTGTTTGCAAAATGCCGCAAAAAATTGTCATCTAGTTCTATTTTCTGCTAACTGATGAGTGACTACTATTAATCTCGAGAAACGGACCACCGGACAACACGGTATACGTGATTTATAATTTTCTTTATTTGGAAAAATAACGATATTACAATATAAATCAACTTACATAGTATATTTTACAAATTGAGTCAATGTAATAAAAACCTACAACAATTACCAAAAATTAATATAATACGTTGTTTTGTGAAAATACCAAACAATTAGCTGGTCATTATACATCAAAAGGTAATCATTAAAATTTTTTGAATATCTCGTTTTCATTCCAAAAATATCGTATTATGCTGTCAATTAAATCTGCATTTTTACATTTTCTATGCTTCAAACTCTACAACTCTACAACAAATAATACATTTTCTATACTTCAAACTCTACAACCGTCGTAACACGACTAAGTTACCTAGTAGTAGTATAGTTACGGTATGATATCGTGCACAGGTACTGATTTGTAAAAATGTCTACAGATAAACTAAAAAAGCTGCTGTCGAACACACAACAAGACGACGCGATTATAGAAGCTCAGTACAGAGAGGACTGCGCCAAAATAACTAAAGCAATCGCACCTTTGGAGCAAGTTCAGGTAAACATTAATAATCCATCACTTGCAATAAAATATATAAATATATTTAATAATATTTCTTATAATCTGATCTGTGTTAATACTTAAATCCGAATGTTTTCCGTAAATGCCGTGTTTGTCGATTGATATTGTGCATCCATACCTTATTTGTTATGAATCTATTACTTGTAAGAAATGTGTAACAATTGTAGGTGAAACTTTGAATAAATAAATAAAGAATCGGTATTGGAATCGCAAATGATAAGGTCTTCTGGTTAGTGTAGCAAGAGAGCCTCAGGCTAATAATAAAGCATCTTAAGGACCTTTGAAAATCTTTATTCACCAGAACCATAGCCATGAGTCGAATATAAGACCGCACGATTAGCAGCAAATATAAATACATGCACTTACATATATTTTCACTTTCTGGGAATAATTGCATCAAGTAGAGCGTAAACTATTATCCAAAGACGTTATAATCAATGTTTTCGTGATGAAGTAATGAATGGGACTGCTGAACATGACTAGACCTCATTTGCAGTTAGTGTTTCGGGTCAAGTAAAGTAACTATTATTTGACTCTTCAGGCAATAAATTCTTAGTAGCAGCAAAGAATCTAGGACTATGTCCGCTTGGTGGCAGTAGACTCGCTCACTGCTACGGGGACCAAAGCCCATAACTGGCAAAATATATATGTAAAATGTCTCACCATGCCTTTCGAGGACATAAGCACAAGTCTATTTATGTATATATATTATAATCAAGTCCACCATTAAACGCGATAGTGCCGATAGTATAACAAAAGCATTAATGATATGCGTCATTAGCGCGCGATCAACACACCCCACGCACTCATACATAGAATAACTCGCCTGCACCAACGCACACGGATAAACCACCTCGCCGTCTCTGTTCGCCTAGTACTATGATGCGATCACCAACTAAGAGCGCGTCGGACGCGGATATATCTCGCAGGGATGTAACTCCGCCACCATCGTTGTTTGTTACTTCGAGAAAAAAGCGACGTCATGACAATGTTACGAGGGATGATTTGGATGATTTTAAGGAGGAAATACGGCTAATGCTTGCATCTTTCCAAGAGAACATAAGTACCTTAATTGTGAATTTTGAGAAAAGTATCGAGTTCATTTCTAAGCAACAAGAGGAATACTGTGCCAAAATTAAAACACTGGAAGAGGTATGCAAAAAAAAACGGAATGAAATAACAGTTCTTCAAGAAAAAATGGAGGACTTACAACGAGTTTCAAAACTAACGTTCATCGAATTAAGAAATGTGCCTTACAAACCTAACGAATCTAAAAAAGACCTTATGAGCTATGTTTTGAAGTGTATACACTAAACGTGAAGTTGCATTCGTCAGATATCCAGGACATCTACCGTTTAAATGGCAAACGATCTTCCAATAGGCCAATAGTCACCCAGCTCACACACGTACACCTCAAAAATTCACTCCTTAGCGCAGTTAAAGACCTAAATAAGACAGCAAGCAAGCTAAACACTGGACACGTGGGTCTAGAAGGTAGCACATCTCCTATATATCTGGCTGAACATCTTACTGTACACTCAAGAAAACTCTTCTATCTGGCTCGTCAACTTAAAAAGGAGAACAAGATTAAATACTGCTGGACTAGTGACGGAAAAGTTCTGGTAAAAAAGGCTGATGGCGCACCGACCATTTACGTCAAGTCAGAAACACAGCTTGAAGTATTAATTCAAGAAAAATGACTATGGTCTAGATATAATTGCATGCGCCTTAGCTTTAGTTTTAAGTCTATAGAGTTTTTTATATTATTTATAGCATTATTTATACAATTTACTACATCTTACACACAACACAAACTCAAACACAAATACACTAAGCACTCTGTCTCTTGTTTACAAAGGCATACGGGTACACTATCATACTCTCGCGCTCTACAGTCTATTAACCAGCAGCCAGAACAATAACCCACTAAATTTTCTAATGCTCATTACGGTGAAACAAACCTGTTTACTTCTTAACAGTGGATAACTTATGCGAACTTGGTGATGATATGGACCAACTATCTGTCTCAAAAGCCTTGACCTGCACTGCTGAAGAATGCTCTTCACATGTATCTCACTCGAATAAACAATTAAAAATTATTACACAAAATATAAGATCAATAAATGCAAATCTGGATAATTTTTTCACTCTCCTTGCTAGAATTAATTTAGAATTTGATATCTACGTCTTTACTGAATTTTGGGCCAAATGTAACGACCTAATACCGAACATTGATAACTATTCTTACTATTGTTCAACAAAGCCTGCGAACAAATGTGATGCAGTCGTTATCTACATTAAAAATATACATAACTTTTCAGTCGAGGAACCCCCATTTATGGATGCAAGTTGTTTTGTAATTAAAGATGGGAAAGATAAGGCTATTATTTGCATCTATCGGTCCCCATCTTTTACTGATACCACAAACTTCTTAAACTCACTCATTACGGTCTTGACTGAACTTTCCTCCTTTCAAAATGTCGTCATTATTGGGGACATAAATCTTAACATTAGTGGCACATCTCATACTAATAAAATATCCGAGTACCTTAATCTTATATCATTCCATGGTCTACTTCCAGCTCATACCTTCCATACCCGAGAAGATCGATGTCTAGACCACGTAATACTGAAAATTTGCTCCAAACTCGAGGCCCTGACGCTAGTTGTAGACTCCAGTATTACAGACCACAATGCTGTTATCCTCTGTCTTAAAGATAAAAAACATACAAACAACAAAGCTTTTCCATTTCAAAAATTAATTACACTTCCCTCGATGCCGATATGCCTAAAATGGACTTCCATGTTATCTACCAGTGTACCGACGCAAATCAAGCTTTAGAACTATTTGTTGACTCCGTTATGATGACTATACAGGATCACACTACCATCATGAAACTCTCTAAGCATAAGCGATTACTTAAACCATGGATGACCTCTGGTCTTCTTCGCTGTATGCGTAATAGAGATGCAATGCATAGAAAGCTTAAATTGTTCCCTAATGACCAAATCCTTAGCACAACGTACCGTAGGTATAGAAACTTCTGTACCAAAATCCTTAAAAAACTAAAAAGAGATCATGAAAGAACTGAGCTCAATCTAGCAGGTAAAGACAATAAAAAGATCTGGCAGATAGTAAAGAGAATAACAAACACCACTAAACCTAAAGTTTCTCCTAATGACTTACTAACATCCTCAGACTCACCGATGCAATCAGTCAATAATGTGAACAGCTTCTTCACTACAATTGGCAAGAATCTGGCACTACAAATTGGGATTCAACAACAAAGTTACCTAAATTTAACGAATGACCACCCAACTTTGCGTCCGCTTCACTCATTTGTAATGTTGGAAACTGATGAATCAGAGGTCGAATACATACTCATGACGTTAAAAACAGATTCCGCATCCGGATGGGATGGTATACCCACAAACTTCCTTAAACGATACCGACATCTGCTTATTCCACCCTTGACATACATCTTCAATCGTTGCCTAATAACTAGTACCTTCCCTAAATATCTAAAAAAAGCGGTAGTACATCCGATACACAAGGGAGGAAATAGAGACTGTGTCAACAATTATCACCCTATTGCCGTATTGCCTTCGATCTCAAAATTGTTGGAACGTATAATTAATAAACGACTCGTTAATTATCTCGAGCAAAAGGCACTTTTATCTACAAATCAATTCGGCTTTAGGTGCGGTAAACCAACAAATGACGCAATTCTAGAATTAACAGACTATGTTGTGAAACATCTAGATACCAAAAAAAGAGTTCTGTCTGTATTCCTAGACCTCAAAAAAGATTTTTACACAATCTTTATTCCACACCTTATATCGAAACTAGAAGAGTTCGGTATTCGTGGCTATGCTTTGAACATGTTTAAAGACTACCTCAATAACAGAACCCAGTATGTGAAGATTGGAGAATACGTAAGTAGCGAACTCTCTATCACTTTTGGTGTTCCTCAAGGTAGCGTGATCGGACCGACACTCTTCCTAACTTACATAAATCAACTGTGTGAGCTTGACCTAAAAAGAGGCAGTCACCACCTTTGCAGATGACACCGTCCCCATTTTCTCTGGTGAATCATGGGAAAATGTTTTAAAGCGGCTCAAACAGGGTTAAACCAAATTACTTTATGGTTATCTACGCATCTGACAAAACTAAAATACTTACATACCACCTTCGTAAACCAGCACGACCACCCAATTCTTTCACTCTAATCGCCCATTCCTGCCCATTACCTGGCATGTCGCCCTGCTGCTGTCTTGCATTGGAACGTACACGTACGATTAAGTATCTCGGTATTATTATCGATGATAAACTGACCTTTGCAAAGCACATTGAGACACTAACATCGCGGGTAAGGAAGCTAATCTTTGTTTTTAAGACTCTACGTCATGTCGCGGAGACACAGACTGTCAAACGAACTTACCTCTCTCTGTGCCAGTCTATACTGACGTATGGTATTTCTGTATGGGGTGGAGCAGCCAAAACTTTTATTATAAAGTTGGAAAGAGCTCAAAGAGCCGTTCTAAAAGTCAGTACATTCCGTCCATTTCTGTTTCCAACTGAGGCCCTATACATAACTTATGAAGTGCTGTCAGACAAGTATTTGTTGCATCCACAGTTTTACACCAACACTAGATCACTCCATACAAGGCAGTCGATAAGCGTCGTAAGGACATAGTATGTCAACTCCACAAATGCAAACTATCATTTACCCAAAAAATTTCACGCACACGCACACACACACACACCCACACCCACACACACACACGCACACACGCACACACACACACACGCACACGCACACGCACACGCACACGCACACGCACACGCACACGCACGCGCACGCGCACGCGCACGCGCACGCGCACGCACACGCACACGCATGAATATGGTGAAATAAACTTTATTATTATTTGTGGTTTTATTTTTTTTCTCAGCTTGTGGCTGGTTTTAACTACAGTTACAGGCCAAGGCCAAGTAAATGTAGTGTGTGCTAAAATATTATGGTATAGATGTTGTCTGTGTTATATCGTTTTCATCCTATCGTTTTCATCCAGTGACATGAATTTCCTAACAATTCTACAAGTATTCAATATGGCTGCTTTCTGGAGTATTATGTAAACGGATTCTTTAAGGTCTATTAGTTTCAAGCTATGATGTAGATGCTTGGGTATGATTCCGGTAGTAGAAAGAACAATTGGTACTATATATACTTTATCCTGCCTCCATATTCTTGATATTTCTTCTTTTAATTCTACATATTTGCTTATTTTCTCTCTAATGGTTTTTTGTATATTATGTGTATTAGGGACTGCAATATCTATGAGATATGTGGTTTTATTAATTTTATCTTGTAAAGTTATGTCTGATCTATTGTAGTGGATGGTCTTGTCAGTGAGAATAGCGCGGTCGTAATACAGCTTATGTGTGGTGTTTTCTAGTATAGTTTGAGGCGTGTATTTGTAGTAGGGAGTGTTTATGTCTTGTATGAGACTGTGTTTGTGTGCTAGTTTTTGGTGAATAATATTAGCTATTTGATTGTGTCTGTGTGTGTAATTTGTCTGTGTAAAAGTTGTGCATGCTCCAGTAATACGTTAAATGGTTTCAGGTTGATTGTGACACTTACGGCATTTGTCATTTGTAACGGCAGGGTCTTTAATTATATATTTCCTGTAATTTTTGGTGTTTATTATTCGATCTTGGATAGCTATTATAAATCCTTCGGTTTCTGGAAATAAATTACCTATTTTCAACCATTTGTTTGAAGCAATCGTATCTACGTAAGTCTGCTCTAAGTCATGAGGATGTCTTCCATGAAGTGTTTTCTTTTTCCATTGTTCAATTTTCTGTATCTGCGGGTCACTATTGTTAGGGTTCTGTATATTTGGTGGATCGTGTAGGTTAAGTGGGGTGTAGTTGTAATCATTTTCAACTATGGCTTTATGAATTTCACTGGTGTAAGATTTTGTAATGAAGAAACTTTTCAAGTTATAAATCTGTTTCTGCCAGAGGTGATGTATATCTATGAAACCCACTACCTCCAACCTGCCTTTTAATGGTAAGCCTTTCTATTGTGGATTTAGGATGAAGGTGATTGTGCTTTGTTAATGTTGTTCGTTTACTTCTTTCTATGTGTTCTATATCAGTTTATGTCCATTTTATAACTCCAAATGAATAAGTTAATATTGGCACGGCATATGTATTCAATGCTTTAATTAAATGTTTTCCAGAAAGTTGAGTTTTGCAAATAGTATTAGTTCTTCTTTTGTACTCCGTTGTAAGTATTTATTTGAGTGTTGTGTGATCTAGTCCTTTTGATTGCTTATACCCTAGATATTTATAAAGATCAGTGGGTTCCATCGCTGTAATGGTATTAGCTTCATCCACTGGATAGTCACCAGGCCGAATTTTGCCTTTTATTATATGTAACGTTTTACATGTGTCTAAACCAAAAGCCATATTTATATCTTTACTGAATTTAGTAGTTGTTTCTAAAAGCGTATTCATATCTTTAAGTGATTTGCTATAAAATTTAATGTCATCCATATATATTAGATGTGAGATAACTGTTTCTCCTGTATTATATTTGAGACAATATCCGACCTGGCAGCGTCGCAGTAAATGTGACAGAGGGTTCAAGGCTAGACAGAACCACAATGGACTCAGGGAATCGCCCTGATAGATACCTTTCTTTATAAATAGACTTCTTGATTATGTTATTGCGGTTACCTAGTTGCAGTGTTGTTTTCCACATTGTCATTATATTTCGCAGGAAATCTATTATTTTAGGGTGAATTTTATAAATCTGTAGAATTTGTAGCAACCAAGAATGTGGAATACTGTCAAATGCTTTTTTGTAATTGATGTAGGTGCAGTGTAAATTTCTGTTTTTTGTTGTGGCGTGTTTGAGAATAGTAGAATCTATAATAAGTTGTTCTTTACAAACCATATGGCCTTGTCTGCATCCTTTTTGCTCTTCTGCTATTATGTGATTATTATTATTATAGTTTTGTTTTATATTTGGTCTCCCTTTCATTTAAAAGGGGTAAAAACCTGACACACGGGCCTTAGCCAAGTGTGCCAGAGGGGAAAGAGTTAAGAAGTAAATGATGCAAGAAATTTACGTGTGAGGCGACATGTGTTAAGAAGAACGGCTTTTTGTATGAGTGTGATTGTAGATTTCGGCATGTCAAGTATGCTCAGGCTATTTCGAAGTGTCTTAGGGACTACGCCGGTTGTAGATATGACAATAGGTATGATTTTTACAGTGTCTACCTGCCATTGCCTTTTTATTTCGGTAGCTAAATCAACATACTTCGACATTTTTTCCGCATGCGTAGTGAGGAGATTATGTGTGTTACATACTGCGATGTCTATTATGAAAACAGTTTTTTTTGTTTTGTCTAGTATAGTTATGTCTGGTCTATTGTAGTGTATGGTTTTGTCGGTAATAATGGTCCCAGTACATTTTAAAGGAATTATTCTCTAAAACAGTACTGGGCTTATATTTGTAATAGGCAGTTTTTTTTTCAATAAAGGAATATTTGTGGGCTAGGTTCTGATGGACTATTGCTGCCACTTGATCGTGTCTATGCTTATAATCAGTTTGTACTACGGATTTACATGAACCAGTTATGTGTTGAATTGTTTCAGAACTATTATGGCAACGTCTACATAAGTCAGTGAGAAGGTTAGGTATACGGGTTATGGGTTTCTGGTAATTTCGGGTGTCTATTATTTGATCCTAAATGGCGATCGCAAAAGCCTCTGTCTCCGGAAAGAGCTCTCCGCACCGTAGCCATTCGTTCGACGCTTCTTTGTCGACGTGTTCTTGGCCAGGATCAGCGAGATGTCTCCCGTGCAGAGACTTTTGGGACCACAAAACTATTTTTTGCTCTTTGCTCAATAATTTTGGCTGTACATTTCTATTCAATAGGTTAAGGGGGGTTAGTTTTTTATCTGCATTCGTTAAGTATTTGTGAAGTTGAGATTGTTCAGCTTTGGAGTAGAAGTATTTGCGTAATTTGTCTATTAGGTTATTGTGTAAGTTTTGTATGTCGATGAGGCCTCTTCCTCCACTTTACACACACAATAACAACTACACTAACTAATACACACACACACACATAAAACCACACAAACACACACACACACACACACACACACACACACACACACACCCTCACACACACACACACCCTCACACACACACCCTCACAAACACACACACACAAACACACACATATACCTACACACATTATAGTGAGAATGATTATAAGTAACCGTTAATTAAGTTACTACCATACTGAATTACTTCTGTAATTAAATATGTTCGCAGTACTTAAGAATTAAGTTCACGTATTAAGTACAAATAATTATAATTATTATTTTAATGTTTTAGTTTTTATTAGCTATGGAAGAGCGTAGTCACCTGTTACAGGCATTGTTTGCTTACTAGGTGACTGCGATCACTACACAAAAAATGTAAATCTGTTTAATGAAAATAAAACATATTATTATTATTACTTTGGCGTGGCAGTGTGAGACGCTGTACGCATGATCTGGGATGATGTTTTCTGTTGGCTGTCATGTGTGTGTTGATTGTGCGCTGTAATTTAATTAAATCACTTTGAGACCAATTTATAATCCCGAAGGAATAGATGAGAACAGGTATTGCATAGGTATTTATTGCCTTTATGATATTGCGAGAATTTAACTGGGTTCTTAAAATTTGGTTTAGTCTTACATTGAATTGTTTAGTTAGCTCTAATTTTGTTTGTTTTTGCTGAATTTGCTTGGATTGATGAAAACCTAAATATTTGTAAGTGCTGTGTTCGTTCATGGGTTCTATTTGTTCACCTGTATTAAGAGTATATGTATTGTGTTCAATTTTCCCTCGAATTATAGAGTGTATTTTGCACTTATCAACTCCAAATTGCATTCGGATATCCGTCGAGAATGTTTGTGTGGTGTCGGCTAGTTTTGTAAGTTCGGTGTTGTTTGCTGCATTTTGTTTATTATGTAAGTTTTGTATATCTATCAACCCTCTTCCTCCTTCTTTCCGTGGTAGTATAAGCCGTTCTATCGATGATTTTGGGTGGTGTTTACGGTGTTTTGTCATTAATGTATTTATTGTTCGTTGAAGGTTCTTAAGATCAGTTTGTAACCAGTTTATAATTCCAAATGAGTAAGTAAGAATAGGGATAGCAAATGTGTTGATAGCTTTAATAATATTTTTTGAATTGAGATGAGATTTTAATATGAGATTAAGCCGGTGTTTAAATTTGTTTGTTAGCTCTGCTTTTGTTTCCTTTTGTAATATTTTTCTTGACTGCTTAAAACCTAAATATTTATATGTGGTAGATTCATCCATCGGTTCAATAGTGCTACCATTCTCTAAAATATACCTATTGCTATCTATTTGTCTATTGCTTATTGACAGGATGTTACACTTGTCAACACCAAATTCCATACAGATATCTTTGGAAAACTGCTGAGTAATGTCTGCTAAACGGAAAAGATCATCTTTGTTGCTAGCAAAAAGTTTTATATCATATACAGTAGGTGTGTTAGTAAAAATTGGCTATCAGTAGTTATTAAATTATATCCAGAATTACTATTATTAAGAAGACTAGAAAGTGGATTTAGAGCTAAACAAAACCAAAGCAGGCTAAGCGCATCGCCCTGGTTTATGCCGCGTAGGATACGAATTAGTTCAGAAGTCGTAGTGTGTGAGTGATGTCTTAATTTTAAAGTTGTTGACCAGTTTTGCATAGAAGATTCTAAGAATGTGATAATAGTTGGGTTAATTTTGTAGAGCTGAAGTGTGTGTAATAACCAGCTGTGTGGTACAGAGTCGAAGGCTTTTCGATAATCTATGAACATACTAGGTATATTTAACTTTTTATTATAAGCTTCGTTAATTGTTATTCCATCTATTGTAAGTTGTTCTTTACATCCTGGACTGTACTTACTTACTTACTGTACTTACTTCTTTACTTTATTATTATTATTATTATTATGATTTGCACACAATATGAGTGTTTAATTCGTGGAAGTTTCTCGAGGCGTCGAGATTGATAAATAAGTTGGATGGGCAGCGAGCTACGACTGTTCACTAGATAACACCTTCGAATCACTCGTGTATGATAAACGTAGTAATAAGCTCATTGGGTATCCGTACGACTGTAATATTACGATTTTGTATTGGGTATTATACAGCCCGACTGGTTAAACGTAGGACATACTAAAGTAAGGAATTGAGAAATCGAGCCATTTTCAAAATCAGAATTAAAATCAATAATATGTATATTCGTGTAGTTTACAAAGCAACACTTATGAAATAAACGAACGTCAAAGTTAGGTACACTTATTAATGTGAATTTACTTTTACACTTATCTACCTGTTGCGAAACAGGTAAATGGAGCAAAGCAAGAGCGTAGGTCCAATAATAAGAACTGGCCAGAAATGCACATCCACTTGTTTTAATCATTAACGATTACTGAAGTAGAGTATTGAGTGATCGAACCACTTTTTAAACATGTGTAACGAGAGTCGACAAGAGGGGCTTTATATTTGACTTAATGATTCAGCGTAATATATAATTTTAATAAATTAGTAACTGTTGCCCTCAGCCTCGTTCGCATGTATACCGGCAAACCGTAACCTGAAGAACCACAACCATAATAATTCAACTTGTAGAACAATGAGGTCGATAATAAAAATACTAGGATTGCAGGCTAACATATTTGTTTAGTACCCAACCACAACGCAATTCTACCTTCAAAGATCGTAGACCACTCATCAAAGTTTTAAAACTAAAAGTATTAAAACCTACAAACTATCCAAAACAAGGAAATGCTATCCAAAAACCGCAAAGGTCAGCTAAAAGAAATAATTTTAATAACAAAAGCGAAACTGTTGGAACCATTCCAGTTGCTGACACAGATAAAATGAAGTCCAACTACACTATATTATCAGTGACAAATAGTTTCAAGAAATATTACAAGTCATTCTTGAAAGCAATTTTAAAGCAAATACAACTTATAATTTCCGAATTTTATAACTCGGCAGAAAAGTTTGTTTGCAAACGTTGCCAACAAGTCTGTATTTGTAATGCAAAATGTAAATGTCGTTTCTTGGGATTTACACAGCGTGATAGTCATCGCTTTGTATATGAGCCCAGAGGTAAACTTGTGCCGTGTTTGCTGGGCTAAACAATACATGTACGATAAGAGAACCGTTTGAAATACGTGTATAATTATTATATATGCTCGCCCAAAATACTTCTTTATTAACAAAACCTATTAAATCTTTTCTTATGAAATGATCGTTTTGTATGTAGAAGGACAATAGACTATGCAATTTTTTTAATTTAAGACACTTTGAGGACATAATTTTTTATTTTTTTTTTCTTTTACAGAAATTGTTACAACAATCAGATGACTTAAATGTAAATTATTTAACAAGTAGTCAGTAAAAACTGTGCGAGAGACTGGTCTCTGTACTAGGTAGACCTGTATGACAGATGACCAGCCTCCCCCGACTGTACAATGTTGATGCACGAGATGATCATCTGGTAGAAATTACATGTATTTAGTTAGGTATGTGAGGGATGTATAAATGCTAATCTAATTTTATGAATGTAATATGTATTAGTGTGTGTGTGTGTGTGTTTGTGTGTGTGTGTGTGTGTGGGTGCGTGCGTGCGTGCGTGCGTGCGCGTGTGTGCGTGTATGTGTGTGTGTGTGTGTGTGTGCGTGCTAGTGTGTTTTTATTTCGGTACATGTAATAGATTTTCTGTTTCCTCATAACTGAGGGATTTTAGCCAGGAAGAAAGCTTTTCTTTGCAGCGATATTTTGTGAGACAATATATTGATAATTCCTTATTTACTTTTTTGTATAAATATCCTCCCAGAAAACCAAAGAACCGACTGGAGAAGGATGTAGACCATTGCTTGTTTAGTGACGAGCAAACGTTGTATGCCCGACGTTTGGCTAGTTGAGCTGGATCAAAAGGGAGCAGAGAGTGCTGTTTTAGAATGGTGTTTAGGATGTACAGTTGGCGGACAGTCAGAACGTCTGCGAGTTGGTAGAGGTCTCTTGTGGGGAATAAGAAAGGCAAGGAGTGACTCACCTTGAGGACTGCTCTTTGCGCTCTTTCCACCTTTATCAGACTTGTTTTGCAGACGCCGCCCCATACTGAAATGCAGTATGTTATCACAGATTGACACAGGGATGTATATACTAATTTTATTATTGTTTTGTCTGCACTTTGGCGTAGATTTTTAAATACATACATTAACTTACGTATTCTTGATGAGAGTAGATCAATGTGATGCTTGAAACTTAGGGAGCTGTCGATTATTACGCCTAAGTATTTGATGTGTGTGACACGTTCTAAGTGATCACATGTGCAAGTCTCATTAGTTGAGCAAGAGTGGGCTATAATGTAGTAGTTCTCTGAACAATTAAACTGGGTGTTATGTAATGTGAAGGGTATGTATTTAGTTTTGTCACTATTGAGTGTCAGTCCATTGTTCTTGAGCCATGAAGTTACTCTGTCAAGACCAACTTGAGCAATAGCGTACGTGTCATCCCAGGTATCACCGTGAAATATTAGTGCAGTGTCATCCGCAAACGTTACAATTTTGCCATGTGCTAATTGTGTGCTGCACAAGTCGTTTATGTAGGTGAGAAAGAGCGTAGGGCCGAGTACGCTACCTTGCGGCACGCCAAATGCAATTGGTAGGTCATTGCTAGTATCCTCTCCAACTCTAACTCTTTGTTGTCTACCTGTAAGATAGTCGGTGAACAGCTTGTGCTGAGTATCTCGAACACCCAATCGCTCTAATTTGCTTAGTAGGAGTGGGACAGAGACCGTGTCGAACGCTTTTTTTATGTCGAGAAAAACTGCTAAAACTTTTTTCCTTTTATTTTTTAATTATAATAAACTTTAATGTTTGTGAGTATTTTGTATACAAATTATCTCATAAATTATTTTTGGATAAATCTAACTTTGATGATATTTTACATGTATAGAAATATAGCCTCTAAGTGAAAGATGTTTGTCTATTGTCTTCAATTATCAAAAAGCAATTATCATGATATAATTATGGCAAAAAGATAAAAAAAATAGAGAAAGTTCACCAGGTAACTGTAAATGAAAATTAATTGATGTAGATTAGAAATAAAAATCACTTTCACAATAATCAGTGTAATAAAATATGGAACACACAAAATTAGATGAAATTAGACAATTTCATTGTTACCATGTCGCATTCAATGAGGTTTCACGGAAATTTTCTCCCACGAATGTCATGGAATGATTTGCCATGGACCACCGTGGCACATCATTTAGTTTCATGTCGCATAGGCCAGCAAGAGACGCCCGGTTGTCACCACTGTGGCGGCGGCGACTGCCGCGATGTTGTTGAGGACTCGGCGCTGCACACTTTGGCGGACTGCCCCGCCTGGGCAACGCAGCGCCATGAGTTGATCGCGGCAGTCGGTATGGTTGCCCTCTCGCTCCCGGCCGTGGTTCAGTCCATGGTCCGGAGTGAGAGATCGTGGAACGCCGTCGCCTCCTTCTGTGAGGAAGTTATTTCCGTCAAGGAGGTGTCGAAGCGGGAGAGGGCGCGCTTAAACCCACTCCCCAACCGCAGAATCGGGCGTCGGAGGGCGCGAGATGACCTCCAGCCACCCTGAGGTTTGACCTGGGGGTGGCGCGCCTCGTGGGCCTGCCTGCCATCCGATCAGCATCAGGTCCGATAGGCGGTGTGCGTGTTCCCACGCGCGCCTCTGTTTCGTGTCCGTCTCCCCTCTGGGGAGGGACAGTAGGGATTTTAAAAGTAGTGGTGACCAGAGGGTAGGTCTTATCATGTAGTGGCCTGCCGTTTCATACGGCGGGCCTAAACCTCGGCGGGGTTGCGACTGCATGTGAAAATGATTCGTGCGGCCCCACCGTTTGCGGTTTTGTCGAGGAACACAATGATAGGTTTAGTCGGTATTACCGGGAGTCATCATTACCACCTCTTTTACCGCGGTGGGCCCGACATAGCCCCTCTGCCCGCCCCCGCGAAGGGGTATGCGTAAATGTATTCTCCCACGTAAAAAAAAAAGGATGGGTTTCTTTAGGTTGAGCAAAAATGGCTTTTGCATAATCGGCAAAGCGTGAGTTCAATCCACCAGGTGTCACTAAGTGGGCTGTACGCTTGTTTGTTATATTGGTGGTATATAAAAACACTTTTAACTTCTTATAAATAATCTGAATATTAAATTTAGAATTTCAAAATTAAACGATATTACGGTGTATCTTAAGAAATTGGTGAATCAGGGTTAGTCGAACGGATAAAGCATGTGACTATCAAGGCAATTGAGAGGTTAGTGATTTCAAGCTCCATAAGCATTCAGCTAAGGTCAAGTTATCAAAATACCAGTAATTTTAAAAGCAAATTAAGAAAACCTTTTTAAAAATAACGTTCTCTACACTAATACAATGTTGCATGTTACGTAACAAGTATCCACAGCCTATATTTGCACACCCTGGCAACACTCCAACTCTGACTCTGGTTACATAAACTGAGTCAAATTCGATATCGCATTTGAATATTTCAAATGTTTGAAAAACATAAATTTCCTTTTACAATGTTTGGATATAGATTCAGAACATCTAAAATGTGAAAGTTTAAATTTCAATGCACATTATTTACGATCATACTTCTGTTCAAAACATGTGTGAAGATTACATAATCCGCACTTATATCTATCCGAACTAGAAACTTCGTGGTAAGTTTACGAAACAGCAATATCGGAGAGTTTGATATTAAAGTTCACGGTCTCACTGCTAGGTCGAGGCAATACGTCTGTAAATTTGGCAACTTACTCGCCCTGGCCAGGGCTATTATGCAAAATAACTGCCAATTGCACTGGTAATTTCCTTTGCCTTGAAATACACTGTTGCTTTGAAAGGAAAATTCTGGCGCGTGCTTCCGTTTGGTGACAGTTTGTCGTTTTAATTTGGCAAGTGAAAGTAAAAGTGCGACGGTTGTTATTGTATGTTAAAACGAACAAGACATGCCAAATTGTATTTCACATACTTGCCTTCCTGTTTATTTTGCGTATTTCTCCTTTTTCGTAGTGTTAGTAGTTATATTGCATCAAAGTTTTTGCAGTATGGAACGGTGGCTTGGCTAGCTTTTTGTCTTGCCTAGAATTATATGTATACCTATATAACTAGACTAGAATAGATCTTTAATGAGATTCCGGAATATTAAAATAAATATTACTAAGAATTTCGGTACATAAAAGTGGGTATACGAAAGATGACCCAAAGCGAACCTACCCCGAGCAGAGCCGTTCTCTTTGTGGTATAAATTGTAGACGTATTATGAACCTACACGATTTTTGGCGCCGACCTCAAATCGGATGCTCGAAACGTGATGATAACATGCTGATTCAACGCTTCTAAGTCCAATAACGATACGCAAATTCAGTTTGAAATATGTGCCGTTCGTCCTGGATACTCCTACCGAAGACCGAGTTTAAATAATTGACTTGGTCATTTGAACCTTACGAACCCAGGCTGACTGTTATTCAGCGCTGTGTGAATAATGCAGTTAATGTATAATATATAAACTTCATCTCCGAAAACCATATTAACTAATATATTAATTATTTCTTCAAAAGCTGGAGTTTCTGCTGCTACTCCTGGACAACACCGATGGCACAAACATGGTGCCTTCCACGAGGAAGATCTTCCTTGAGAAATTCCGTCGTTACATCATGGACAACTGCATTCTCGACATGGTAAATATTTTATCAGTAAAGATCATATTATTCTAGAATATTAAAGATTATTTGCAGCACATCTCCTCACTGAGGACATACGCTCCAAGCGGATACGGTTAGAGCATTACGTTGCCTGTTGTATACATGTGTATATGATGCTCGAAGTTCACCGTTACACCGTTACACATCTTGCAAATCAAAAAACAAACTCCTGAAAAAATTGCCACTGTTACTAAGTATCCATTCAATGTTGCCATTCAAATAAAGCTATTTTTCATTGGTAACAAAGCCTCTTATTCTTCTTTTAAAGTATCGGATACATGTCTTCTAAAACTGTAAACATATGTATTCTCACTGGGTATGAATAGAGTATGTCGCGTACTTGCCTAAGTGATTGATTAAACAGCGCTTTATGCCTTGAGTCATAGATGAAATATAATCAAATAATAGTCATTTTACTATGTAAATGTTAAACCGAAAAGCTTCGATGCGTAATGCGTATAATAAAAGGACTACAAATATGATTACATTTCATTTAAGGTACACTTTTATCTTATTCTATAGTGTGTATTAAAACATATAAAAAAAATATCAAATAGATTGATTACATTTAAAAACCTCAAAATCTGACACTTTTTTGTGGTGTTGCCGTTCATAAGGCATAAACTCTCTAAAGTGCTTATTTGCCGAAGATATATTGCGAGCTTTAGGCGTGTATGGTTAAAATATAAGACATCTTTACGACTATAAACCACCACAGTTAGAGGTGTAAGATTATTTAAACAGTGAAGCGAAACATCGTGAGGAAACCTGCATGTCTGAGAGTTCTCCATAATGTTCACAAATGTATGTGAAGTCTGCCAAATTGCACTGGACCAGCGTGGTGGACTATGGCCTAACCCTTTTCATACTGAGAAAAGGCCCGTGTCCAGCAGTGGGCAGTTATTACAAACTGGGACAGCTCATGCTCAATTTTAATGTGATCTTTATCATCGCGCATTTTTAAGATTAACATCCACATTGATAACTCGAAGTCATCGTTTACTCATTTAGTTCACAAAGTAACACTTACGTACTTCGAAGTTTGCTCCGCCAATAGGCCACTAATGAAACCAAAATCTCAAACAATTGGCTCGGTGTCAAAACGAAAACGAGTTGAAAACTGATTCAGCTTCAGCTTTCAGCGGGTAGGGAGGAGTAAAAGTAGAAAGAGGAGGCCTTTGCTCTGCAGTGGAACTGAGGTTAGGGTCATGATAAAAATTGGTGGTTGAAAAAGTAGCGATAGCCTAGTGGTAGACCGCAAGACTGACACGCAGAGGTCTCAAGTTTGATCCCGAGGATGACCTCTAATTTTCCGAAGTTATGTCCGTTAATTATTTTGTTGTATGTGTATTAATTAGTTAATTTATCGCTAGTTTCAATGGTGAAGGAAAACATCGTGAGGAAATCTCCATGTCTGAAAGTTCTTCATAATGTTCTCGAAGATAATATTAATATGTTAAACCTGCCGACGCGCATTGGGCCAGCGTGTTGGACTATGGCCTAGGCCTTCCTACAGTGGGAAGACGCCCGTTCCCAGCAGTGGAACAGTTTATTTACATAACTGATATTATTAGGAACTGGTGGTTATAATCTACTAAAGTTGTGGTCTCCAAACAACACTGCTTGCATCTCACACACGCACTTTTACACACTTTAGCTGAAGCTGTAGAATTTCATAATAAAAGGTGGCAGGAGGCTTTATTTCAGAGGCTGTTCAACATCTCCCGCAACTCGCCTGCCATCTCCTGGTGTTGCCATTCGAGGTTGCTTAGTGCCGTTCTCAAGCTGTGGGACGAAAACCCTCTTGGAAATCCGTAAGATTTTATAATTTATGATTATGACTGAAGAATAGCGTATTGGTTTATGTTATTATCTCGCTATTGCTACTGCACCGTGGGGGTTCGATCCCTACACGGGATAAAATGTTGTGTGGACCACAAATGTTGTGTAGACCACAAATGTTGTGTAGACCACAAATGTTGTGTGGACCACAAATGTTGTGTGGACCACAAATGTTGTGTAGACCACAAATGTTGTGTGGACCACAAATGTTGTGTGGACCACAAATGTTGTGTGGAGCACAAATGTTGTGTGGACCACAAATGTTGTGTGGACCACAAATGTTGTGTGGACCACAAATGTTGTCTGGACCACAAATGCTCGTTTCGAATCTGGTTGTTCTCTGTGTCTGTTGTTTAAATGTTTGTAAAGTGCCCTGCGATACAGAAATGATTCCTTGTTTATTGTCTTTTACAGAGAAAATTAAAAATATTATCAGTTTTTCTTGATACTTGTCATCAGTAGCGCGCCTAAGGATTATTACAACGCAAGATCCATCTTATTCTTTAATTTTACTTTCACATCATAGATGAGTTCCACAAAGTATAAAGTATAAAAATGCATGCTAGTAGTAAACTGTATTTAAATCATTATTATAATTATACATACATACATATATTATAATCCCACGTCTTTATCCCCGATGGGATAGGCAGAGACTTTATTACACCCACATTATTTCATTAGACAAGGTCAAGGTCCCAAGTAATAGGAGGTACTGTCCCCATCAAACGGCAAAAGGCTCGCTATTGCCGTTTATGCTCATGATAGGAGTCTACGGTAATTAATAGGCCTCTTGCATCCTAGGACCTGGTGAAATGAGGCCGCAATAGATATCTACGTACACTTTCGCATATACAGTCGTAAGAGTACCTACGTATGTATGTGTGTTTATTGACTAAATAAAACATTATTGTGTTCACTATACACCGACGTCACGATAAAAGCCTTTCCTCCTATTTTTATGTAAATAAAAGAATTGCGGTGTTCCCTTCAATTACTGTATACCCTTATCTTTTCAAGGCAGGTGTGAAAAGGGTGAGCAATTCTAATCGTATAATAGAAAATTCACGTGTAGAATAAATTGCAACAGGCTACCATATTTCATGGCATTCTTTTTTGTTTTTATGCAAGAGATCATGGAGACAAAAGCGATAGAGCTAGGTATATTATACTTTTAAGAAACACTTGATTTTTTGGCCATGTTGCATTGACCGTGGTTGAATGGACGTGGTTTAACAAAACGGCTGGCGCCATTTAAGTGGGAGCCACTGCCGCATCGGTATTGCGGGTTGGATCCCACACGGGACAATAAATTGTGTGATTCACATATATTGAAATTAAATAACTTTACACGGATTTTACCGCGTTGTTTTTTTTTATAAAACACTATTATTACATAATTTTTAACTCTAAACTACTATTGTTAAACACTTTTACTAGTTACTGTTTACTTCTATTTAAGCGATTTAAATTAATTATAAAAACTTTTTAAATAAATTTTACACTTTCCTCGACGTTTCGGTTGCTTTTCAGCAGGTATGTACACGGGGAGAATAAAATGAAATAACTACATTTTAGAACATTGAGATAACCACTGTCTCAATGTTCTAAAATGTAGTTATTTCACATACAGTTATTCCGTATTTGGGTAGTTCTTGTGTGCGTTTTAATGTCTAAAAAGCCCCAAGCGACACTAGAAACAATGCTTGTGTAAGAGATATCGTTTTAAATATAAAGAAGGAGACACAATCTACTTGTGAGTACGGGCAATGCAACCTCTTTTTCCGTCAAATAAATCATGGAACGTAAAAGTATTTTAAATTTTGTTTTCGCTTTGGTTAAAGAATATATTAGACTGCCTTCTCGACCCTTGGCATAAGATTGCATTTCTAACATCCCGCATTCGGTTATAGAGTTTTTTAGCTCCGAAATTTTTATTAAAAATTATCTGGAAATGTGCCCAGTAGTTATAAGCTAGCCTATTAAGTTGAACACTTAGCAGGCGAAATATCGGTGTAATATAAAAACCGAACTAGTGTGTCTCGATCGGTACTTAATATTTAAGTAGGTTAAGAAAATATAAGCCTGGCTGGTGATCCTCATACAAATAGCCTGTAGCGTCATAACTAGTGATCGGAATAGGTAGAGCTATTTAGGTTCATTGACCGCAAACATTAATGTTAATATGGATATTCCACGGGATTCCGACTGATACTACGGGATTTTATTGAATTTCATTCTTTTTGTCAATATGTATAAAAATGGTTTATGTAAGCCAATAAGCGCATGAGCGACGTTGTAAATTTTACGTCAACAGCACGCTATAAAATTACACGCTATAACATTGACATCCTCAGAGAATATGAAGGAAAATTATCGAAAAATTATGTGAATGACGAAATTTTGTTATATAAATTCGCTTCACTAACATCAACAGATGTCGAACGCTCGTTTTCCACATATAAATGGGTGTTAGATGTAAAAAGAAATAGATTAAAATTAGATAATTTAGAAAAAAATATGGTGATTTATTTTAACTCTGGTCATACTAGTGAAGCTGAAGACAAACCAGACCAATGACATTTTTTGTTTAAATAAGTGAATTATTGTTGAAGCGTATTGATTATTTTAATTAAGATTTTATTGTAAATACATATTGTTCTATTTGATAATGTTTTGATTTTCTGAGGAACAAATAATTTTTATGGTAATATGTTTTTGTACAACTTCAGAATAAATATGTTTAAATGATTGTTGATTCTTGAATAAGAAATTGTTACGAAAAAAAAAAAGTGGTTTAATGAATCAAGTTTATCTATTTATTACACTATCCTTAATCCCTTCCTTCTTATATGTATTTACACATCAGAAAGGAAGTGTAATCTTTCATTAGTCCCGAAGGCGACAATAGTTTTTTTATGATTTTACTACTTAAAAACCAAATCCCGGGACTCGGGGAATATCCATATTATTCTAACCTATGCCAAGTATATAAAACAGCTCTACCTATTCCGATCTCTGGTCATAACACTCATAACTCATAAGTGAATGAAGATTTTGACCATTCTTAATGCTCAGCTAAAGGATAATAATGAACCTAACGAAATACGAATATTACACATATTAACTCTAATATCTGTACGTAGAATATTTTCTGAGAAAATGTTATGTATAAAATATACATACAATATCCTAGAGCTATATTAGTTTAGTTAGTACTGAGAAAACACTAAATAAAAAAGCGCCTGTACTTTTTCTCTGCGCAAATGTTGTTATAGTAGAATACAGTATTAATAACACAGGTCTGCAATGGTTTTCCTCTCTGAGATCTGATTAACGTTTTCTATAGTTTCTAATGTGCTGATTACGAGAAAAATAATAAAAAAATTCTATCACGTCAGGATTCTTTGATATTGAATATTTAAGATTTTAACTAAAAATGTCTGAGCGCATACATTTTAAAATCTATAAAACGTCACTTAATTACTTCAGCTTAATTTTTATTGCATTTAATTAGTTTAAGACGACATAGAAATGAATGCAAATCAGTAATTTGTTAATTACTACATAATAAGTGTAAGTAATTCGCATTAACCATTTCGAAAACGGGTCATTTTGGCTTCATTTAGTAATGAGCTCATTAATACACGATGTTTAGGTGATATTGCCTAATTGTTGTTAATGTTGTTCAAAAAGGGTATAATGAAGAAAACAAAAGGTTTTTTTTGTATAAGTACCTACTCTGAATTAGAAAACTAACAGTCGAAGTGCGCATCTTGCAACCTAAACTTTAAAATGTCGTCGCGAAGTTGTTTAAACTCTTCGAATTGTTTTTGTTATATTTGCGGGAAATTCATGGTGATAAAACAACGAAACAACATTACAGACTATGTGAAAAATATTTACAAAAGTTATTTTGGACATTCTATAAGTAACCAAGACAAAACTTGGACACCTCAAAAAGTTTGTTCGACTTGTTTACTTGAACTTCGCAAGTGGTCAAAAGGACAGAAAAATAGCTTCAAAATCGTTTCGCCCATGCTATGGAGAGAGCCTAACAACCATGTTGAAGATTGCTACTTTTGTTGTTGTGACATAACTGGATACAATTCTAAAAATAAAAGTGACATAAGCTATCCAAATGTGTCATCAGTTACGCCTGCAGTTTTCGGAGATTCAGAAATGGTGCAGCCCCCGTATCCAGCTATACAAATTGAAGATTCTGCTAATGATACAAATGAACAGAATGCATCCCAATCTGATCCTGTATTTCAAGTAGATTCTAACGAGTGTCAGCTCTTTTCACAGTCAGATTTAAACGACTTGACAAGAGATTTGAATCTCCCCAAAGATGCAGCTGAGCTCCTCGGATCACGATTAAAAGAAAGAAATATGCTTGCACCTGGTACTTCATTTTCATGGTACCGTCACAGAGAAAAAGATTTCCTTCCATTCTTCGCTGAAGATCATGATTTGGTGTACTGTAAAGATATTCCTGGCTTGATGAAAATGTTCGACATTGAATACAATCCTAAGGAGTGGAGATTGTTTATTGACTCCTCAAAAAGAAGTTTAAAAGCAGTCCTTCTACATAATGGGAATACATATGCCTCACTACCTGTTGCACATTCTGTCCATTTAAAGGAATGTTATGAAAATTTGGAAAAGCTTTTAGCTACTATAGCTTACGAACATCACGGCTGGATGGTGTGTGGAGACTTGAAAATCATAAGCATGCTACTCGGCCAACAAGGTGGTTATACAAAATACCCGTGCTTTCTTTGCGAATGGGATAGCCGGGATAAACAACATCATTGGACCAAAAAGGAATGGCCTCCAAGAACTGAACTAACCCCAGGAATCAAAAACGTGCTTAAACAGAGTTTGGTTCCCAGAGAAAAAGTTTTACTGCCGCCTTTACACATCAAATTGGGTATAATGAAGCAGTTTGTGAAGGCTTTAAATAAAGATGGGGAAGGTTTCAAATATCTGCATTCAGTTTTTCCATCTTTATCAGATGCTAAGTTAAAAGAAGGAATTTTTGTCGGCCCTGATATAAGAAAATTGATGTCGGAGGAAAAATTTGATCAAAAACTCAATGATGTCGAGTTACAAGCGTGGAAATCATTTAAGGAAGTGGTAAAAAACTTTTTGGGGAACAATAAAAGCTCGGACTATAAAGAAATAGTAGCCAAAATGATAACGAATTTTGGTGTAATGGGTTGTAATATGAGCGTTAAACTTCATTTTCTGAATTCGCACATTGATTACTTCCCAGAAAATCTAGGAGCCGTTAGCGAAGAACAAGGTGAAAGATTTCACCAAGATTTAAAAGAGCTTGAAGTCCGGTATCAAGGAAGATGGAATGTCAGCATGATGGCGGACTATTGTTGGTTGTTGAAGCGTGATGATCCAAACCGGAAATATAAGCGAAAATCGCACAACAGAAGCTTCCAGGAAAAAAGGACCAGGTTCCACAAATAAAATTTAAGTGTATTTTAACCCAGCAATAAGTTGTTATTACGTGTTAATAGTTTTTTAAGTTAAAAATTAAGTACTTTTTTAAATATATAATTTTTTAAGTGAAAACTTGTCTTTTTTCTCAATTTTCTATCTGTAGCTTTTTTGAAAAATCAGGAGGTGATGGAGAAAAACTAAGTACATATTCGTAATCAGCGCATCAAAATACTCCAGAATCAGCTATCAAATTCCAGAGAGGAAGTTATGACCTTCATTTTGCAGGCCTGTGTAATTCATCAGACGCTTGGGAGTTTGTAGGTCGAGCACTCTAAGCGCCAGTTGGAAATAACCATCCCTCGAAAGTGTGGGAAGGTTGACTGTTAAGTTATTTTAACTGTGTCATTTATATTAATTAACGGTGTATGAATAAATTATAAAAAAGAATATGTTTGTTTCTTCGAGACACATGCGTTCCAATGTCATTCGTCCGTTTGCGATGAAACTTTGACTTGTAATAGAGCCTTGTTGTATGCATACAAATAAACATAGGAAAAATAATACATAAACATTTCAATCTTCTATTTATTTAAACGCTTGACAGCGAACTTGATAACCTTAGTCTACGTTTAGCACAGTCAGCCATAAAAGTAGATGACCACTCCATATTTCCAAAATCCATTTACACCGTAACATAAACAAGACGCAAGACAAGACTATCACTAGAATTTAATATGCATCGTCAAAGATATACTTACTCTTCATTGTACAATTAAACTAATCACCAGATTGTCAAAAATAGCTGAACAAGAATTACATCCAAAATATCTTAGGTAACACCATACATTACAATTTCTCACTAATATTAAATTTATTTATACCAAAAATATTACAGGAAGAAAGTTTCCTGTTAAATGATCATTATAAAAACTTATCATAACTTAGTGCACACATTTCGCCGCCTCTGTTTAGATTGCACATAATAGGGAGTGAATTTATTACACCCTATTGGCATATTGCCAGACATTGTTGCTACTACAGATCACCTGACAAAAAGTCAAAAAGTAGAAACGAAGGTTCTGATACATATAGTCATGACATAGACAGATTGGAGGTCGAGAAGCGCGTTTCCTGCGGGAAGATTACGGGAGCATATTTGAATAAAATCTTTTTGATATTATTATATGAAATCTTGTGAAATTGATTGTTACACAATCACGCTGTTCAAGGGGTTTGGATTAAACCATGCCTGTTTTAAGTTAGGCTTATCAGATATTTTATCCTAGTAGGCATACCTTTAGAATTAATGCGGGTGGAGCTTTCCGTAAGGTGGCCAAAGTCTTATCCAACCTACCATGAATTTTATAGCCCACGCTGTCATTATCCAAAAATAACTAATATCAGACAACGGCATTTTCTTTCGAAAAACAAACGTTAATATTATTTAATACTCTTCATATTATTGAAATTAAACTACTATATACGGATTTTATCGCGTTGTTTATTTGACACTGTTACAAATTTTTTTGAAAAACTGTTACACTACTATAATCACTATTAAACTTTACAAATTTTTAAGCTAATTAAATTATTGAAACTATTAAAACTATTTATACTATTACTATACTATTTAGATTTATTTTTACACTTTCCCCGACGTTTCGGTTGCTTTTCAGCAGCCATGGTCACGGGGAGACTAAGATGGTAGTTGTCTCAATGTTCCAGTGTAGTTATTTCAAAGTACCCGAACATAATTTAATCATGGGTGTTTCTATTTACGCAGAATGAGCTCAAAGTATCGTGAAGTCTAGCTGTGGTTTGCTTCTTCTTGGGTTTGACTATTTGAATTACTGGATCCTAAGCTGGTGGTACACTCCAACCATCTTCTCTATTGAAATTAGGATGTTTCTTGATTTCAATAGCCTCGCGAAGCATCCTTGGTAGGAATCGGTGTTCTTTAGCGAGCATCTGTGGTTTGTCAAATCTCAGGTAGTGGTTGGTCCCCTGTTGCACATGTTCACACACAGCAGACTTCAACGAGCGTTGGTGTTTTACATCAGCTATGTGTTCTTTTATGCGGGTGCCTATGCTTCTCTTGGTTTGAACAATGTATGAGAGTCCGCAGTCACAATCTATTTTATAGACCCCTGCATCTTGTAAAGGTAGTTGGCACTTGACAGATGGTAAAAATTGACTTATCTTCGTTGGCGGCTTGAAGTATGTATTGATTGAAGCTCGCTTCAAGATGTAGCCAATCTTGTCAGTGACACCCTTCACATAAGGTAGTATAGCAGGCTGGCGCTCGACTGTGGCTGGCTTTTCTCGGGATCTGTGACAGCGGCGCGGCTGTTGGAGCTTGTTGTCTTGCAGTACTTGCTTGACATGTTGAAGCTCGGCGTCCAGGTGTTTCTTGTCACAGATCCCGTGGGCTCTCTGAAACAAAGACATTCCCACGGTAGCTAACTGTTTAGGATGGTGGTGAGATTCACCGTTTAAATTTCAATCAATACATACTTCAAGCCGCCAACGAAGATAAGTAAATTTTTACCATCTGTCAAGTGCCAACTACCTTTACAAGATGCAGGGGTCTATAAAATAGATTGTGACTGCGGACTCTCATACATTGGTCAAACCAAGAGAAGCATAGGCACCCGCATAAAAGAACACATAGCTGATGTAAAACACCAACGCTCGTTGAAGTCTGCTGTGTGTGAACATGTGCAACAGGGGACCAACCACTACCTGAGATTTGACAAACCACAGATGCTCGCTAAAGAACACCGATTCCTACCAAGGATGCTTCGCGAGGCTATTGAAATCAAGAAACATCCTAATTTCAATAGAGAAGATGGTTGGAGTGTACCACCAGCTTGGGATCCAGTAATTCAAATAGTCAAACCCAAGAAGAAGCAAACCACAGCTAGACTTCATGATACTTTGAGCTCATTCTGCGTAAATAGAAGCACCCATGATTAAATTATGTTCGGGTACTTTGAAATAACTACACTGCACATTGAGACAACTACCATCTTAGTCTCCCCGTGACCATGGCTGCTGAAAAGCAACCGAAACGTCGGGGAAAGTGTAAAAATAAATCTAAATAGTATAATAGTATAGTAATAGTATAAATAGTTTTAATAGTTTCAATAATTTAATTAGCTTAAAAATTTGTAAACTTTAATAGTGATTATAGTAGTGTAACAGTTTTTCAAAAAAATTTGTAACAGTGTCAAATAAACAACGCGATAAAATCCGTATATAGTAGTTTAATTTCAATGAATAACATTCGCGTAAACAGAAGACAATATTATGTAACTCTTCATATTACATTTATGAAATTTTGTAAATATTTTTGTCTGTTATTCAATCAAGCGTTGAAAATTTTAGAGAAATTTGCCACACATGTGGTCCATCTCCTGAATTAACACAAAGAATTTCATGAATCCCAGTAATACCCATGAAATAGTAGGTAATTTACATAATTTAACGCGAATAAAAGTGTGAGGCAGTGTGCCCGAGCTTCTCTATTATAAATCAAGGGTGTATAAATAAAATCTTTTGTTATATAAATCAGTTGAGGCGCAGATGGCCCGGGCGGGACTATGAAATATATGGAACGTAAAAAAAACAGTGCGAGGGTACAATGTAGGTATTTAACATAATAAATTAAGCGGCACTTTTTCGCTTCGTGCTTTTGTGCAGAATTTCAGTAAAAATATCTATTCGAATCTAGCTTTAAGACATTAAAATTAGTAGAGCGCCAATAGTTGTATAACGCATTTTAATTAGAAAAAGGAGGTATTCTATGGAACTACTGATACAATATTAACGTAAACTTTGAAGTAAAATTCAACAATAGTAGTGTCATAGTTCAAAATTATGTAAGTAATAAAAGTGTTTTAAAATGAAGTATCTGTATTAAAGAAGTTTAATTTCAACTATATTAACCTATCAAGTCTTAAAAACCCAAATATAATTAACAACCTATCGTGTAAGACCGCCGATGTGCCGTGGCGACTCAGTAGGTTAAAATATATTTAATTTATAGAAAGCTACATACACTATCTCATAATCTTCATACACTTAGCAAACCCTTCAAAATCGATAAGATATATACGAGCAGCTCTGAACAGCGCGGGCTCCATGCACAGGCAAGTGTGCATGGAGCCCGCGCATTTACATGCAACATGATTATATATGTATATGTAGGTATATAGCGTGCCTGTCTATTAGTTTTCTAAGATACTTACGCAGTACACAGAGTCATTAAACGACAATACCCGTAAAGTAATTGTTTTGCTTCTTGCTCTTAAAAAAAAAGACACCTCCCGCACTAAGAATAATTCCTGTATCTCCAGGAACTTTACAAACATTCAAACACACACACAAAGAACATCCATATATGATATGGTTATAAGCAGCGATAGCCTAGTACCATTGGACTGCCACCCAGAGGCCTCGAGTTTGATCCCCAGGCGCGCATCTCCGACATTTCGATGTTATGTGCGTATTTTATAGTTAATTATCGCTCGCTTAACGGTGAAGGAAAACATCGCGAGAAAACCTGAGAGCTATCCATAATGTTCTTAACGATATGTGAATTTTGCTAACAAGAACTGGGCCAGCGTTGTAGACTCTGGCCTAACCATTCTCACACTGAGAAGAACCTAACCCTTCTCATACTGAGAAGAAGCACGCCCGTGCCACTTCTCAGCGTGAGAATATTTTTGCAGGCTTCTGAAAGCTCTTCTGGGTCCGTGTCTAGACGTGGGACTGTTTATATCCAGGGCTGATATTATTATATAGTACATACACAAAGTACAAATATGCTCTCCTTTAAATAGGCAAATTTATATTACAGGGACACCCCGCCTCATATACCGACCAGGACTTTTATTGACGGTGAACTGGACTTCTACAATGTCGACCGTCTTGGTGGCGTATTGCCTTTCCTCGTCCGAACACTCCGGTAAGCTCTACAATACACTTTTATATAGAACTTAGCACAGAGAAGCACGCAATGAATAACTGATAATTATATTTAATAGCAGCGATAGCCTGGTGGGTCTTCCACCAGGCTATCGCTGCTAAGCAGACCTCTCGAATTCGAACCCATTATCACGCGTATCTCTGACTTTTTAAATTGCGAGTCGATGCGTATTAAATATTTAATTATCGCTTTAACGGCGAAGGAAAACATTGTGAGGAAACTTGCTAGTCTGAAAGTTCTTCATAATGTTTTCGAAGATAGTTGAAATCTGCAAATCCGCGCTGGGCCAGTATGATGGATTATGTTCTAACCCTTCTCACACGTGCCCAACAGTGGGACAGTTTAATACAGGGCTGATATTCTTATTATTATATTATTTGTTTTCAGACAAGACCTGGTGGGCGTGTTGGGTGAGGACAACCCGTTCATACAAAGTTTTGAGCCAAATTACAATCGCGCCGGTGGCATTGATACTGGTATGTACTATAAAACTTTGTGCGTACTTAATATCACTTTAACTTAGGACAGCGGTAGTGAAGAAATAGTTAAATTTGACTTTCGTGTAAAAAATGTGAGTTCGTCACGATGACACGACTTCTGGCTTTTAGAAGTTTTGTGAAGAATGCATCACAAGGGAAACTGCATGGCTAAAAACTCTTTATAATGTTCTTGAAGATGTGTAGCCTGCCAACACGCACTAAGCCAAGGCGGTGGATTATGGCCTAAACCTTCTCACACTGAGGAAAGGCCTGTGCCCAGCAATGAGACAGTTTATATTCAGGACTATTATAACATACTAGCGGTCGCCTAGTGCTCGAAATTCAACCAAAGTTTGCCTGTCAGATATTGCTGATATATGTCATTATATATTGATATATGTAAACATAGTTACGCGCTACGACTGCATGTGTCAAATGCATGGTTGTGTGTGTGTAGTCTTTTTTCATTAATTTAATGTACTTATTTCTAATGCATATTTTTTGTACATATTAGGATTCGCCCCTCCTTGTCCATATAAACTTTAACTGTGCCAAATTTTATACTCCTCCGCCCGCGCAATTTTCGTAAAAAGGGGTACAACGTTTTTGCTTCACGTATTAATATATAGATAACACCACCTATAAGTCGAACATTATGTTTGTAGATTAACTTCTACAAGTAAATAAAGTAAATATAGATAGGTACTTACTTCCAAATTCCACGGTTGCGAAGTCGTAAGAATTATCGAAATTATATTTTCTATGATTCACAAAGTATGATCCTTGGTTTATGACAATGATACCACGAAAACATAAAATGGTTACAAACTATAATGCTTTCCAAGACAGCTAAAATAAATTACGCCCTATTATCATAATATATTTCTAATATTTACAGAAACGATATAACAGAAATTAAAGAATTATTGTTATATTCAGATTGCATTTACGAAGGTTTTCAATATGTACTTCAGTATCTATAACAGACTAATCTTGGTTCATTACTTCGTTCGCGTGAACCACGACTCACTTGTGACATTATTTTATACTTTAAACCATATCTTCGTTTCTATTGAACATAATTATGATGATACATGGCTTAGTTTTTTAATTAAATCCCTAGTCATCAAACTATAATGACCATAATAACCATTTAATGTCTTCCACGTGAAGTCAATATAAACATACAGAACAAACTATTGTTTTGAGTTTATACGCCTCTTCAATAAACAATATGATTGATATTAGTTTTTTTTAAATACCACTCATATACAGTTAGAGCCCCGGTACCTACATTTTAATATTCTTTGCGATAGATATAAAGCAAAACAAATAATTTTGTACATTTGTATTCGTACAGTTTAGGTCTACCCTCTTTCATTCAAATGTGTCTCAACCTAAAAAACCTTTACATGACAAAAAATTGCAGTCAAATAACCGTGTGGTATACTTTAACTGAACAGAGAGCGTATTCACACTAACTGCCTCGTTGGTCCAGTGGTAGTGTATACGACTGCGGATCATGAGGTCTCGGGTTCGATTCCCGGGTCGATCTTGGAAAACGTTACTAAGATTTTCCGTCAAGAATTTCTTAGTAGCTGTTTATTAAGAATTTTTTAATAATTAGGCCGGTGTTATGAAGTTGGCGGTGTTTCACCCCCGTGCGTCGGAAAGCACGTTAAACAGTGGGCTCCTATCCTAATCCCGGCTGTCATAAACATTGAACATCTATGGCAGTCGTTATTGGGAAGTCAGCATCCTCAAATATCCTGAGGATGTTATCCTTCTGGTTTACGGAAGTCAGATGGCAGTCGCTCCGTGTAAAAACTGATATTGAGCTAAATCTCGTTAGACCAGAAATAAGCGGACCCTGGCAGAAGCTGGGAATAATAATCGCTAGGAAGAAGAGTGTATCCACACTGCGCCTGCGCGAAGTGTTGTGTGTTCGATCTCTCACGAAACACATATTTGTGTGATCCACAAACAGATGTGCTGACTCTGTGTGTTCTTTATGTCCGTTGTTTGAAGCTTTAAGTTCCTCGTGACACAGGGGCTGGCCCTAGTGCGGGTGTTGTCATCCTATCCTAACTAATATTACAAATGTGACTGTGAGTTTGTTGTGCTTTCAAAGCTTAACTACTCGACCAATCATTATGAAATTCCGCACACACGTTGTCAGGAGTACAGAAAATGACATAGTACTTTTACCGAGGTACACAAAATTGACATTACCTACATTTATGCGAAGGAAGCAACGGAAAAACTAGTTTATAATAAAATAAATTAATTTAAGAGCATTCCATATGCTAATAGAATTGTTTGATGCCAAGTAAAGTAATTAATTTACTCAAATAGTATAGAAATAGGAAAAACGAGAACATCTTTAAACTATTTAGCACTATCCTCTCAACCCTTCCACACTATGAATATCATCCCAGCAGTCAATAACATTGCGTGAACAGGCGTATTTTCAACCTGTTCAGGAGTCAGTGAAATGGCAGCCGGCTCCCCAGGACTGGCAACGTTGCCACAAGTTATATCTTCAATGGCCAGATTCTTGCATCCAGCCATGCCACCTATGCCTAACAGGTAACCCATGCATACGCCATATATTCAATTTAAAACCGACATAGAAATGGATAGATGCATATTTAGCTTTATATTTCGCAATAGGCTTACGCTTATTACGTCAGAGTTAAAAGCCGAGCTAGCAAAATGTGAGTGTAATGCTATACCTCCTCTGTCAGAGAATTAGGTGTAGAACTATGAATGTAGTTGTACTAATGCCATGGTCTCGGTAAAGCTTATTAGTCTGATAACGACATTCAATCCATGACTTTTCGGAGCAGACTAGCACACCCTACTCCAACCAGCAGTAACTGTAGTCTGCTTCGAATACAAAAAATGCTATGTCGAATCATAGTTTGCGTTCGAAGTGTAATACTTCGCTTCTATGCGAAATATCCTCAGAAGAGTTTTGTGTTGATTCTCGGTATAGTATATACAATATAAGCTTACGTCAATGATTTAGGCTTACCGTAAGATATTAGTACACCTTTTCCAAGAATTAGACTGCAAGGATGGCGTAGTGGTTTAAGTGGTCGCCTCCCCACTGCCACTATGCCGAGTGTTGTGGGTTCAAATCCCACGCGGGACAAAAATTTGTGTGATCCACAAATGGTTGTTCCGAGTCTGGGTGTTCTTTGTGTCCGTAGTTTGAATGTTTGTAAAGTTCCCCGCGACACAGGATTTACAATTAGTGAGGAAACGGTCTTTTAAAAAAAATTTGTTTGGTTATAATTCATTTCTAACGTAAACTTTTGATATCTCTTATAGAACCCAACTATCTAATGCTCTGCTTAGGTACAGTATGTAAGTTAAAATGATATTATTTGTATATCCTTATCGCCATTTTTGCTCAACGACGTATCCTGGCAGGACTACTGGGGAGACAGCTCTAGCTTTGAAAGGCACAAGGTCGATGATGCCGGGAGCTGGTGCCATTGATATCAGGATAGCCTTCCTCAGGCTGATGGATGGGTTACTTGCTTTATACCACGGAGCTGCTATCAAACATGCTGAGAAGGTACTGCGGCGTATTATTACAACCCGCCACACATACACATCGGAGGCGGAGGCGGAGCGGTACCGGTGGCAGTTTATTTAATTATTTTTATTATTTGCTTCAATTGCTTACTACACTTACAGTTGCCCAACACGTGCAGTGAGCCATAAAACATACATTATACAAACTATAACGTATTTTTTAGTTCTGAATAATGATAATGTCATTATCATTATTAGAACTTAAAGATAGTGTACAATATTCTACAATTTTATCAAAAAGTATGTCAATTTCTGGATATCGAGCAATCAGAGAGTTGAGAAGTCTCATAGCCTGATTGGTAGGAGCAAACTGAGCAGTACAAGTACGCACCCTCGGCACCGCCAGCAATTGACGCGATCACAGTCTCGTGTAAACGTGCAACAACAAATAGAAATGTACCATGAGGGCACATTTACGTCGCAATTTAAGCTTATCTATTCCAACCATACTCGATTATTGTATTGTTCGAATTAGTATTATACATTTCACACGTGATCCAAAATGATCGTGAACTAACGCCACCGGTACCTCTCCGCCTTCGCTGTCTATGTGTGACGGGCCTAAAGAGGCCTTCTAAAGGAGCAATATTTTTACCGCAATATGTAGTATAGTGATTACAATGTTTTCAACTATAATCCGGCCAGCTCAAAAACATTTGAATGCATTAGCCATTTCAAATATAATACTTTGTACATTTCAAATAGAATAGTTCCACAATATCTTTGCTTTGAATAGTCGTATGATGTGTCTGTCTATAATATGACTGTTATTGACGGCAAGTATATTGCACCACACATTGCAGTAAAAATAATAACCCAACATTTTGCATAAAATTGCTTTGTTTCGAGTTTTGCCAGGTGTTGCCAATTGTTTTAAACCTTTTGGAAATACTCGGCAATATCAGTCGCTCATATCGATAGTCTTCTACATGTTTATTTTTAGTCAAGAATGAGGCAGCAAATTGACTCAACTATTCGCCGCGCATGAACACAGCATTATAATTATGTACTGATATATTTACCAGACCTAAACATAGCTTCTATAAAAAATATGTTTTCAGTGTATTTTCTACACTGATTTCAGTTCACATTCTGCATAACCTGTTATGATTTATACAACTATATTAGAAGGATTCCTATATTGTTGAATAAAAGTAAAGCAGTAGTCACATCAAAGTATTCAAAGGAACATACTCGTAGTATATGTAGTCTAATTGTTGTTCTCTTCTTAGGTAAACAAAAAAATTATTATAAAATCATTCAGTTACTACTTTTAGACTATATTCGTTCTATAATAAATATATATGACTATAAAGAAAGAGTATACCAAGATACGAGTTTCTATGTATTGTCACTAGCTACCGGTTCGCTGTATTTGTTTACCAAAAAGGACAAGCAAGAAAAAAGACAACAAATCATAAAATTTATTCTTAAAATAATTTATGAAAAATCATAACATTTGGTATGGTTGTTCTTGTTGTTCATTATATTCGTTTTGGAAAACAGTCACTACCCTAGTATAAATAGAGTTTATTAATTATTTTTCTTTATCCTTATATGCCGATCAATGACAAATGATTTCTTCCAGTTGTGTGAACTGCGAGACAACCAGTTGGACATGGCAGATTGTTTGCATGACATAGAACAACGGTTATACACTGTTGCTTCTGAGTTGCAGAAAGCAGGTCTGACTTCTGTAAACGCTATTAAAAACAGTATTGCTTATTATTATCTTTCTTTCTTACAATACTATTTGCCCAGTATGGTCCACGTGATTAAAAAACCTTATATAAAACCTCATTCAATGCTGTATACCTATACTTGTAATAACAGAAAAATCACTCGTATATTAAAATCTCTAAAAAACGACTTTACATGAGTCAAATATTGTTGACTATGTTATTACAATCGTAAATTGCCTTCTTCTACAGGTATTTGTGAATTACCTGACGAGGAAAACACATTTAAAAAACAACTCATGGAGAAAATGCTGAAGGAGCTAGAATTATCTAAAAGTGTCTATGAGGTAATTCACAACGTATTAATAATTTTCTTCGCCAGCTCGACTAGATTCATGCATGTAGTTATTTATAATGTCGCATTGCATCCACAAAATTGTCTGCAGAAATGGTGCAATAAATATATGAACACCCCGATGCTTACAATGTAATTGGCGTTAAGAGTTGTAAAGAAAACACTGACTAATATAATTTTTATTTTTATTGCCTTTGGTGGCAGACGAGCAAGTTGCCCACCTGAAGGAAAATGGTAACCGCTGCTCATGGACTTCAACAATGTCAGGACACAGCATAGCCGCTGTCTAACGTGAAAGAAGAACTCTCTTTAAACCTCGTTTGAAAGAAGGACATATCATAGCGCTTGGAAAACACGGAAGCAGGCAGTTCATCCCAGAGCTTGCACGTACGAGGGAGAAATGATCGCTGAAAGCATACCGTCTTGGATTTGAACGCGTCCAGGTGATATGGATGAACCCTGCTTCGTTGTCGAGTGGTACGGTGATAGAAAGGGGCCGCTGGTACCAAATCAAATAGTTCTTCAGAGCACTCCCCGTGAAAGAGTCGGTAAAACAGGTAGAGAGACCCAAAGTCTCTCCGTTGCTCCAACGACTCCAATCTATCCGTGAGATTGGGATTCGATTCGAACTGCCCGTCTTTGTAGGGAGTCAAGTGGCTTGAGCTGATATTTGTGGGCTCCTGTCCAGAGATGTGAGACGTACTCCATGTGCGGCCGAACCTGTGCTTTGTTAAGCACAAGACGTTGACCTGGTGTGAAGTACCGCCTCGCCCTGTTCAGTACACCGACCTTTTTGCTCGCTAATTTAGCTTTGTCCTCCCAAAGTGACTCCCAAACTGGACTTTATTCGAGATTTCCACGCCGAGGATCCCAATACTTTCGGAGATACAGAGAGTAACTCCTTGGAACTGTGGCGCTATGATAAAAGGGTCCTTCTTGGCAGTAAACGCGCACACTTGTGTCTTCGAGGGGTTGAATCGAACTAAGTTCTGTTCACCACATTCGGGGGCCCGCCCAAGAGAGTCCTCGACTTCAGACACAAGTTGTGTTCGTCTGTCCTTTATCATGCTCCGAGGGACATTCTGATAGCTGGTATAACGCTCATCACCCGTGCTGTCATCCGCATGTACCAAAATGTGTCTTGAATACTGGGTATTTTTTATTTGGGTATTATTTATTTCAATGTTTGTAAAGCCCCACATTACATCATTTTTGTTATAATTATTTTCTTAAAAAGGAATACCATTTATACCCACATATTATATTTTTATATGTTAATAATAATTAATATTAAACCAGTACCTGATCGCTCTCCGGTGTTGTTCATCCCATCGAAATATGAATTAATGCACTTGCGTTTGCGCACGCACTTGTGCACTAAAATATATCTTGCGCAGAGGGCCAGTCTTCATTCTTTTATTACCGTGACTGATAGACGGCGTGCAGGACTTTATCGTTCGTAATCTTACCTTTACTCAACGCCTGTTACAGGAGAAACTAGAAGCAGGCTCTCTACAAATGGCGTGGGTGGTAGGAGCTATATGGACTAGACAGAGGCAGATGGAACTCGCCACTCATTTCGCCGGCACACTACATTCGTTGAGACTGTCTTCGGATCCTGACTACGCAGCGCATATTCAAGTACAGAACTTTCAAAATCCTAAATTAGCCCAACATAGATTATACCAAACTTTTAGACTACCTACGAGATTTTGCCTGCAACTTTGCTCGCTTAAATGTAGGTTAGGGTATGTAAGTAACAGTACCTTTTCTGGATTGAAGGTAACCCACGTATGTCCTTTTCTGATACCCTGACAACGTGTATGCGAAATTTCATGATAATCAGTGAAATAGTTAAGGCGTAAAAGCGTACTAAACAAACAAACAAACACATATGCGCATTTATAATATTATAGTTAGGATTTTCAAACTGTAAACTCAATGTATGAATATGACTAAAATAGGATATTTTAGTGTCTCGGTTTTACTTATTAAGAAATCTTAGTAGGAGCTTGAACGACGGAAATAGTCTTTTCCGCGATTATGACGAACTCATAACTACCGGAATGTTGGTGAATTTTATAATTTTAATTTTAATTTTATTAATTCGCAAGACTCAACTATAAATATTGTAAGTACTTCACGCTTATAGTCCGTTTCAAATACGAAATCCCATTTGACAAATTATCGTTGAACAGCAGTAGTGAAGAGAGACTGTTTCAATCGACACGTCACGAAAACGATTACAAATTAACTTTCCAAACAAACTGTAATCGTGGGTTAAGAATCGAAAAAGAAACAATAGAAACAGAGAAACAAAAAGGAGTCAAACCAAGTTTGACATATCGAAAGAATAACTGCAACTATGCAACCTAATAATAGTTAATACCAAATATAAATTTACAAAATTATTTCTCGGATAATTGTTTTTACCTCGAATTAGTTCGATTTTATCCGATTCATACTGTCGCGTCACTATGACTGAAAGTTAAAAATACCCTAGTGCGTAACCATGGTATTGTAGTAAAATGTTATTTTATTTTGATGTTTATATTATGTAAGACTAATATCAATAAAAATTATTAGTTGATTATGTTTGTAAAACAATTATATCAGGTGTTGTATAGGTTCTAATTATTTTGAAATAGTCTTTAGTACCATAAGTAGATAATCATTGTTTATTTTAGCAAGTTATACGAAATCGTATTTGAAACAGAGTATAGGCAGTGTCTGAAAATCCAGAATTGGGACTTGGCCTGTCTTTTATTAATTGTTAGTGAGTATTGTAATGATGGATATTTCAGGCGGCCAGTAAGGAGATCCTGCCTGGTAAGAGCTCAATTCTGGGCGAGACCAGCTACGCATCTCTTCAGTTGGAGTACACCTCCAGCTCTGATCAGAGGTTTGTGACTACGTGAGTTTATCTTTAAATTCAGTGTTAGATTGATGTAAAAGACTATTTTATAATGTATATTAATTTATTTTATTTATTTATTTGGACATGGAAAACTTACAGCTATAACATATTAGATATTACGGCAGTATAGTCATCTGAGAGCCAATTACAAGTTCTCACTTATAGATATAGAATAAATTAATTATAGTGAGCAACAAAGAGCAAACATCAAATTAATGCTATGTATGAATATAATAAAATAGTCTGTTAAGACTACTTAAAGAATGGTAGACTTAGACACCTTCTTGCTGAGGACACATTAGACGTAAATGGATCTATATCGTGCTGTTTACAAAAAAAGTTAAAACTATTCTGTCTATAGTTAGTTTTAATGGTAGGAACGCGAAGGGGAGGATTGAAACGGATTGATTTGGATGGTACATTAAAATAGATTTTTCTAACAGACTACCAATACTTTTGTACGGTCTCACTACCATACATTGCAGCCTACACGACAAGTTGCTAAGTATGTAGCTGCTCGCTCAGCATTTTTCGTGTGTTACTTACTATAAAATTGCGATACAAGAAAATTCATAAACCCAGTTGAACGTTAGTCAAACATATTTTATAAGCTAACTTTACGAGTGCATAAGAGAAATAATTAGTGTTATTTTACTGTAATCTATCTTATAAATGTGTGTGCGGAGTTACTAACTAATCAAACCGTATAACCAAATTTTCTTTCTAGTCTTAATTTTAGACTGACCACCTCACGGCTAGTGTGCCGAGTGGTTTCGTCGTTAAAAATGATGTACCTACCTACTCTTCGTGTTCTTTATGTTCGTCGTTTCAGGGTTTGTAAAGTCCTTCGTGACGAAGACATTATCCCTAATGCGAAAACAGTTCTAGCAATCATAATAATACCAGCCTACTTATAACTGTCCCACTGCTGAACAGACGACTTGTCATAGAAAAAGCATGCGTTATTCCACCATGCTGGCCTAGTGCGGGTTGGCAGACTTTACATGTCTTCAGAAACATTACGAAGAACTCTCAGACATGCAGATTTTACGATGTTTTCTTTGCTGTTACAAATGCAATAACAACTTAAGTAGCCTTAATATAATAAAAAAATAAAATTCCGTTACAAAATTTCTGAGTTTTGTTTACAGTCCCCAAAGCCCAACATCCATGGTGACTACACCACGTATAGGCTCAAACTCCCAGATGAGCTCTTCAAACCGCAAAATAACAGGTTTGTTTTTAATACTTTACCATTATTTAATATGTGTTATTACGTTTTCGGTTTTAGTGTTACATAAATTTTCAGTAGCAACACTGAGCCTGCAACTATGCCCAACAATATATTTTCCCACCATTACTTGGAATCTAGAATCATATCTGGCGAAATGTGAGTGTAATACATTTTTGCATAACTCATTAAGAATGAAGGCGTGAAACTATGGAGAATGTGTATATTATTCTTAATGTTTGAATGGTCAAGTTACTTCAACGCTAGAAAATGTTTTGTTTCGTTACCAAAAATGTGTATAACAATGTTCGTAATTGGAGCTTTCTTTTAAGCAGGTACGGTCAGGTGCAAAATTGGAGTATCAATTTTAAAAAGCGATAGATTCACAAGTTGTACTTACGACCTTTTTCTAGGACTTGTAGTCGCACAAACGCGGGTGAGCGGGCGCCCCTCCAACGATTGGTTAAAACGTATCTATACAAATAAATAAAATTGAAGTGTCTGTTTGTAATGTCAAAATAACAGCTTTTTATCTAATGCATATAAAAGTATATAAGGTACTTATACGAAAACGTATATTTTTTAAATTTTTGTCTGGCTATATGTTTGTTCCGGTTAATCTCCGAAACGGCTGAACCGATTTTGACCAGACTTTCACTGGCAGATAGCTGATGTTATAAAAAGTAACATAGGCTACTTTGATTTTAGAAAAAAATTGGCTTCCGCGGAGACAAACACTTTTTAGTTAAAATCTACGCGGACGAAGTCGCAGGTAACAGCTAGTAACAAATAAAACTGATAGATTTGCCTTACCTCGACATGTATATAACAAAGCCATAGTACATAACCTTAAATATACATTTACCTATTGTTATACTTATACCTGTTCGTAATATAAATAATACATATGTTTGTTTTCCTATGAAATAAAATAAAAAAGTAATCATGGATATTGTCATCAGACGCGAGTTGTGGTCAAGAATTCGCCGAGTCCTTGTTCGCGTTTGTGCCGGAGTACCATGTGGACGCCATGTTGGAGCTGTGCAATACCCTGAGGTTATACATGCATCCCACGGTACCAGTCCAGCAGATACCAGGTGAATTAAACATATATTATTATCATCCAAGTATTTATTATGGATTCTACCGCGGTATATTTAAATAATTAAAATTATAAACTATTTATACGACTGCTTTTCATCAGGAATGGTAACCCTCGTGACCATGGCTGCTAATAAGCAGTCGAAATGTCGGGGGAAGTGTATATAAATTGCTTTTCAACAGCAATGTTTACCCCTGTGACCATGACTGCTAAAAAGAAGTCGAAATGTCGAGCAAAATATAAATATAAAAAGTTTAAAATTGCAAATAGCATCCAAGTTTTACACACAATAGCTATTCTAAACATGACTCTGGTTCTTCTAAAGAAATTAGATGAAATGTGGATTTTAAGCTGAACCTCAAATTACCTACTCTATATATCGGAAAATCCTATGCGTTAAAATTGGACATGTTCTATCTAAACTTACTCCAAATTTTTGTGACAAACATCTGAACATCTTCTTAAACCTTACCATTTTAAATATTATAAGGTAGTTAAAAGCCCTAATAAAATGGAAAACTCAGATTTATCTGTTCACGTTTTAGAATGGGACGAACTAGTAGTCTCGTGTGCTGCGTTCCTGTGCGCGGAATTCGCAGACCAGCGCATAGTGTTGGCCAGCACCAGAGAATCTCTGGTTCAGACCCTCGCTTCGTTTGCTACTCAACCGGCCACTATGCGGGCTATAGAGAGAGTGCCTCTAAAACAGTTAGTATATCATATACCTATAAAATTACTGACTACCTCAATGGTCTAAAGGCTGTGGGTTATAAGGTTCTAGGTTCGAATCCCAGGGCAAACCAGCAAATAGTTATTTTTCAATAGCAGACCAGGGTTTGAAAGTTGGCGGTGTCATCACTGTAGCTCAGAAATTGGGCTGTTGGTCTGCTTGCCTGGTGTCTCTCCAGTCGTGTCGGATTTTGCAATTAACGGAACAGAGTGCACTTCTGTGCATACGCGTGTACACTACAATATCGCCTACCCAGACGTCTAGTATCTCTTGAAATCGGCTGCTATGGTCAAAATTCGATCTGTAGAATTCATCATAACATAGCAAAACAACATTCTAGTATCAGTTACGCTTACATCTCACGTAAGAGAGGATGAGCAGTTATCCATTTTAATATTTAATCACCATCATATAAAACCAGGGATAGCCTAATGGGAAACCGTTGAACTACTACGAAGAGCTCTCGAGTTCGATCCTAAGGCACGCACCTCAGACTTTTCGAAGTTATGTGCGCATCAAATAGTTAATTTTCGCTCGCTTTGACGGTAAATGAAAACACTGTGAGTAGCCCTGCATATACTTATACATATTTAAGTTAAAAGTCCTCCATTATGTACTTGAAGGTATGTGAAGGCTGCCACTGGGCAATGGACTATGGCCATAGCCTAACTGTTCTCTCAGTGAGAAGAGACCCGTGCCCAGCAATAGGACAGTTCATATGCAGAGCTAATAGTATATGTATTTTACTTATAGGCAGATGTCCATGGTAGAAGAACTGGTGCGGCCTTATCAGAACCGAGCGTGGGCGCAGTCCAACTGGGTCTTGGTGCGCTTCTGGCACGGAAGCGGGTTCGGATTCCGGCACAGGCAGTGGCCTCATCTAGCTGCCAAGTAAGTACTAATAAACTTATATTCATTTATATGTATTATGAGGCATATAAAATGTGCTGTACTATATTATTGTCAAGCCAATACAAAGCCAAACATATCTAACAGAAAACAGGAATTAACGCGATCGTGCTCGGTGATAACATACCGTTTTCTGCTTAGCAACCACGTGGTCTTTATTGCGATAGTTGGCAGACTACGTAAATGAGTAGCTAGACTGTAATATTACAGAATACACAGAGTTATGTCAAATGAAAATGTAGTACAAATAAAAGTAAAAAGGTATCGTCATATTCAACGTTAAAAACACAAGTAATGCAGATTATTCAAATTTATTAATACTAATATAAATCTATATAAGGTATAAAGGTAGTATTATTATATATTATATTATTGTTTAGGTGTTTCCTCTTCTCGAGCTTTGGCTCGGTATACTGAGTACCCGGCCTGAGACCCTCAGGGAAAAGGTGGCTCAGTGCCCCCGCTAACAAAAACTGTATCTCCTAAAACTTTGCTGACTATTGTTGATGTGTGTATTGCTGCCTGTTTTTGAATTATTGAAATGTTTATGTTAGAATCTAATTTGCTACAATATCTGTTTATGTTTTTGGCTATTACTCCGGTGGCTCCTACTACTATGGGTATTATTTCTGTGGGTGTTTTCCATAATCTAGTTATTTATAATAATACTTACTACATTTTGCAACTTCGCTCGCTCGGGAACAAAATGTCTTTTCTGTTTCTCTGAGAACGTATGTACATAATTATGTATATGCAAATATGATCATTCATGATCATCATGAAAGTAGGTCGAGTAGTTAAGGCATGAAATCGTAACAAACAAACTCATATTCGCATTTATAATATTAAGTAAGGATTTTACGCACCGTAAAAACAAGTTTTACGGCAAACTAATTAAAAAATATAGTGACGTCACCTATTTGTTTTTCTTCTCGTAAAAACGTAGGTAGGTATATAGTTACAACACTCACAAGACGATTTAAGAAATTCCCTAGATGTGTTATTTCTCTCACAATTTAAGTTTTCACAAAACGGGCTAACTTTCGTGAAACAATAGCACTTTTAAAAGGGGCACTTGATAAAACACTCTTGTTGTTTCACCGAGGAGCACTCGTGGCACTATTTTATCAAGAAACACTGGCCACTTGAAACTTTTGTTTTTAAGAGAATCAAGATTGTAACAAAAAAAGGTCAGACTAGTAATTCGGCGGCCATTGTTGCCGTTAAAACGAACGAAAGTAAATTCTGGCATAGAAATATGTATACTCCATTTGGTTAGGTACTTAACTAAAGGTGTATAGTTAAGTTTGCAGTCCCCTAACTAATATTATAAATGCGAATGTGTGTTTGATTCTTTGTTGCGCTTTCACGCTTTAACTATTCGACCGCTCGAAAGGATATATATATATCCTTGTAAGGTTAGATCCTTTCGAGCGGTCGAATATCCAGACAAAATATTGTTCCCGAGGGATAGAAAATTATTGGCATTAACGCGAGCGAAGAAGCTAGTTTTTGCCTGTCACTACGCTCTCGTATAATAGCCTGCCTGACTTTTCAAAGCAATGTGCGTATTAAAAGTGTGAATGAAAACATCGTGAGGAAACCTGCATGTCTGAGAGTTCTAGATAATGTTTACGAAGATCATAGCACTGTGGGTTAGCGACGTCTGCTAACCCACACTGCTCTGATTTATTTATTTATTTTAAACCAAGCTGATATTATCATATTATTAATATTATTCTCAATTATTTATACATGGCACTTTGGACAACAAGTCAGCTTAATATACTAATATTTTTTCGGTGGTCAAAGTTCGATTGTATTTCAATAAATCTTTTTTGTTAATTATCGCTTTCTACACTCCTTTGCTGTATAAATTTAAGCTTTGTCCAGTGTTATATTGCTATGTGCGCATAATATGCTTAAAAAGGAAGCTGTCTCCGGTTTTTCACCGACGTTAATGATTACTGATGCGCTCAGGGCCGGAATTAGGAGAGGGCAACTGGGGCTACAACCCCGCGGTCTCCACAAAAGAGGGCTCCCGCAATAGAGACTTCGGAAAAAAATTCAAATTCAGCCGTCTATCAAAGCTTTCTCTCCTAAGCATTGAAAGTGATTTACTTCGGGAACTGGATTTCAGCGAAATTATCAACGATTTTTCGGCGAATAAACCTCGGAAAGTTGCGTTCGTTAACGCTAAAATTTAATTTCAGATAATTCTTGTTTCCGATTATATTTATGTTTCTTAAATAATAAAAGAATCTATACTGGGTTTCACAATAAATTATTTATTGTAAAACTCACTGAAAAACATTTACGATTTTATTTGGAAAATAATTTGGGGCCAGGGAGCCTCCACTCCTTTGTTGCTCCGAGGATTCCAGACGTCTAAATACGGCATTGGATCCGCTCCAGTGGCTCGTGGCGAGATGTTATATAACCTATATTACTTCTAGATAAAGTAGCTTTCTAATGGTGAAAGAATTTTTAAAATCGTTTGGGTAGTTTTTAAATTAAATCCTTACAAACAAAAATACAAACAAACAAAATACCAAATCTTTCCTCTTTATAATATTAGTATAGATAAGATAATGATGAGACAATATTTATTCACTAAAGGTGAATAAATAAGACGTAATCAGTTTACAATAATAATAACAACATAGCAAAACGCAAATAGATCAACAAAGCTGCCAGCTGGACTCATCAGCTATTCTATCATGAAATATTGCCTCTACATCATTTAGATTTATAGCCAATATCGAAATGGAAGCCAACGAAGCGAGACAATTTGACAGATATATTCCAGGAGACCAATATTGGAATTGGACCAGATATTCGATAAAAACTCACCTGAATAATCTAGTATTATTATCTCGAATGATATTATCTTTCTTCATAAAAAAATCACCCGCATGAATTAGTAAATTAGGTATCCCTCGCTTTAACGGGGAAATCAAGCATCATGAGGACACCGGCATGTCTTAGAGTTTTTCATAATGTTCTCGAAGATATGTGAGGTCTGCCAACCCGCATTGGGCTAGCGTGGGGTGCATCCCATCCACCCCGGTCGTCCCGCCCCGTTAACGGGACAGTTTGGAAAAATTGTTTCATCGACCCCGGTAGTGCCGACCCCGTTGTTTAACTAAAATAACATAAGTAGGTACTCTATTCTGCCACTTTAACCACTGCCGGGGCATATGCTACTCAATCTGTGCTATCCGCCCTATTAAAATAGACACCGGGGTAGATGATACTTGATCTGTCCCATCTACCCCGTTAAACAACGGGGTCGGCACTACCGGGGTCGATGAAACAATTTTTCCCAACTGTCCTGTTAACGGGGCGGGACGACCGGGGTGGATGGGATGCACCCCTAGCGTGGTTGACTATGGCCTATTACTTTTCACACTGAGAAGAGGCCCGTGCCCAGCAGTGGGACAATTTATAGACAGCTATTATGTTATTATTATTCATAGTGTCTAGAATGACATTACTTTTCTTCTTAAAAAAAGTCATGACGCACATTAAAGACACTTTTATTAAAATAACATTACACAGGTATGGCGATAGAGAGCCCACAGTGAACAACCTGGGCGCTAAGGTCGATGCTGGTCTGATGAGCCAGTGCTTCGGTGAGTTCACAGAACTTTCTAGAATTAGAAATAATTTGTGTGCCGATAATGTAGGGTAGTATTATTATAAAGTGTCACGGTACGTGCCTTATGGCTTGCAAAATATTTAAATTACAATTTAATCTCATTACAATCATTCGTTTAAATTATTATTCAGTCTTAGTGAGTTTTAAAATTTATAAACTGAACCAAACTAATACATACATTTCTATATAAATTACAATTTGATGTAACCTTTTATACTAACTAGTAAAAAGTTAGCTAGTCGAGGGTATGTTTTAAAGTAAAACCCGTAAAAAAACAGTTTCTCTTTTTACGGGTTTTACTTTAAAATATACCCTAGGCAGGCTTATACAGAGACCTAGGTCCAACATAAGCAGGCCTACGGGTGTTGTAATCTAAAGAGGGATGGGTCACCTACTGAGACACTTCAATAATATAATATTATATAATGTCACTCCAGTAATGTTGTCTTTGTTAACGAGTAAAATATCCAAGAATCCTTAAAAAGTGCTGTGTACTGAATTGGATGTTGCTTTGACAACGAAACGAATTCATTTTTAAGAGCAATTAAGTGCTAGTGGGAAACCGCTAGATTGACACGCAGAGGTCTCGAGTTCGATCCAAGGCACTCATCTCTGACTTTTCGAAGTTATGTGCGTATTAAACAATACATTATCGTTCGCTGTAACGGAGAAGGGAAACATCGCGAGGAAACCCGCATGTCTGAGGGTTCTCCATAACGTTTTCGAAGATATGTGAAATCTGCACACCGGGCCAGCGTGGTGGACTATAGCCTAACCCTTGTCACTGAGTAGAGGCCAGTGCCCAGCAGTTGTACAGTTTAATACAGGTTTAATATTATTATTATATAAGTGCTAGCGATACCCCTGATGTGGCAACAACATGCAACGTTACCACCTATCTTCAGGCGAGCAATGCTTTCCTACCAGTCCAATGGTAAAAAATCTAGCTGATTGTCGAAGAACATATAAAAAACACTTAATATTTCATCCCGCACAAGTTACGACAAAATGTACTCTATCAACAAGCTCTAAGTGAAGCAACAAGTGACATTCAATCCTTATAGCATCAAGTCTCGAGAGACCATAAAATATTAAGTATATTTGCTATGATCAATATGGCTTGTTATTTCGTCTTATGACCGTCGATATTGCTTGCGAAAGCGTTGCAAATGTTTGTAGTGGGATTAAAGAGAACGTATAACTTTTAAACAATTATAACATACCTATGTTATAATTGTTTAAAAGTTATACGTTCTCTTTAATCCCACGTACGTACCTACGTAGAAGGAAAAGTGGAAGGGAAAAGAGGAAGGGGCAGATCCCGAATGGCATTCACTGAGCAAATAAAGGAAAAGGCAAAGGAGGTCAAGGTCATGGTGGATACTCGAGAAAAATGGCGTATACTTCTCCGATAAGAGCAAAGCTATTAAGTATAAAGAAGATGTAGGAGCCAGTTAGTTTTCCTACACTCGAAGATATATGTAAGTTGTTGGAGTACACAGAAAGAACCACAAGTTAAGTTTAAAAGTTATATTGTTAAAAGTTAAAGTAAAATGTTTACAAGTTAATAAATAAGTGTGATCTTTCTCACGGCAAGTATATAGTTTTATAGTTATAAATGTACTCTAATGTTATTATGAATTACATCATTATATATCACAGCAATATGAGGTAGATTGCAACGATCTTGTGTGCCCATTTTAGTATTGCTGCATCGACAGAATAAGTATGCACGGTAACGAAACCATACAGAAGAAGAAGAAGATTACATACATAGACTACGCCTGGGTATCCCCGAAGGGTTAGGCAGAGCTGTGTAAATCCACATATCACAAGCAGAGTAACGGATAAAGAGCATTTGATTCCCTACTGAAAGAGTATGACTAAATACTCAGCAATTCTGAAATCTCTTATCTCATTCTTAAGTACGTGGAAGAGCCACGCTTTGGCACGAATGGACCGGCTCGACCGGAGTGATACCACGGCCTCACAGAAAACCGGCGTGAAGTAGCTCTTGCGTTGTATTTCGTCGAGTGAGTGAGGGTACCAGGGGCCCAACCCCTTCCATCCCGTCCTGGGGGGGGACAAATTTAAAAGGCTGGCAACGCATTTGTGACTCCTCTGGTGTTGCAAGTGTCTATGGGCGGCGGTAATCGCTTACCATCAGGCGATCCGTCTGCTCGTTTGCCACCTCTACAATAAAAATAAAAAAATTACGCAATATAAGGTTTTTAAAATATGCTGTCTGCGGTAGGAAAGCACTATGCAGTTCAGTTATTACCAGCCAGTGCTGCAGGGTACGGACGCCACAAACATTGACAGAACGGCCACAAAGCCTACGTCTTAGAACACAACATATTGTGTGTTGTGTAAAACTGTTCTGCACCATCCATGTAGTTAACTGCTTTGGCCGAGATTTAAATAGAACATTATTTTACACACGATATCAAATAGTATTCAAAATAAATCTTTTTGTACAAACCGTATGAAAATTGGTGAGAAATTAGTATTTAAAATTTGGATATAAGAAAAGGTTGGGCTTTAATCATTTAAACAACATCTTGCTGTCTTCATTATTACATTACATTATAAAAAACATCTTGCTGTCTTCGTCGGACAGCGCATTTGAATAGCGATGACGTCACAGTTTGTATAGTGCATCCTTTTTCTGTTATATGACATTTACCTCCATTACCAGATTTGAAAGGCTTGTATCTTATTTATTTTTGAGTAATTATTAATAACTCGTTATTAATTAAAAAAATGTAAGTCAACAGCACTACTATGTTTAATATATTGCAGGTCCCTGTCCTTCGGAAGTAATCCAGAGTCGGATAAAGGATTACTTAGCGGCGCATCCCGTCACAGCGGCTGCGTACCTTAACTCCTTGCTCAGTCAGCTCAACTGGGCCTTCTCAGAGTTCATCACTATGATGCAAGAGGTACCTAATTATACCGTTATAAACAAAATGTATTTTAAAATAGAAATAATAGGGGTTAAAGTATGAAGTTGCCGTTGTATAGTAATAGATACTTTGAATTGACATAAAACCTTCATGGTGTGAGATTATCGAGTGAAACTTTTTTCACGTGATACCCATGAGATTCTTCTTTTAAAAAATGTGCAACATTCGATTTTCGACTTTAAATTGATTTTTTTATTCAGCTTAGACGGGAAAGATGGATACTTCGAAAATCCGAGTCATTTTTTAATACGAGTTCCGACGCGGAACTAACGCGGCAGAAACGGCTCGCAATATCACCGCTGCGTTTGGAGAGGAGACTGCTAATGAACGAACCGTGCGTTTTTGGCTTCAATGCTTTCGTAATGGAAACTTCGACTTGAAGAACGAACCGCGTGGAAGACCGCCCCACACAAGTGAATAACGCTGAATTGAAGGAGATGGTGGAAGCCGATCATAGTCAAGCTACCCAGGAATTAGCAGCATAGTTTAACGTTACCCTACCTACAATATTAGCTCATTTGCATCAAATCAATAAGATAAAAGAATATGAAAAATGGGTGCATCATGATTTGACTGATCTGCAGAAAGAAATGCGTGTTGAAACTTGTGTTGCCTTGTTGAATCGGTACAGAAATGAAAGAATATTGGATCGAATTGTGACATGTGACGAAAAGTGGATTCTTTACGATAACCGTAAGCTAAAAATGCAATGGCTGACTCCAGGTCAAACGCCACAACAGTACTCTAAAGCAAAGCTTACCAAAAAAAAACAAAGCTTTAAAGGTAATGGTAACTGTCTGGTGGTCTCTTCATGGTGTTATTCATTATAGCTTTCTCAGGTCTGGTCAAGCAATAACAGCAGATGTTTACTGTGCCGAACTTCGAACAATGATGGCGAAACTGACAGTGAAACAGTCCCGACTCCTGAATCGATCTTCACCATTATTGCTCTATGATAACGCAAGACATCACGCTGCATGAGAAACGGTTGTAACTCTACAGGAGCTGCAGTTAGAAACCATACGTCATCCTCCGTACTCGCCAGAACTTGCTCCAACGGACTACCATAATTTCCGTGATTTTAACAATTTTCTACGTGATAAAAATTTTCTTTCCAGGAGGCAGTACAAAATGGTTTCACACAGTTTGTCGAATCTAGATCCCGGAGTTCTAAAGGCATAAATGAACTTCCGTTTAGATGGCAGCAATGTATAGATAATGAGGGTAAATATTTCGATTAAATAAATATGCTACATCTTAGAAAAAACGAATTTCAATTTTTCAGTACAAATCGACAATTTCATACTTTAACCCCTAATAGTTAATGTGTAGCGGGAAACTTTACAAATATTAAAACAACACACACTTGAAACAACTATTTGTGGATCACACATTTTTGTCCCGTGTGAGGATGGAACCCACAACACCCGGCGCACTGGCAATGGTGGCCACTTAAATTACTAGGCCATTCGTGCTGTCGAATATTCATACCGAAAGTAACAATTGCTGTAATATTGTCTTACTTTTATGTAAATATTATACATTAAAATTAATCTACTTTAAACGTATTTTTCGAGTTGTTGTACATACTTTTGAAACTATTACACTACTATTGTTAAACTTTACTTATTTAAATTATTAAAACTATTTATATTTAAGTTTACACTTTTCCCGACGTTTCGGTTACTTTTCTGCAGTCATGTTCACGGGGAGACTCCCCGTGAACATGGCTATTACATAATAAAAGTGTTTAAAAATAAACAACGTGACAAAATGTATGAAGTAGTATAATCTCATAACAATTATTGTAATAAAATGAAACCCTACTAATATTATGCCGCGTTCATATTTAACAGCAATTCGGTACATATACCTTACACGGTAGTAGAGCCAAGCTGGTTACAGCAGGAATGGGCCGGCTCGACCGGGGAAGTACTACCCTCTCACAGAAAATTGACGTGAAACAACAGTGTTTCACTGCTGTGTTTCGTCTGGTGAATGAGAGCGCCGGAGGCCTAAGCATGAGGTGACGATTCTCGCAGCTTATGAGGGACCTGCAGAGTATCCGTAGAGTCATTGTGTGGGTGGCGCGAGTCGACCCGGTGGCCAGGGAGAGCCGTAGAAACGGTGTTCTGCTGGGCGCCCGCGGTATAGTCCAGAGACCCAACCGAGTCTAACCAACTAGGTTGGCTGCCTTATCATGCCGCGCATAATCTCGAGGTGGCTCGTCGTGCCGGATGGTGACCGGAGGGTGGGTCCCGGCGACCACTTTCGGGAAGGTACGGGGGTCCTTCCGTCCGTCGGATCGGCTATCGCCATACCATACAGTTATATGACAAAACTTGCTCTGCGTCTTGCCCCACTTTGCTGCGAGAATAGCCACCTCTTTTTTTTTTCACGTTTTCCCTTCCTTTCACTCTATGGCAGTACGAACAAAGCATTGTCGTTCAACAGCAGCCAATCGCCGTAACCCCACTGCTGCTTCCTGTGTCGTGGAGTTTATTAACATCAGAGGACTCCACGCTAACCTTAATGCCGTCCATCACCACCTGGAGACGGCTCGGCCGGCAATGCTTTTTCTAACGGAGACACAAATACGCCGTCCTGCAGACACGAACTACCTGCAATATCCCGGCTACGTGCTAGAGGAGTGTTTCCTCGCGAAAGCCGTGGTATGCTTGTTTGTTAGGGCGGATATTTGCTGTCGCCGTCTACAATGCCTAGAGGACCCTTCCTTCTCTGTCCTATGGGTACACGTAGATCATGGCTCTTTCAGCCAAATCTACATGTGCCTCTACCGATCCCATTCAGGAGACGTTGAGACAACTCGACTCTTCAATTACCTGAGTCAGGCGGCAGACGACGCGCAGGAGCGGTTTCTGAACGCTGAGTTAGTGTTCTTGGGAGATTTCAATGCCCACCATGAGACCTGGTTGGGTTCTCCCAAAACAGACCACGTGGGACGAACTGCCCATGCGTTCGCTCTCACACATGACCTGTCTCAACTGGTATTCCAGCCCATCCGGATACCAGACATTGCAGGTCAGGCGCCCTCTCTGCTCGATCTGATGCTGACGAGTAACCCGAACCGGTACAGTGTGTCGATTCGTGCTCCTCTGGGCACCTCAGACCACTGTCTGGTTTGTGCCACAGCTGTTGTTGTTACGCCCCCACGACCCAAGGAGGCAAGACGACGACTGTGGCACTATTCGTCAGCAGACTGGGATGGAATGCGGGAGTACTTTGCATCCATCCCTTGGGCTCAACGCTGCTTTGAGAACAGGGATCCATCAGAGAGCGCTACTGCTGTCACTGGTGAAATCATCCTGGATATGGAATATTATATTCCATACAGTGATGTCACGAGCGGCGGCAGGAAAAGGCCCTGGTTCGGTTGTGAATGCGCTGATGCTGTTGAACGTAAACAGACAGCGTAACCCGCTTGGACCAAGGCTCGCACTCTCCACGACCCTAACGTGGATCACCTGAAGGCAGCGTTCAACCAAGCCACAAAGGTCTGCAAGAGGGCATACTTAAGAGCGGATGCCCAGCGCGTCGCACGGTTCGGCCAGGAACTCATGGCGCATCCTACGGGCAGTCGTAGCTATTGGCGCCTGGCCAAAGCCGTGCAGTCCAACTTCTGCCAGACCTTGCTGCCCCCTCTTAGATATCCGAATGGATCACTGGCTCATCGGCCGTAGGAGAAAGCAGATCTGCTTGTAAATCTCTTTGCGGCCAACTCCCGAATCGATAACTGCGGTTCGCAGCCGCCTAACATTGCCAACTGCGGCTACACCATGCCTGATATATGTATCAGGCAACGAACCGTTCGTGCGATACTGCAGTCTCTCGGTGTTCGGAAAGCCAGTGGACCTGACGGCATCCCAGCTGTGGTCCTTAAAAAATGTGCAGCGGTGTTGTCTCCCACGCTTACGCACCTATACCGGACTTATTACGCCACAGGCATTGTGCCTGAGGCTTGGAAGGAGGCGAACGTTCAACCGATTCCCAAAAAGGGGGACCGTTCCGAGCCAAGCAACTATCGACCAATAGCTATCACCTCGGTGCTCTCCAAGTTGTTCGAGCGGATTATAAACACCCAAATTGTCCGCTACCTGGAGGATCAATCGTTGATCAATGATCGCCAATACGGCTTTCGGTCTAAACAATCAACGGGTGATCTTCTAGCGTTCGTCACGCACCTCTGGGGTGAGGCTATGGACAAGCACGGCGAGTCTTTGGCTATCAGCCTTGACATAGCCAAAGCTTTCGACAGAGTCTGGCACCGGTCTCTTCTTTCCAAGCTTCCGGCCTATGGCTTGCCGCTTCAACTGTGCACCTGGATTGCAAGTTTCCTGCAGAAGCGTCGTATTCGGGTCCTTTGCGACGGTGGCGCTTCCAAATTTATGCAGGTCAATGCAAGAGTGCCTCAGGGATCTGTCTTATCCCCTACGCTCTTTCTACTGCATATCAATGATATTTTGAATCTCGGCAACATACATTGTTATGCGGACGACAGTACCGTGCATGGGCGATATCTCGGACATCCTGGGGCCAAACAGGCTGAGGTTGAGGGGAAAAGGCAGAATCTTGTCGTTGAACTTGACCAGACCTTGGACCGCATCTATGAATGGGGTGCCAAGAACTTGGCCAAGAACTTCTCAACAAAAAAGTCTCCGTTCCTTCCCCTCCCTTCTCTGAAGAACACTCCACTCGTGATACGTGACAGCCTCTCCATCTTAGGTATGGATCTTTGCCACTTCCTTAATCAGAAAACCTATATCGAGAGCGTCATTAAGCAAGCTTCGCGAAAACTCGGGGTTTTGAACAGGGTGAGGCGGTTCTTCGCGCCTGGGCAACTGTGCCTATTGTATAAGGCACAAGTACGCCCTTGCGTGGAGTACTGTTCTCATCTTTGGGATGGCTCCGCGCAGTACTTGCTGGACGCTCTCGACCGGTTACAGCGGCGGGTTGTCCGTATCATCGGAGATCCAGAGATCACGAGTTCACTGGAACCTCTGCAACTCCATAGGGACATTGCCTCATTGGCATGTTTCTACAGAATATACCACGGGGAGTGCTCTGAAGAGTTATTCCACCTTATCCCGCCCTCCCCTTTCCTATCCAGAACAACGCGTGCTGGGCTCAGATGCCATCTTTACACGGTAGAGTCGATTAGAGCGCGTACCAAAAAGTTTGGGTCCTCATACCTCTGCCGAACGACCAAGGCATGGAATTCTCTGCCAAGGCACGTGTTTCCTTCTTCCTTCAATCCTGGGTCCTATAAGCGGGGCGTGAAAAAGCACCTTCTCAGGCCGTCGAAGTTGAGACCTCAACATCGCCTCGGCTACTGTGGGGGCGGTGTGGAGGCCACTGCTCTTAGACCACACGACTGCTGACCATCAGGTGGAGTGTGGTCATTATGACGAGCAAAATAAAAAATAAAAAAATGTTTAAAAAAACTTGGTAATCCCATGGGTCCCTAACTATACAATAGATGATGCATAGCATCGCCTTAGATTAAAAAACACAGCATATTTCATACTTTAACGTAGGATGATTAGCATAGTTGGCAAAGCTACAGGAGACGGATTGTTGAGGTCACAGGTTCCAGCATTATTTAAATAAAATTATTTTCCAGATGGACAGAGTGAACACAGACACCCAATTAGAATCTCGTCAGATCAAGTTGTGTGCCACCTGCTTCGACCTGTACCACGGTCTGGCGCGAGCTTTGGAGATGACACTGCATCTCGCGCCGCTACTGCTCACGAAGCCAGAGGCCTGCGATGGCCAAAATGAACTGCTGCTTGGAAGAACTTGTCAGGTAATTCTAAGATTGTAGGTTTATGTTAGTGTCTGAGTAGTGCCGACAAACTTGCTTTAAATTAAAGGGAATGACGAAACCTGGCTACTGAGAAGTAATAAAGGGGCATAGGCAGCAGATAACCAGAAGATTGAAGCCTGATAACCTTTATATTTTGTGCCTGCTTAGACTAGTTGTATTTCGGAGTAAACAGTAACTGGAACCTACAGAAAAGAACCTTTTACATAGGTTACAGTTACTGTATACTGCTTACTTTACTGAGAAGGGATAGATAAAGAAAAAGGAAGAAAAGGAGGGACTGAAAAGATATCATACGAAACGCTACAGTTTGTATACAGTTACTCGATATACAGCAGAAGTTAGTACTTTCCAGGTCGCAGGAGTTCATTTATGTCTGAAGAAGGAAGCATATAGTTACTATTCCAAAACTTCCAAAAATTATTTAATTGTATGGAGTTAGATAACTGTGGTTCGCAGATTTTGATGGCGGTGGTATCTCGTGTATGCATTCGTGGAGGAGGCGGCGCGAGTTTCTCGCGGCTGGTGTCCCGCGGCCTGCCAGATACTGACCGAGTGCATTACTACGTCGCTCTGGCGCCAGTCGCCGGCTGCCTCATCAGAATGCTCAACTCGAAACTACCTCCAGAAGTTAGTACTACTTAAGCGTATTTATCTTCATAGTGATAATCTACAGACGTATCTTAGATTAACCTATTGCGTAGCAGCGGTACACCGGCGTGGCGGCGACGAGACACAATAAGTTTTTTTAAATTACGTCTGACATTTCAACAATGAGGATAATTAATAAGTTCAAGTTTACTGAACTGTTGTCAAACATTCTTTGGCTAGAATGACATTTTAAAAAAATTAACAAACTTTCTGTCTTTGATAAAAATTACCCTTCTAATAGTGTTCGTTAGTGTCATCCCGGTTTTCGCACCGATTGTGAGTAAGATCTTTTGCCTAACAACGTTATTCGGTAATCCTCAGTGCCTTTGCAGTTTGAAATGACTTAAAAATACTTTAATGAATGTAGACTATATAAAATATTGTATTATTTAGTGAGTACAATCAGATCTCCATAATACTAACAAACGATTAGGATTGTGTCGTTCGTTCATTCACAAAGATCGATTTCAATCATGAACTGTTATGAAAATGGACATATGACCCGATCATTCGAATGATTGGATTCTCGCGAAAGATTGTGAGGCTCTCGTTATAAATCATAGATTGATAGGTCGCGACCTGAGCACAGAGTACATTTGTATATAGGAGGATTAATTATATTATCTACATTTGACTGTCTCACCTCCATCCACACCGCTCGCACCCGCTGCACATCACAGAGGCGACAGAGACAGACCGATCAACGACTCGCGTCGCGAGAGCGAGACGCAGTGATGGCCGATCATCGCCTCACGTATCCGGCCGGCACCGATCATTCGTTTCATTCATGATTGATTGGCCGTGCGAGATCAGGTCTTTGCGGTTACTGACCGAATCATTTACGCGCGGCTCGCGATTCCATTCATATGACCCGTTCGTTCATGATCGACACAACCCCACAAACGATATTTAATGTTAGACCAGATGGAAAAGTGTTTGAGAGTAATTACTTCGGGTATCGAAATGAGTCGATAGCATTGATGCTTATAACGATTAGGATCACCATCATTTTTCGAGAATTAGAGAGAGGATGGATGGACGAGGATGTGACAAGTGTAAGTGGTCACTTCAAAACAAATTAAGTGAGCTATGACGGTTTACCACAGTTGTGATACATGCCTAATTATATATTTTGTCATGTCATAAATATGTACAACAATTATATTTTTTCCACTACCTTTCAGCACTTAGACAAAGTAACTAACGCGCTCGTCACAGAGCCTCTGTTCAAGATGGATGGCCTCGAGTTGATGTTGGGCAAGACAAAGGATAGAAGCAATTTTTCATTTTATAACTGTTAGTCGTTTTTTTAATAATATGCCTATCGTATTTAATTCATATAAAACTGAAACTAACAACTTTTTCTTCCTTACAACACTTAAACAAAATGCAGTAATATACTTTTTTATGACAATACATGTACTAGGAATTATGCCTGTTTCGTGGGGTGCTATACAAACATTCAAACAACGGACACATAGAATAGAAGCTAGACTCCAGACTCGAGAAGTTGCGGGTCAAATGAATTGAACTAACAACACTCGTCGCAGTGTCAGTTGCGAAGCAGCCAAATAAAATCAGTCACCATTCAGCAGTAGACCGTAATATTACATTGTTAATCACTCGCTTTAACAGTGAAGAAAAATATCGTGAGGACACTTGCTAGTCTAAAATTTGTCCATATTGTTCTTTAAGTGGCCGTCTCGCCACTGCCTCCGCGCCGAATGTTGCGGGTTAGATCCCCACATGGGACAAATATTTGTGTGATCCACAAATAGTTGTCACGAGTCTGGGTCTTCTGGTGTCCGTCGTTTGAATGTTTGTGAAGTTCCCTGCGACACAGAAATTATTTCTATTGCGGGAGTTGTCTTTTTTTTTCAGAACAAAAATAATGTCTGACTTCGTTGTTCCAAGCATTCATAAGCTTTGCTAACTGCTTAGCTCCAAGTGGACCTCGAACCTTGAGTATGCTTATTATCCCTTTTTTGAAACTACTCGTAAAACAATGTTAACTCATCGCTTTCAGATGCAGATGACGTCACAAAAGAAGAACTAACTGCTCTAGAGCTGGTGGCAGACAGGTTGCGCGTGGCGCGCGACACAGTGGTTAGGAGCAAGTCATCGGGCTCCAGTGGGACTCAGTCCGACCTTCTATGCACTATATGTTATGCGAGGCCCGCAGACACTGCCTTTACGCCGTGCGGACACCATTCTTGCAGGTACTTTTCTAAATAATAATTGTGAAGACCCATCATGCACTCTCAGATTGCACGCTCCAAACCAAACAGCCAAAAGTGTGCAGTTACATGCATAAGGCCTCTGACAACTTCTTAAAAAATCTCCTACTCTCGGTGGACTGAATGGTGAATTAATCTTTAGTAAATAATTTCCATAATACCTAATTCAACTCAGTATAAAGGTCAACTCACCAAATTATATATTACATTGAGTTTTGTAACATATAAACATACAAATAAGATTTCTATGCTATCCAACTTGTCATTTACAACATTTGGTGCGTCACTTGTTAGGTATACTGCTTCAAGCTAAGACTTCGCTTTAACCAAGTTGGGTATAGTGAAAGGGTTTTTAATAAATAACAAGTCTTTAGATGATAGTTTTGATTAATTTCATCTTGATTTCTTCCAGAGCCTGTGTAATGCAACATCTACTAAACAGCAAGCAATGTTTCTTCTGTAAAGCGGAAATTGAGGCAGTACGCGAAATAGAACCCGCCAACATTTGACGCTATATTGATACGTCAGCATTGTTATTGACACAATCATGAGTTAAATCCATTGAAATCATAGCCATCTTACATCTTTTTTATAAAATAATGTATGGTAATAATTTCTTGTATGTAATGACGTAAATAATTTGGTATATTTTTAATAATTTTGTTTTATTTCTACACAGTATATTCTACTAAAGCAATAAGAGGTTAAAATATCTCACGTCAAAAACATTAATTTCAATAATAACTTCGATGTTTAGTCACCAAGGTCTATAATCGACAAAATATTGAAAATAATTTGAACGAAAGACGAATTTCATACGTGCGACAATGTATCTTGGGCTTAGGTAAGGTATTAACGACTTAAATAAGCACTCACGAATGTACGCAAACCGAGACCAGGCACTCTAATTCGAGTTTATATAGGGCGGTAAGAACGACGCGCGACGGAACGTTTGGTGAACCATCAATTCAAAGATTAATATGCCCGAAGAGGATAGGCAGAACTATTTGATACCCGTTCAATGCCAGCTATTTTAAGATTTAACATAAGCAGAGTCAACCTATTGTCATCCATCGGGCACTTTTGCAGTCTGAATTTCTGCTGCTACAAAAAATTTAACTTCACGATCAACCACAAAATCCGCAAACGTATGCAATGAGGGCTATCGCGCTTGGATTCACCGCTAGAGGTGCTAGTGGATGGTAAGATCTAGACGTCAAACTTTATAGTCACTTCAACAGTAACCATAGAAATACAGCTTTTGACAGCAGCTGTAACAGTGTTGACAGGATCTTACTCGCTAGTGGCGCCGCCTGGTGAGCACAACAAAGATAACCCCATTATGTCAACGTGGCAGTCTTATTTCTATATTTTACTCATAGAAGACTCAGCGAGGCATCAAAAGGCAATATACACTGTTTTCGACAATCTATTAATATCTATAAATATTCAAAGTAAATATGTAACTCGTCACTTTTATTAAGTACACAGTTTTGCGTTGAGTATTCGTTCAGGGTCCCTTGACAAGTCCCTGCGGGGAATACGCGTAGTAGGCGGTGACGGGGCAGTCGCATGTGCCTCGAGGTCCAGGGTGACCACGGGGGCCAATAGGTCCTGAAAAATATTAACAATTATATACAATATCCACAAAGACGCAATCTACTTTATATATATAAATTGTTCTGTACGCGTTTATCACTGAACGCCTACTAAACGGATAGACCGATTTCGAAGAATTTTTTGTGTTTGATGTCGGTCCCTGGACGGTTTAGATTCATAATTGAACCCACTAGGTGGCGTTGCGATTGGGTTGCAAGCCAACGTTCGGGCAGGACAACGTCGGGTCTACTCGTATTGCCTTTATTGTATATATAATTATTCTATGTGTATATATTTGTCACTGCACTCCCACTAAATGGTGGGACCGATCTTAATGACATTTTGTGTGTGTTTGAGTGGATCCCTGACTGGCTTACATGTACAATGGGACCCGATAGGTGGCGCTGGCAACCCAACAACTGGGCAGTCAACGTCCAACGTCTCTGGAATCCATCAATTATATTATTATATAATATAGAGAACCGATGAGCATGTGTGTTGATAATAATGTCGCCTTCATTTTATGAAGCAGAATACCTAAAAATATGCTGAGGTTCAAAACTTACCTTCTCTGCCAGGGTCTCCTCTACTTCCTGTTCTGCCCATGTGACCTGGTGGACCAACGGGACCTGGAGCAAGACATTATATCGTATTATTAACAATTTTTTAATTAATTATAACTATAATTTTATAATCACGGAGTTGGAGTGGCAAATTTTCCAAATTCTTATTTGAAAGATTTTAGGTTAGGTTAGGTTATGAATATTAGGGCACGCCGCGATAGTGACGATAAGACCCATTATGGAGGAGTGGCTGTAGAGACGACATGGTGCCCTATCGGCTGACACAGGTACTCTCGGGGCACGGGTGCTTCGGAAAGTACCTGTGTCGTATCGGAAGAGAAGAGACGTCCCGGTGCCATCACTGTGAGGACTGCCTCGAGGACACAGCCCAGCATACGCTGGACGAGTGCCCAGCCGGGGGGGAAGAGCGGCGTGACCTCATCGCGGCAGTCGGGGTGGAACGTCTCTCGCTACCGGCCATAGTAGAGTCTATGGTCGCGAGCGAAAGCGCATGGGTAGCCGCCGCCTCCTACTGCGAGGTAGTAATGTTCGCTAAGAAGATGGCGGAAAGGGAAAGGGAGGCGAACACCAGCCTCCCAGCCGGCAGTCGACGCACCGGGCGCCGAACGGCGCTAAACGATCTGCGGCCCCCATGAACGCTGGCCTGGGGCGACAGACTAGGGCAGCGCGTGCGCCTTTTAACAGTATAGTGTGTGTTGTGTTTTAAAATAAGCTAGAATAAAACGTGTTTTAGTCGGTAATCATGTTTAAATCTTATCCCTCAAACCTAGCACGTAACATTACTATAATTAGTTTTATCATAATGCCAATTTTACAGCTGTTTACCTGCTATTCCTCTTGGGCCTTCCGCTCCAGGAATACCGATGCCTTCAGGCCCTCTGTCTCCTTTATCGCCTTTCGGTCCAGCTACGCCCTGGCTGCCAGGCTTTCCTGGCTGACCAGTCTCGCCAGGATATCCTTGCGGGCCCTGTTCTCCTGGATCACCTTGGATTCCTGGAATAAAGATGAATTTTCCAATTAGCAAAGGTTATATTCAGATTATTACCAATTCCGCTCGGTAATTTTTCTATACGCAAATATGGTTGTAGCGTTACGGGAAGAGAGAGAGAGAGAGAAATGAAACGGTTTAGGTGCTAAGCCAGGAGTGTAATTTATTATCGGGATTAAATATAATGATCAGCAAAAATACTAATTGGTCAGCAAATATTGCACAGCATAACGAGCATCTATACGCCTCAAATCACTGCATTCCGTCTCGGAAGTGTTAAGTTATGTTAGGTTCCTTTTTTTAAACCCACCCAAAAATAGGAGCCTCGCGAAGCGGGGCTCCGTCGACTTAGTTTGATCTCTTTAAAGTTTGCTGGCCATGAGTTGCTGATCAACTAGCTTTTTTTGCTGCGCAATTAGTATTTTTTTGCTGTGCAGTTAAATACTACCCTTTATTATCGCATCGCATTTCTATAACATGTTTTGTCTAAGCAAAACATATGTGTCCCCCACATGGTCTACCCTTTCGTACATAATTATACTAACAATTGTAAGTCTGTTGAATGTGTTAAATCGACATTCAGTCAATGGGGCTGTAGTTTATGTCATCGCTTCGCCACTGCTACCACGCCAAATTTGGGTGGTCGTACACAAAAAAGTGTATGACAAACACTCAGAGTCAGTACAATGATTTGAGGACCGCACGAATGTTCATCCTAAGTAGAAACCGAATCCACAACTCTTGCCGCATTGGCAACGACGAGGCAATGAAGATAATCACCTAAACCATTGCGACAACTATGCGGTCAAATTTTACTCTATCATTTGCCATTTTCCTAGTTCTCAATACACTTTTCGGTAAACAATCAATCAATCTAACCTTCTATTATATCGAGTTATGCACTTTACTATAGTCAACAACACGTCAATTTAAGATTGAATGCGGAAGGCGGAAGGCTGGCTACTGTAGAGCGAATTGGGAGCCTCTGTAAGCTGATTGATATCAATTTAAAAGGTGTAAGATCGGGTTTGGATGGCACAGACCGCCAATGTCAATTATTAGGTGACGTTACGGATAAGTCGGCACGCATTAAAAGTAGAAATCTTTTATATAAATATGCGTGTGACCAGTTTCTCCTAAACAAAGACAAATCACGCTCTAGGAATAATTATATTGCGAGGAACTTTACAAACATAGTATTAGACACAAAGCGACCATTTAAACTATTACGTCATTCGTGCAGTCAGTTTAGTAGATAATTAATGTTAACCGACTTGCATGCTTGGCCTTATCTCATTCTACCCTATTACTTATAGACAAGCAAAAAAGAGATGCAAATATCATATCCAACTGTAATCTGGTTTGACTCACCTGGTGGTCCAGGAAGGCCCGGTCGTCCTGGATAGCCACGTTTGCCAATCACACTCTGGGCAGGCAGGACCATATTTGCAATCAGCTCTGGCAGACGGACTGTAAACAAAATATTTATTTTATAGCTTTCGCCCGAAACGAAGTCTCGGGCTTCTGTTATTAGGAGCTTTTCACCTTATTCATGAGGAATTTTGAAAAACCCTATAGTAATAATAGTGATACAATAAAAACAAAATAATCCTATTTATTTCATATCATGTGGAACATATTAATAATTGGGCCTTGGCCCCTGTGTATATGATAACTTCTGTGGTAATTGTAAGCTTTCTCCAAGTCCATGGTTTAAGCTGGACTTGGATCACTCCGTCAGTAAGTGAGTCAGGACTTCTCTTTTTATATGTGATTTTATAGATGAAATAGAACATACACATTTTCATGGTAGTAGATCTGATTCCGCCGAAATAGAGTACTACTTCTGTCTTTCGATATTCTGTGAGTAGGAAGTAACCCACTCACTGAGTATCAGCTTACAGTACATGCTGCAACTGCGGTTAGCAGTAGCTTGGTGTGTTGCCCTGGAATTATTTATGTGATACCAAGAAAACATAGTCATGTCCATGAGTGGTGGTTAATGCTTACCAACAGAACGGCCGCACCACGAACACAAGCCGTCATGATTGGTTGCAAATACAACCAATGATTGATGTAAACTAACCTTTAATAATTTCTTCGCATATGTTTCTTATTTCATTTTCAGATATTGAAGGGTTCTGTAATAATAAACAAAATTAATTAAAATTAACAGAAGAATGCTTTGTATGAGCAACTACGAAATTATTACTGGATTCGTAATTATTCTTTTTGCGGCCCATCCTTGAAAAAAGAGGTTATCTGCTTCCATTTTCGACAGCAGACAACCCAACAAATATATAACCACCACCATCAGCGCTAAGTAGAAAAAGAAGACGACCAAAATGTGTTATGCAACTTCTAAAGCCGATCTAGTAACCTTTTCTGTAATCAATCGTAATTCATCGAAGAAAGGCAAGGTAAGAAAAGTTTATTTTGCTACAAACACCCAACAATACATTACATCAAAAGGATAAACATTAAAAAAAAATAATAACATATTTAAGTTAAAAAATGGAAGTGCGATTAACGATTTTGCGACAAAACTAAAGTCAATACTTACTTTATCATGTATATACAATGACATATAGACAGATGCATGATGCTGATTTCTTTTCGACTAGATTCTTTAGTAACTCACGCTTATTAAACGTATACGTATATTTAGTAATTGACTGATAAAATACATATAAGTTGTGCCGACTACCATACTATGTGCACTTTAATTCCTAAAATATTTGAAGAGTATAATCTATACAAATAAATAAAATTGAAGTGTCTGTTTGTAATGTCAAAATAACAGCTTTTTATCTAATGCATATGATAGTATATAAGGTATTTATACGAAAACATCTATTTTTTTAATTTTTGTCTGTCTGTCTGTTTGTTCCGGCTAATCTCCGAAACGGCTGAACCGATTTTGATGGGACTTTCGCTGGCAGATAGCTGATGTTATAAGGAGTAACATAGGCTACTATGATTTTAGAAAAAAAATAGTGTTCCGCGGAGACCAACACTTTTAAGTTAAAATTTACGCGGACGAAGTCGCAGGTAACTGCTAGTTTCTGTAATAAAACCTTACACTGCAGTCTACACAAAGTGGATTTTTTAACATGAAAATCACTATACACATTATTGTTACTGATGGACTACATTAACTTGGCGTCTTTTCATAAAGAAGTTGAGTCATTATATTCATACCTCTAACATACTGTTATACGGAGCTGGTAGCCCAGGTGGTCCTGCCGGCCCGGGTGAACCAGGATTACCGTTCAATCCATCTTTGCCAGGATATCCTGGCATGCCAGGCTCACCTTTCTGAAAACAAAGTTATTACAGTGAAAACGTAAATTGGTAATATTCTTATTACATTCTCTCAGAATTCAAATTTGTAAGTTTTATCATCGATGAGTAAAACAATCAATATTATGTTAAGGGATTCGATTGGCCGTTGCTAATTCAGTCAGCCAATTACAGCATGACATGTGTTTGACCATCTGATAACTTATTTTTGTGTTGCCTTTTAAAAAGCACAGATAAAGTCACACCATTATGTGGATCACGAATAAAACTTTAAAAAAAGCTATTCAATTTGTCCCGAATTTAGTTACTGACTTGTTTAAGAAGAATTATTTTTACATGCAAATAAACGCGTACAGCGAAAATCTAATATCATCTAAGAATTATCATTTTACCTGCCCCATAGGCCCCATCGGTCCAGGCGGCCCTGGTCGGGATTCTGATACCCATGGTACAGTAGGACCTGACGATCCTGGAACGCCTGGTGGGCCTGGCAGACCGGGTGGACCTTCTTGACCCTAGAAAATTTGCATTATTAATTATTAAAAAAAATATATTACTAAAAACAAAAGAAAAACAACAAATAAAAACATTGGAGTATGTCAATGGACAACAGGATTTTATTTTAAAACATTTCTTCTAGAATAGGATAGGGCATTAAAATCAACATGTATAATCATTATAATCAAATATACTTACTTGAGGTCCTTCAGGGCCACGTTCTCCTACAGGACCCTGAATGCCAGGTAATCCTCTCTCTCCACGCAAGCCTGGGACACCCATCGGTCCCAAGGGACCTGGCGGACCCTGTCACCAAACATTAACATAACAATTTAGATTAATAATACCTTATTCTTATCAATCTGATCTCTTGCAGATTCATCGCAGAAAAATTTGCCAGGCCTATCAGTACCAATATTCATGAATACGGCCAAATCTAAAAAGTTAGCTGGCGATACGTATTTTTAATACACAGTTACAGTTCTGAATTTACCACAACACCGTCGCGTCCGGGGAGACCTGGAAGGCCAACGTCGCCATCTTTGCCTGGTCGCCCCGCCAATCCTCTGTCACCTTTTGCACCTTCACAAAGAATCAAAGTTTAAATAAGTTGGCTATAGTAAGGCCATGTAAAAAAGAAGTTCACGTGAACTCTTTTCTGCTTCAAGATACATATACCATCCTTAATAACATCACTCGTGGAAATAATCTCATCGTTTATAACTTTTTTTTTTATCTGTAAATTAAACGGTTAAAGAATACTAATGGACGTACTTTCTGAAAAACGTTCCAACCTACACTCGGGTCAAAATCAAGTTATTATTAGCAAATTAGTCACGGGGTTACTATTTACTAGCTGGAAAAATTTGGTAGCTCTACTATCACTCTAAATATTAAATCATGACTTAGTAGCCGCCCCACCCACATGTATGAAGAAGCACTACGGGATTGAACTGAACTTCAATCACGATTATCTCAAAATGTTAACTTTATGGGTTGGAACGTTTTTCAGAAAGTACGGCCACTTGATCAATACAACACGTAAAAGTAGACGCTTTAACACATAGGCGCGTACGTACAACGAGTTTCAGAAAAGCAAAGGGCATACGTGCAAAAAAGTATCAATAAATCAATCAAAAAATCAATTTAAGAGGCTCTCTTTTGTCAGTGGAACCTTTTTCATGTCTCTATTCTCTGCCATTACTTTAACTTCTTGGCACGACATAACTTTTAATTTGTATACGTATATCTATCACAGATTATTATAGAGTTCAATTTTATATAGCAGCTTAAATAATTAAAAACTTAATTAACACTACGTTCGGCTCACCATGTATTAACGACGCGTTGATATTAGCAGGAGCTCCGGGCAAGCCAGGTGGTCCTGCTGGCCCCATCTCACCACGAGGTCCTACTGGGCCCTGAGAGCCTGGGGAACCCTGACAAACACATGTCAAAAAATTTATGAAGACATGTAATTTTCGTATCTAACATAATTGTCTTTAATAAAATAATAATATTAGATACGATGGTGGTGTGATGTCCCTCCAATACAAAGGAAGAATCTTCCGACCAGGCTGAATGATAGTGCCTGGCCCTGGCGGGCCGCGGCCCGATGGTTGAGTTCGAGCACTTGTATATATATATATAGTAAGTCCCTGTGTAAACTTCGCTTGCGTGATAATAGGAATGCATGTCGAATAGCGAATTGTGTTTACCGCCATCTCTTGGCATGTGTGAAACTTCTTTGTCTATATGGAGTCGCTATGCTACTATTTGGAGGACCCTACCTTTGTATTTGAGCGACATTATACGTTCCTTCACTAGGCTCTATATTTAATTCCCAACGCCATCATTGTGCCGGCGGTGGTTGCCTACTTCCAGGCACTACCATTTACTTGAATTTCTGTTTATTTAATAGGAAGGCAGACCCAAGCTGTTCATTCATAACTATGGTCATCTTTCTCACTAGGAATTGATGGTTTTTCAGTCTAAATTCCTTATAATAATCTTTAATAAAACTTAGGCAAAATAATGGGGAACTATTGGGAGCAAGCTAAATACCATAGCAATAGCAATGAAATTTGGATGAGGTAGTTGTAGACATCACATATTAGTAATTTTTTCGGATCTTCAATATCAAGCACCTATCGAGGGATCAAGACTGCCAGTTTTATACTTACATCTCTGCCATTTGTTCCTGGGAGTCCGGCTAAGCCTACCAACCCTGCTTCGCCTGCGTCACCTGAAATACAGAAATCTTTAAGCATATAATTCTACTATGAAACCATATCAGGAAACACCACTTAGTTTTAGACTAGACTTCAAGTATCTCATTATGTATATTCAATGATAGTAGTCCAGTCCAGTAAAGTTACAGTACAGTCTACAGACGATCGCACAAAAATTGTTACGCGAGGCAGGGCTTAAAACCTGTATATAATACCGGTATATACTACAGCTATCATATTGATACAATTAATAAATATATAATAATATCAGCCTTGTATTAAACTGTCCAACTGCTAGGCACGGGCCTCACCTCATTGTGCGAAAACATGTTCCCAATCCAAGAATCGAACCCGATACCTGATGCACAGCAGTCAGATTCACAACTACTGTGCCACCGATATAGGAACACAGAAACAAGCAGAGTAGTACGTATTTACCTTTTGGTCCAATGTCTCCTTTATCACCTTTAGGTCCGCGTCGCCCCGGCGCGCCTGCTGGGCCGACGACACCTGAACCGGTACCCTAAACGAAAATACAACCTTTAATAATTTATATACCTACTACGTGATAGGTACCCTATATCCTTTTCTGTTCCCCTGACAACGTGTATACGAAATTTCATGATAATCGGTGGAGTAGTTAGGCGTGAAAGCGTAACAAACAAACAAACTCACATTCGCATTTATAATATTAGCTGGTATTAATGTTGTATTTACTGTCACAGGGTGGACAAAGGCTAGATTTTTTGTTTTTGGGATTCTTGTATATTAGGTAAGGTTTTTCCTAACACATTTTGTGAAATTTGTAAAAATATAAACAAAAATAAATAACTAATTGTTAAGCAAACGTTCAATATATATCTTAAACAGTTAGTGTATCAAATAAATATTAGACATTTGTTTGATACTCGCTTATGCACAAACAGTACTTTTTCCTGGATGAAATGTATCCTATGCCCTTATAACGTGAAAGTGTAACAAACACACAATCGCATTTATAATATTAGCTAGGATTTAAAAACAGTACACGAAGGCTTTACGTAATAAAACCCTAATTGTTTGATGTGAAGTACTACATTTATGACTTTAATTAAGTAGCAATCCAAGTTGAAAGCATTAAACATTTTACAGTTTTAAATACGAAATAGAATAACATCGCATTTGGTGACGATAATCCAAATAAAAGTACAAATTACTATATATCATAACTTACATTAACAACAACACCAGGAGGGCCTGGATCTCCCTTCTCTCCTTTGGCACCTTCATATCCTGGTGACCCGGGGTCTCCCTTTAAGCCACGTACGCCCTGGGCACATGAAATATAAAAATAAAATACATAGCTGTATTTATCGTAATGATCACTTTAACTGTAAAAGAAAACATCGTGAGGAAACCAGCATGTCTGAGAGTTCTATATAATGTTCTTGAAGACATGTGAAGTCTGCCAACCCGCAATGGACCAGCAGGGTGGACTATGGCCATGGGGAATATGGATGTTTTACCAGAATATGTATTTCTATTGCCGTTATAACATCATATAATAAAACACCAAGGTAGCGAGATTTACAATGGCCGCCAAACAATTAAAAACGGTTTTTCTTGTACGTCGGTAAGGAACCGTTAGAGTGCGAGTCCGACTCACGCTTGACTAGTTTTTTACATAAACTATAATTTTAAGGATAACAAATATATCACAATAGTTCCTTTAAAGATTAATCTAATTGTAAATTTTAGTAACATATGGCTGCCAATCTCTGCATCTCTTGAGTACTTACACGACCCGAACTGAATGCTGATATAAAGCGCATTCGCGCTAAAACTATTGTTAAATATACTATTAGAGTAACTAGCATAGTAGGTTATCTCATATCTTACCGGTAAACCAGTATATCCTCTTGGTCCTATGTCTCCTTTAGGCCCTGGAGGTCCTTCGGGGCCCTAAATTTAGAACGTTATATTAAAACATCACTGTATCGTGTACCCAGAATGCGGCTAATATGCACTTGAATCAGCTGTGCTTATCAAAAAACCGGCAGGTTAGGACACATAAAAATAATAAATATTGCTAAAATATGTTGTTGTATACTGAAATGACTGAGTAGGTGGCGCAGCGGTAGTGAATGTGTCTGCTGTACATGAAGTCTCGGGTCGGGCAATGTATTTTAGGTGTTCCAGTAAGTAACTTCTTAGTAGCGTCACGCAATGTGGAAATATGCTCGGCGGTAGGCAATAGGCATAATGTGAATGTAATATACTTCTATCTTCCCCTTCTTCTTCTATTCCTATAAAAAACATCATAAAAGGAAAAGTGGAAGGAAGGAGAGGAAGAGACAAACACAGAGAGGCATTCACAGATCAAATAAAAGAAAAGGCGAAGGTCATCTCTTATAAGGAGTTCAAGGTATTGGCTGGAAATCGAGAAAGATGGCGTATACTACACCGACAAGAGCAAAGCTCTTAAATATAAAGAAAATACACTGTCGAGGATATAAACATGAGATTATGTCATATAGTATACCAATCGTCTGGTTTCGAATACTATTTCCGGGTGAAAAAAGTGTTGTTGGGTATTTCTGCTAGAAAATTTACAGTGGCAGCACGGAGTCTAGAAACATGCTTCGTAAAAGGCAATTGGTTTGCACCGTTTTATATGATACATAAACACAGCCGATGAACTCTGGGCTAAATATACCTTTGCCTATCTATGTATATCTATATCGTTAATGCCTCTGTGGTGCAGCGGTAGTGATGCGATTGCTGTGCATGAGGTCTGGGGTTCGAATCCTGGATCGGGCCAACAGAAAGTTATTGGGTTTTTCTGTTAAAAAACCTCAATAGCAGCCCAGACTTAGTCAGTTATTTAGTTAGGCGGTATTAGATACCCGTGTGTCTCGAAAAGCACATAAAGCAGTGATCCTGCGTCTGATCTCTCTCCGGTCGTGTCGGATTACCATCCCATCGGATCATGAGAGTTAGGGAACAGAGAGTGCACTTGTGTTTGCGCATACACTTGTGCACTATAATATCTCTTGTGCAGAGGGCCGGTCTTCGTTAAGATTGGTCGCCATGACCGAAATTAGGTCTGGAAGACATTATATCTATATCGGATATCCCGTAAAGAATGGTAACTTCTTAAACACTTTATAATAGAGATATTAGGTTACGAGAAATCCAAATATGAATTAGTTGGCCACTGCACAAACTTTAAAAAAAATAGTTTCACCACATTTCATGATCAAAATTGACTATAAAATAATTAGTTTTGCAAAAAAGTACTCATAAGATATTTTGCATTTCCTAAAAGTAATACATATTTTCATACTCCCTGGAAAAATATTTTGTATTTCATTTAGGTCTCCTCTATAGTTCTATTATAAAGTGTTTCAGGTTTATCTATTCTTTACGGCACACTCTGTATTATTAATAAATAAAATGATATATTCTTACTATGATCGGTGTAGTGACGTCAGTCGCCACTTGATTCTGAAAATAAAAAAGCCAGTTAACAACTTCTGCCCGCCGTGACTTTACTCGTACAACAAGTGACAGTGTACCTGCTCGAGATAGACATATACTTCGTTACTCAGAGATAGTATATATTTTTAAAATGTATTTTTAGTTCAAGAGGTTGTCCTCTAGGTACAAAGTATGAAGGTGCCTATCAAAACGGTAACTTGAGTTTGATAAACTCAGATAATATAATTATTTAATATGAACCTGACAAAGGTAGAAGATGTGTGCATGAGAGAAACACAACACGGAAGCCAAAGAACACACGCGCGCTCACACTTACTCTCTTACACGCATTAGTGTTATAATATAATACTTTATTAAACTTATATTGATGTATAATATATATATATATATATACATATATATGTCGGAGCGTTAAGAAACTAATAATCATTGGAATCTAATTTATTTCTGTAATTGGAGTTGAATAAAGCGCCATCTATTGGTTTGTTTCGGAACGTCAAGCGTAAGCTTGAGTGAGGTCGCCATAGAGCCAATGTGTCGGTTGAAGTGACAGTTATAACTGTCAGTGTCATATTGACGTTATATAAGCGCCGGATACTCGTGCGCGGGCACATTCGGTTGACGAACTCGCTGCGTTACGGATCAAATCAGAGATAATCACAGTAAACCTTTATTGTTTTATTTACGACTATATTTTGTTGCTTAATCTTGTCAAAAGTGAGTCGGCCGTTTCTACTCTCCGACATCAGAAGTGGGATCGCGAGTGTTGCCATCCAAAACTCTCCGACATCAGAAGTGGGATCACGAGTGTTGCCATCAAACTCTCCGATATATATATGTATATATATATGCCTCAAAAATCACTATTTTCTGAAACAATGCTGACGCTAGTTCAAAAGCCAGAGATTTCGCTATAGACATCAATATATTTTTCGACGCCTATGAAACATCACATTACTTCTTATTATTTTATTGTGCTGTTTCTAATATTATTTTGGGCTGCACTCCGAATATAAATACTCGCTTCAGGTGAGAACTGTGACTAGTAAATAACGAAATGGTTAATTCTTTGTTACCTGACTCTAAAAACATAAGACAATAATGTCTATGTTATTATTTTTAGTAAAATAACAGGTATGTGTTCCTACATAATTTAGTATCATAAGTCTGTTTACCGCTGGCTTGTCTGTCGCTGTGAATTCCTGAGGTGCATCCTGTAAATATATCAAAACGAATTAGTAAATAGGATAGCAGAGGGGAATATTGGACTATCTTGAAATCCTGATTTGCGAAATTATGTGCGTAATAAATTCGAAACTTCGGCTCCCGGTCGCTATGTCTCTATGACCTGTCCTTCTTTCTTTACACGAAGTTTAAATCATAGCGAACCATGAACCTGCACGTACGTATGAGAAAAGCCACATGAAAATATATAGTCCTGGATGGTAGTGTTTCTAGGTGGAACGGACGAACTTTACTGCGGTTTTGCATGGTACGGTAAAGAAAGATGATAGTATCAATTCAAAAAGGCGGTAGAACATTCAGACGAAGCCAAATACTTCCGATCTTCTAAAGAGCCTGTGATAAGCTTTTAATAATAGACGATATCCGGTATTTTGCTATCCATACATTTATGAGTGTACCAAATAAAAATCTACTTACGATTTCTTCACAGCTGTCTCTAGTCAGGTTGTACTGGTCGCAGCTCAATGAAAGCCATTGGAGATCTATCTGGAAATACAATCAAATATTAACTGATATATTGTATAAAATATGAATGCGTTGGTGTCTCAGACTCAGTGAATATGACTGTTGGGAATGAGATGGATGGATGGAGACAAATAACTGCGTCGAGTAAAGTAATATTGGGTTTCCTGACAAGAATACATAGAAGACAATTTGAAATGGCTAAATGGGCCTGTACTTTTGTAAATAATTTATAACATCTTAATGTACCCTGTTTAAAGTAAATAAAGAGATCTTATTCTTAAAAAAAAAAAAGAAGTTTTCAGTAGCAAACTAAAACGTGAAATGGGGCTAACCATAAACTACGTTACACCAACTTCATATATTTTTGACCCCGCCCCCGTCGTTATTACAGGTGAACACATGTGAGACTCTCACCTCCTTAGTGTGACGTCACATATTATGCAATTTTACATCTAGTAATTACTAAATTAAAACAGCAATACCAAAATTAGTTTTGTTTCCATTTAGGTATTCCCACTTTCCCTTGAGTAAAGCGTAATCTAAGATAAGTATATTCGATTATAAAATGTGGCGTCACAAAATTCAGGGCCACTCCGACCCCTTAACGTGTGACGTCATTTATGGATGGCCTCTTATTATGAGAGACCTAAAAATACACTGGTGGTGTAATACATCTCTGCCTACCCCGTCAGGGATATACAGGAATGAGTCTATACTATGTTATGTGAAACACTTACTGGTGCGGAGGTGCCATCGTCATTCGAAACTATGGTGACCGATGTAGCGTTCGTAAACTCTTGAACTATAATTGGTTCGGGTTGTAACTGAAATATAAACATTTCATTAGTTAGGAATCTAGGTTAGGAACGCCTTTTAATTAACTATATTTTAATAATTCCAAATCTGAGGTATGTATATAAGTGCGCAGATAACTTTGTACTTCTTTATAAGCATGTTTCGCGTACAAAAGAGTATAAGGCTTGACATGCAGCTTAAATGTATAAAACAAAGTCAAACCCAAGAAGAAGCAAACCACAGCTAGACTTCATGATACTTTGAGCTCATTCTGCGTAAATAGAAACACCCATGATTAAATTATGTTCGGGTACTTTGAAATAACTACACTGGAACATTGAGACAACTGCCATCTTAGTCTCCCCGTGACCATGGCTGCTGAAAAGCAACCGAAACGTCGGGGAAAGTATAAACACAAATATAAATAGTATAATACATAATATATATAATATATATATAAGCCTGTTCCACAGGACAGGCTTAGCCTAGTGTGGGAGGTTTTTGGAAACATATAATCAAGTTCTAGTATTGTATAGTATTATTTAATCCAAATTATGTTATTGTGTTATGAACTGTAATCTGTTATTGATAAATAAATAAATAAATAAATAGTATAGTAATAGTATAAATAGTTTTAATAGTTTCGATAATTTAATTAGCTTAAAAATTTGTAAGTTTAATAGTAATAGTAGTGTAACAGTTTTCAAAATTTTGTAATAAAGTGTCAAATAAACAACGTGATAAAATCCGTATATAGTAGTTTAATTTCAACGACACATTGATGCGAAAATGTCGGACAAAAGAAAACTAAAATCAAAAGAGTCTTTGCTATGCATGCGGGCATTACCTAGACTTTAAACTAGCTAGTCTTTAATATCAATATACCAACAGTATTGATACTTCGCTAATACATCAAGCCAACAAAATGTATAGAGATGAATAGAGTAGTGTTGACAAGAGAGTTCTAGGTGTAATCTGGCTCAATGAAATGGAAGTCCTGGCAAAGTACCAACCTCAATACAGTCGACCGCGACATGGACCGTGTTATTCGTTATCGCTGCATGGATTTTGTGCCAACCAGGGGTGAATATCTGGAACAACATAAGTCACATTATACACCGTGTAACAAAGAGGTGTGATCATATTTTAGAGTCGTAATGTATATCTGATAAATAACTACGTGCCCTATGCCTGGATCAAATAAAATAATTTACGTCATGATTTACGCTTTACGATACGAAAAATTTGACAACAATATCAAACATTTTATATTTTTAATATTTAATACATAGAAACAAACGCATAACATCACTATCAATTAATATTGCGCCTTCGGGTTCACGGAGATTACCCGATTAGTGTTAGTGTTGTTTACATTTTGACAAGACTGTATTATGTTAATAAGTCAAATAAAAAGTCTATATCTTTGTGAAAATAATTTCTATGGATTTATTTATCGCGGTTTTCCATTATATAGGAGCTATACCTAATATTATATTATGACACTCAATAATGTATCTCATATTTCATAGGCATACGAGCAAAAATTATGAGCGGCATACATACCCAAGACATTGGATTAGCGATCGAAATGTCAATGTTGGATCTAATCCTGCCCACCGGAATACCAACGTAACTCCACTCCTAACAATGCATTCTAGTTGGATTAACTACTTTACTACCTAGTTAATTGTAGCCGAAATTTCTGGTTATCTTTTTATAATAAAGTTATTAGTCTCTTCTTCTTTTTCCTTACCTCCCAACTATTAAACAGGACTCTCGCGCCTCTATAGAATATCGCAATCTTCTTACTAACAGGCAGCATGGTGAGAGAGAACAAAAGACTCTTCGCCTTGGCTCGGACGAGGCTCCAGGGTCTGCGCTGACCACGGGCGTTAAAGGTGCCGACCACAGTGAAGTGTGGTGGCAGACCAGCTGGGAACACCTGTCTGGAAAGAAGTACGATGTTTAACAATAACTACTTGTTCTTTCAAATCAGAAAATAAGATCAACTTTTTAACCAAGAAGAGCACAGCGAGATCCTAAGTAGGATTTTGATCAAAGTGAAGAAAAACAGCAGCCTACAGATGATCGCAATGGGAATAACCTATTCATCTCGTGAGTAGAAAACCAGGTCTTGTGCCTGCACCAAAAGACCAGTAATTTTGTACTTAGCTGTAGCGCAGAGCGCTGCTATTTCCCTACAGACAGTCAGACTCTATACTGAGAATATCTTAAAAATAAACTCAATAACACTTTGTCAATAACTCAATAACACACTACACAACACAACTTAGCAATGACGCATATTATACCTCTGCTAAACCTTCTAAGATCTACAATTATACGTATGTAATTAAAGTTAAGACTAATAAAACATTCATTTGAGAAATTCAGGCATCGAATAATCCAAAATACACGGTCGTCTCAGGACGGAAATCGTAGCGGTTAATCAATAAGTCACTGAGCCGGAAGGGACTATACCCGCTGGAAATCCGGTATTACTCCAGCCATATACGGAATTAGTGAGATAAGCAAAAAGACTCTACCAATAAAGCGAATGTTCAAATGGATTGTGGTAATATATTTGTTCTGATTTTGGAAAATGTAACATCGTTTGCTCTAGTTGTTTTTAATTTACAATATGAAATAAACATACACTCAAAAGTTTGGGTCTGTGCTCAATGATTTAAGTGGCCTGCTTGTTACTACCAGCGCCGAATGTTACTTTTTAAATCACCACACGAAAAAAGTCCCAATATTTTTGCCCAACCAGGGCATCGAACCTACATCTCTATTAAGAGCATTCACATTGCCTACAGTCGCGCCACCAAATCCTTAAAATAAGTTTTTACTTAAATGCATCCATTGATACCACTTGGATACCGACCACTTAAATGACATTATTTGTTATCGATATGTAGTTATTTCTCAAAAATGATAAGTTCGATTTTTCTATGGTTAGTCGCCTTACGATTTTCCTGTATAATATACGCCTTCAGCAACGGTAAAAACGACACCCGTTTGCCCCACTGCAGTATGCAACCCTAAAAAGAAACATTAATTCTTACTGTAAGGGTCTAGTCAGATTGGCATCGTTTCCAATCCTGTATGCTCTCTGGAGGGTCTGTGAGCCTTGCACCGTGGTGACGCCCTTGGTGCTCGGCCTGTCGAGCTGATACACTGCTATCAGATCCACCGTTCTGAAGTCGACATCTCCTGGCAGAAGTGGAGAACATGGAGGCATGTGGCCCGATGACACTGATGTGTTGTTCTGGACCAGAACTTCTGCAATAAAAAAGATAGAATTTTAAAGACTTATATAACAGTATTTTATAATAACAATGTAAGGCCTGTTTAAACTTTCCAACTGCTAAGCACGGGCCTCTTCTTAGTATCAGAAGGTTTAGACTATAGTCCACCATGCTCTGGACCAGTAAACTGACTGTTGTAGGTATACTTTATACTTTTAAAAAACCATTTTGATATCGTCTCTGAGATTAAAGTTCATCTTGATGTTTACTATGACCGTTAAAGTGTGCGATAATTAACTATTTAATACACACATAACTTCGAAAACTCAGTGGTATTTGCCTCGGGATTGAACCTGAGACATCTGCGTGGCTCGTGGGACTGTCTGAGAGAGAGACTGACGTCTCTAACTAGCCTATTAATGTTATATCCATATTATACAATAAGTACGTTTATAAGTATAATCTGCCCAATAAATTTAATGGAATAGCTCTCAAAAGAGTATACATGACTGTGTACGTAATTTTCTTCTTTTCTGAGATCTGCGTTTGCTTGCACGTGATTTTTGAATCCTGGACTCGGCATTCGGGATTTTAGGATCGGGTAAAGTGTTTTTGGATTTTTCTGTTGAGGAATTATGATCAGTAACGCTATCTCTGGAACTGTGCCCGATAGATAGATTTAAGATAGATACCAATTGGACCGAAAAACATACATAGCTGTCAAAATGTGATTATAAATCATCTCTGTCTATCCCTTCGATAGTATACAGGAGGAAGAGTGTGTTATGTTATCGAGCTTCACAGTCAACCATAGTTTCACGGACATCAGCTTTTATTTTTTAGCTCATTTAACAAGAAAGCGTTTAGCTTCGATATATACAGGCCAATAAATTACTGGCAACAAAAACAAAGGAAGCCTCAATAAATTACCAGTAGAAAAAATCCGGTCCACGTGATAGCGCGCGTTTTGTGCCCATTACACGAAATAATGGCTCTAGTTTCTTTACCCTAATAAATACTGCTAAATAAAAGCTTACACAGCCAAGAGCTATGTTTTTTAAAACTTTAAACCGTCGCCACTGTCCGTGTACCGGCTGTTGCAGCCGGGTCATATATTTCGTACAAAAAAGGTGAGTCAATATAAAAAAAGAATGCTGCACGTAGGGTTTCAAATTAGATACCGGGGTCGGCTAGTTATTGGATTTTGTGGATTTTACTGTCAGGAAATAATTTTGTTGGGACTAACAAACTACGCCGACGGTTGACGGTGTTGCCGACAAAAGAGTTAAGATCTAAATGGGTGCGAAGTTTAATCGCACTTTCTCAAATGATAACTAATTAAGAATATATGAATTTTACTTGAGAAATGTTATTTCAATATTTAGATACATATTATTTAAAATTCTCAAACGGTGACATTTATAACTGATTAACAAATTTATCATTTCATTTAACATATTCAATGTTCTTAGTTATTGGGAGGGGATGACGAGCCTGATGGTTCGCCTAATTCAGACTCTGGTCATGCGTTCTTAAGCCCGGTTCTTAAGAAACTTTTTGGATACACTGCTACGTGTCTCAATTGTGTTTAACGGCAACACATTTGTAGTAATGGGATTTATAGAAGAAGAAGTAAATATGTTCATTCTTACCTGTTTGTCCATTACTGGAATGGTATGATGATATCACAAATAGGAACACTGTAAACCTGAAATGAATGACAAAATGTTGATTAGATTAAGTATATTAAAAACGTTATAGATATTCATGTCGTGTAAAGAATAATGGTAATGTAAAATCACCCTCAAAAAAATGAATAGCGAACAAAGTTCCATCAAAATGTCTACATCCAATACTAAAATATTCTAGAAGGGTAAAATAGAGGAATACGTTTGTATGAACTAAACGCTGTCCGCATTTACACTTCAAGAAAGTATAAATTTGATTCGATTCTGACAAGACAATTGGATAAAGAAAACTGCGGAACTCGTAAAAATATTATTTTTATTCTTTTAAAGGAAACCGTCAAGGTTAGAAAAATCAAAAGTCCAAATAAATCTCCGGCCTTGATGGCGTAGTGGTTAGTGTAACCAACTGCTACGCCTGAGGTCGCGGGTTCGATTCCCGCACAACTCAAACATTTGTGTACATGAACATGGATGTTTGTCTTGGTCTGGGTGTTTCTATGTATAATATACATATATGTATTTACAAAAAAAAGTATATATGTATGTTTATCCATTGTCTAGTACTCATAGTACAAGCTCTGCTTAGTTTGAGCTAGATGGTGTTGTGTGTATGTGATAGAATATTATTATATTATCTTATGTTCCTAAAAATGTTTGTGCCAAAGTATCATTACGACCGATTACGCCATTTTGAAAAATAAAAACACATGATTTCGTTTCTCTAATAATCGTTTATGTTTAGTAATAGTTATTCATTACAATTTTAGATTCAGACATACGGATTTATTTATATGTATGGATTCATACAAGAAACAAATTAACAGTTTAAATGCCATGTCATATATTGTTCATGGTCACCGTTGACCCAGAGGAGTTAAAGTTGTGAAGGGCTTATTGGCTATTGATTACCATCAAGAACGATGTTACGAAAATTGAGGTCATTGGCATGCCAGGTTGGATATGTGCCCTGTCATATTATTCTGGGAAATCATTTTGAACTATAGTTACATCGACTGAAGCCATATTAATTAGTAAAACTCTAAATAACAAACTTCTAAAATGGATTGATTAAACTAGTTTAGTGGTGCTAAATCTGATATTTTATTTGCCGTTCTCGTCAAAACGTCGCATTAAAAAGTACATTAAAACACTTTTAAGTATAAATTCAATATTGTGTAAAATATTAAGTCAATCCATCGACTACTTTTCCAGTTTTGCAGACACAAACATACAGAAGCTGAATTTTTATGTATAAACATGATCAACGATTTCTTGACAGCAGCTTTACCGATTTAGATAATTATTTTTATTGTTTTCTTTAAAAAGACATACTTTTATAAAGTTTCGTGGGTTTTATCACCACATCGATCTTACAAAAAAAGTGTGAGAATCTATCTACAGGTATGTTTTAAGTGTGTGTAGATCTGCTTCTTCTCACATGCAAATAATTTCTCAAAATTTATGTATAAAGTCACGTGCAAAAGCTAGTTTTGTTATAAAACTTTTGAGGAAACGTGTGTATACGTTTTGTATTTATAAACAAGCCTTAACCTTAAAAGGTATTATAATTATTATATAATTTCTAATATTTCAAAAGGAATTTATGTTTTATGAAAAACTAATTCTTGGTTGACGGAAACCTTTTAGAGATAATTTTCTGAGACAGGCGATGTGAAATTTATCAACACATTTAGTAAAAATGTAGCCCACCATTAAAATGATTGCCGACAAGATGACAGTTTATTATTTTTACTTCAGATATCAAGATATTATGTTTAAAAATATGTCATGCTTTTTGAGGATAACGTTATTTTTTTGTAATAATTTTAATTGATTTTGCCAGTCAATTGTCAATGTATTTGTGCGCGTCGATTACTTTCAATTCCAAACTTAGCCCATGTCCGGTACATGTTATAATTTATGCAATACTTGGTGCATGCAGAAAGATAGAGACTTATCTAGGTCTCATTCCTATAAACGAGCGTTCCAAGTAATAATTATGAGTAAATAATGTCTTATGGTTACGCGAATGTTATGGTCATATGGCTGCTGAAAGGCAACCGAAACGTCGGGGAAAGTGTAAAACTAAATCTAAATAGTTGTATCATTTAAATAGCTTAAATTGAAGTAAACAGTAACTAGGTAGTAAAAGTGTTAAACAATAATAGTTTAAAGTTTCAAAAGTATGTAATAATAGTGTTTTATAAAAAATAAACAACGCGATAAAATCCGTATAAAGTTTGTTTAATTTCAAAATGATGGGTAAAGTTGAAGGGAAAAGAATCGATGGCAGACACACTGCACTGACGTTGCCTGGGGCTACTATGTTGGGTGACGGATGGTAGTTGTTAAACTGAATGCACAACCTCCAGGAGAGGAGTAGAAATAGAAAAACTCGCAGCTCCTGTAAAAAATCGTCGTATGACAGAGCCGTCATGAGTAAGTTAATTGGTATAGTACTGACACGAATACCTATTTGGCAGGCTAGAGCATGTATTCTGCTGATAATATGCCTTCCTATAACTAACATTCTTAATTATATTATGCCTTAATTCTCATTTAATTGGCGATTTAAAAGAGTAAACGTGAGTTTTGCGCAGGTATCTTTCATAAACTCAACCCTTTGCCTGAAGCTAGCAACTAAACTAAATATAACCACAGTAACTTGTAACTCCCCAATAGATTTTAACGTTCATAGGTGTTACATTGTGACCTAAATTAATAAATAAATTTTGACTTTGCCTTCGACTAAAATGTATATATTACTAGCTGACCAGCGCAACTTCGTCTGTTACACATAAGAGAATTTTCCCCGTTTTTGCAACATTTTTCATTCATGCTCCGCTCCTATTGGTTGTAGCGGGATGTTATATAGCCTATAACCTTCCTCAATAATTGGGCTATCCAACACTAAAATACATTTTCAATTCGGACCAGTAGTTCCTGAGATTAGCGCGTTCAACCAAACAAAGAAACAAACACTTTAGCTTTGTAATATTAGTATAGATATAGTCATACGCTTCATTGACTAGGAGACCAAATTCATGTACCAAGGATTTTAAAACTATAGCAGTTATAAACTATAGTATTCTGTGCAAAAAGCAAAGAGGTCTAGTTATGCAAAATGTACAAAACTTACCCACAAAACAATTGTCCACTGATTTAAATGTTTATATTTCTGTCAACGACCTAACATTGACCCGGAATATTATCAATGCATCAAATAAATTGATACATCAGACGCGTCCTAGTTCGGGCATCGAATCTCGATACAGCGGGTCAACAAATAATTGATCCTATGCGTTGTTCCACTTGCGGTGACCTTCAACAGCCAATGAGTTAGCGAGCCAATTTAATGGTTCCTCTAACGGTTCGTGACGTCAAATCATTTGACGATGCTAGGTCAGATTTAAAAGCAATTGTTTTCTTTGGATTTGAAGACTGCGAAGAAGTAATAACTCTTCATGGCAGAGAGAGATGTCATTAAAAATGCCATGTTGTCAGAAGCCATGCTGCTATTGATCATTGCTAATATTATATTCTAGAATATTAGACCATCAATAGAATTAAAATAGAATTAGAAAATTATTTTATTTGAAACGGAGTTTCCATATAATACTGTTTAGTACGAATTTAATATTCTTAATTTTGTTAAGGCTATTTTAATTGAAATAAGAAATGATTATACGAATAAGATATTACTATAAAACAAATTGTGAACAAATTGTGTTAAAAAAACATGTTGTAAACAAAAATTATCGAAAATATTGGCTATAAAATTCTCTCAATTTTCTCACGAGAGCTTTACAATGACTTTTTTGTTCGATGCTCAACTATTATTTCCTGTTCATGGATAATTTTGCTGAGAATATCTTGACTTTTGACTCTCACCTTAATTTGTATTAAACCTTATAGCATTGATACCCTATATACATATATAGTATATTGATGAGTTATGGATTAATAATATAAGGCATTAGGCGTCATGGGTTCAAACTCCACACTTTGCAATACCTTTGTGGGCCTAGTCTGAACACAAACATTCTACCTTAGCTGGAGGGGATTACAAGTGTACTAGTAATTTGTTACCCATTTTTGCTAGAGATCCATATAAAAAACAAATTGTGTAACGTTGGTTTAAGCAATTTTCAGCATCTATAATCATACCTTGTCACCAGTCAGTCATCGTTGCTAATTTATTCAGTGGCGGTACAAATAAGAGAATCCCTTAAAAAAATCGCTGCTAGAATTGTAAAACTATCACTATATTTTGCCCAATAAACAAAATAACTAACAACTCAACTCTCTTATTAAATTCTTTCATCCTGACTTTATTTCTTCTTCCTTAGGTTTGACTACAAATTCTACTAAAACTTAAAAACTCGCTAGGCAATCAAGCTTACGTCACCAGAACAACGAGATAGTCCTCAAATGCTATGATTAATCACTTATAAAAATTGGTCGAACTTGCTCAAAGCTATATAATTAGAACTGTCGTGCTATAGTAAGCTTTAATTAGTGACTCACCTAAATTAAGTTTAGAGAAAAACGACGAAATCGCTTGCAGCGGTAGTGTTGGGGGCGAAATACGAACAATTGAAGTGATTTCAGTGAAGCCGACATATTTATTATGAAATTATGATACAAGATTTTGCCTGCGGCTTCGCTCGCGCAAATGTAGGTTATGTGTAGGTGGTTGCAACAGTACTTTTTCTGGATAAAAGGTCTCCGCTATCCTTTTCTGTACACCTGAAAATGTGTATGCGAAATTTCATGATAATTCGTCGAGCAGTTACGGCGTGAAAGCGTAACAAACAAACTCAAGCACTCAACTCAGGATTAGGATTACACCTACAACCATGTTCTAAGTACCACGTAATAGGTAGTAGCCTCTTGTAGTCTACCAGACATAATTCTAGAATCTGTACTGCAACTGGAAAATTTTTGACTGCAAAACCTAATTGCATTTTGCCCGATGCGGAATTTACTTCCGAAGTTAACTGCATTGATAACATCTTCTTTAAAGACTACTTTAGCACCAAGAGTCATGTCTATGTCGCGGAGGACTTAACAACATTAGAAGAGCTTGCTCAAATAAAACTCAAATTCAAAATAAGTATTTTTGAACCTTACTCCTTTCTCCTAGATGAAGATCAATCCCATCACATTGGTGGACAAGCTCTTAAATCACAAGGCCATCCGTGCAGTTAATTAATAACGACAACAATAGCCATATTTAAAATCCGGGACGCTTTCCTAGAAATAAAAGTGTTTCTAGAAATAGTAGATTCATGATCTAATCTATCTATGACCGCAGTATGCTGTTACTGAGAATTATTAGACAGAAAAACTAGTATTAGATTCGGAATTGGAATATAAGGCATCATGCACAGCTGTGGTAGTTACGTATCGTCCCTGAACAAATAAAAAGAACTAGGTACTTTTATAGCATAGTAGGAGCCTACACGTTTATATTTCTTAACAGAAAAATCCATACTAGACTCGGAATTGGAATCTAAAACATCATGCACAGTAGTGGTAGATAATTTACGTTCTTGACCAAATAAAAAAAATATTACTTCATAGCACAGTAGGAGTCTACACGTTTGTATTTCTTGTCAAAAAATCCCGATACTAGACTCGAAATTGGTATCTGAGACATCATGCATAGTAGTGGCGGCTGTTAGGTAATCTATAACTATACTAATATTATAAAGAGAGAATATTTGATTTTTGTTTGTTTGTAAGGGCTTAACCGATTTTAACATCTCTTTCACCAATTCAAAGCTATATAAGCTGACTAACATAGGCTATATTTTATTTAAAAATAACTACTGTTAGTAACATAACTACTGTTATTAGCATCTAAATTATAAAGTTAAATTAGTAAATAACTCATACGATGAATCGTGCGAGTATCACAATATTATGACTCTGGAAGATAGACGACAAGTCACAGATATGTTGTTTTTGTATGATGTACTTCACTGTAAATTTGATTGTCCGGAAATGCTACAAAGAATCGGCTTTAACGTTCCATCTTAGCGCACCAGACAAACGCAACTATTCGCGATTCCAACTGCTTCAACTAAGTATTTCAAGATGTCGCCATTCACTCGCATTCCTAGCATTTATAATAATAACTTCTCTTACTTGGATCCATTTAACACATCTCGCAACTCTTATAAAAATGAAATATTAAAGACTCTGTCTAACAATCAGTGACTCTTAGCAAAATAATGGATACAGGTTAAATTATACAAGTGCACTCACTCACACACACACTGGTTTACACACGCCTCACGCACAGCCTCATTCATCTATACACAGCCTCACACACCATCACACTTAGACATGACAATATTATGATATAGTATGGGCCAATAGAATAATCGTTTAAATTACATATAGATTTACATGTTTACTCTTGTTTGTAATAATTAGTTTTTTATTGTGTTCTTCGTAATTGGCGTACTATCTTATTTATAATTTTAGTAATATTGATTATCAGCTGTGAAGGACCTAAATGAAATAAATAAAAAAATAAATAAATAACTTAACATAGCATACTTTTGCACGAGCGAAGCCGCGAACAGTAGCTAGTCTCCTCGTGAACATGGCATGACATGTAAACTTAAATATAAATAGATTTTATTAATTTGAATAACTTAAATTGTAGTAAATTTCAATAATAATAATGGTGTAGTTCAAAGTTATGTAATAAAAGTGTTTTAAAATAAACAACTTGACAAAATCCGTAAAAAGCGGCCAAGTGCGAGTCGGACTCGCCCATGAAGGGTTCCGTAGCAGCAAGTAACATTTGCGGTTTACGATTTATGACGTATTAAAAAAAAACTATTTACTAGATCTCGTTCAAACCAATTTTCGGTGGGAGTTTACTTGGTAATGTACATCATATATTTTTTTTAGTTTTATCATTCTCTTATTTTAGAAGTTACAGGTGGGGACACACATTTTACCACCTTGGAAGTGTCCTTCGCGCAAACTATTCAGTTTAGAAAAAAATTATATTAGGAACCTCAATATCATTTTTGAAGACCTATCCATAGAACCCACGTATGGTTATGACGAAAAAAAATTTTTAAGTTTTAGTTCTAAGTATGGGGAACCCCCAAAATTTATTGTTATTTTTTTCTATTTTTGTGTGTAAATCTTAATGCGATTCACAGAATACATCTACTTACCAAGTTTCAACAGCATAGTTCTTATAGTTTCGGAAAAAAGTGGCTGTCACATACGGACGGACAGACAGACAGACATGACGAATCCATAAGGGTTTCGTAGCCAAATGGAAAAAAACGGAACCCTTATGGATTCGTCATGTCTGTCTGTCTGTCTGTCCGTCCGTATGTCACAGCCACTTTTTTCCGTAAGGGTTCCGTTTTTTGCCATTTGGCTACGAAACCCTAAAAAGTAGTTAATTTCAATAGCTAGTTGTTAAACAAATTCAATAGTTTCAAAGAATACTTCGAGCCTGCACGTTTGTAGAACATGTGTCTATCCGGAAGACGAATTGCTCGGCGAATACATAAGCCAATCGTGAGATGCAACCGCACATTAATGTGACGACTAACAATTCGGCGATGTGATATGATCATTGAATTCATTCGCCTCGTTTAAATGTATAACGCTAATGTCGACATTCATCATTGATATTGGACTGTTGTGACTATTTTTACCAAATTACTGTGTAGTATTCACGTGTATACGTGGTGAACTGACACTGAGAAGAGACCCGTGCCCAGAAGTGGGACAATTTAATACAGGGCTGATATTATCATATTCACGTGTATAATATGTGTGCACAATTATGTTGGAAGAAAACTGTTTTTCTTTGGTTAAGATATCACATCTCTATGACCAAAGGCTTTACACGGATAGCGTAATGGTTTAAGTAGTTGCCTCGGCACTGCCACTGCGCCAAGTGTTGTGGGTTCGAGCCCCATATGGGACAAAAATTGTGTGAGCCACAAATAGTTATTCCGAGTCTGGGGTTCTTTGTGTCTGTTGTTTGAATGTGTGTAAGGTCCCCCGCGACACAGGAATTGCACCTAATGGGAGAGTTGTCTTTTTGAAAAAAAGGGGAGTGAGCAAAGTTGTATAGGTACATGCTCATTAACCGACTATGATTGTAGGTCTCGAGTTAAGCGAGATTATCGTCGTCTACGGGATACAGAACCAGATTTCAAGCTGATACTGAAAATAATTTAACAGGTAGGTAAACCGAAGAAAAATATGCTTGACCCGGATATCAAACTCTAAACCTCATGCACATGCTGTGCATTCGCTATTGCTATATCGAGGCAGTATTTTTTAGTTAATCGATTTAATTATGTGCGCTTGGGTAACTAGAACTGTTCCTTGTTTGTAATCCAGTATTTGGTAAAATGTTAGTTAGGTTCTATTAAGTAATTGCCAAAAAAGTTTAGCAGGAATGTCAATTGGCTTACGCTTAAGAAAAATATGACATTCGGCATCATGATGAAAAATCAGTAATAATTCATTTGGTAGTTACTGAAAAATTCGATATTTTGCATCTGCTAATCCCTAATAACTGTGGAACATCGAGAGGGAGGCCTTTGCCCAATACAGGCTGAAAATAAATAATAATAAAATAAATACTAAATAATCCCTATGCTACTAAACTACGTCAGAGGTTGACTATATAATACACCACTTAACCGAAATTATTAAACTCTGATTTACATATTTTCTTTACTACCATATGAGATAATCTTGAAGAGCAATTGAAATAATTCTTAAATAAAATCTACTGTGATATTATCGGTAAATTAAAAACTGACAAGTGTATTACACCCGAACGTTAGACCTTTATACCCAAATACCTATTATTAATTCAAAAACACAATTTGTAACTTTTAAAATCAATGTTTCATCATTATACTGCATTTTATAAATAAAAAAAAAGCACTCTAGCTATAATTGTTTGTACTATATTTCCAAAAAATATACAATCAGTTTTATACGTATTATTCTAATCAACATCCATATAGTTAATGATAGGTATGACTGAGTAACAAACATCAAAACTACAAAATCAGAAATTAATATTAATATCTATAAATAGAAGTTTGAGTGTCACAAACTTCCATATATATTTAGGATTTAAAATAAGTAGGATGTCAAGCCAGTCCTACAGTTCATCCCTAGGCACCTCATTAAATTCAAGGTCTCGAGTTCGTTCCTTTCGGTATAAATGTGTTCTATACATGTAGCTATAGGACCTTTAGGTGCCCTTGACCTTGAAACGAAGCGACTTTAATTCCCTAGTAAACCCTAGAATAAAACAGAAGTACCTAACCGTGTTGTTCTGCCACGCAGAGATCTCTAGTTCGAGCCCCAGGCCATCTTAGACTTTTCAAAGTTATGTGCGTATTAGGTAGTTAATTATTGCTTGCCTAATGATGAAGGAAAACATCGTGTAGAAACTTGCACGTTTGAGAGATTTCTATAATGTTTTCGAAGATCTGTGAAGTCTACTAATCCATAACGGGCCAGCTTGATGGATCATGGATGGAAAAGAGGCCCGTTCCCAGCAATAGGACAGTTTTAACTGAGCTGATATTATTATTATACAAAGTAGGATTTTAGCAAGGAAGAGAGACCATTGAACTTTTTATCTTTTACCAAACATATTTAGGTCAACATCCAATCTAATTTGAAGCATCTAGTCACTCAATTGAAAGGTTTAAGATTTCACGGAACTTCTAACATTAGCGATGAAATTAAGCGAGAAGTAAAACTTCATTATACAGATAATTCATTTTAAAATAAGTTTTACTTACCTAGCAGAACTGTGACTGTTGATAATATTGTTGAAAATCCTATTGGAATCGACTACATATTTAGAAAGGTCTTAACTAAAAGCAATGGTTTTGGTATTTTCGTCTGTTAGTTCCAGCAACACCGGAAAACTACTAAATGGATTTTGATAGGATTTTACAATTTGATAATATTTGGCTCGTTTTATTCCGTCATAGACCGGAAGATATCATATTTTAGCACATGCATAGTATGATCTATGAGACTAAAGTCTCCCAGATGAAGATGCTGACAAAGTGCAAAATTTAATAAACATGCTCTATCTTTCAGTTAATTCAATATTCACGATATAATTCAACTGCCTATAACATGCCATTGAAGTGAAGAGAAGACATTAACTCTTTTCTTCACTTACGTTACGTAATCAAAAATAGAGCAGCTATGTTCAACTACATAAAAAATTCAAATGCTGGGAACTAAATATAATGAATATCATAACAGCTAAAATAAATCTACTAAATTAAATTATTGTACATGATTGAATTCTAAGTAAATTGTTTTAGCCAAAATAATTTATTAAAGTAAATATGTTTAATAACTAAAATGGTCTATGAGACCAAGAAGAATTTTGTAACAAATTTTTATAGCGTTTTAATTTCAAATGAAAAGTCTACATTATAAAAAAACAGTATCTTATAATTTATAATGATACTTTACATTTTTAGTTCATTCATGTGTTTAAGGTAGAAATCTAAAATTTATACTTTTCAGCGTAATAACGGCTTTGCAACTACTGAAAACCACCTCCATCACAGCTTTGTCGCTCATTAAGTTACCAGTTTGTACAAACAATAACCTAGATTACGAACAAAAAAATATCTGCTATTTATCGTTGGTTAATACTTCTTCCACATAGCAACGGATCAAGACTAAATAGAGTTTATCGATCATAGACTAACAGAAACTAGACTAACAATTTCTATTCCAAAAAGAAGCACGGTTATTGGCCATCATATCTTTAGAAACAAGGCAACGAAGGCGGGCAAAAGCTCATATAACGTTACATCACATTTGTACTTTCGTTATTAACATGAATTATGTTAGTATATTTAAAACTTACCTGAATCCCGCCATTTTATCTTTATACACTTTGGCGCATAGTTCAGGACAACAGAACGCGCGTGCGCCGTCGCGCGCACTGCCGATTCAGCTTAACGATCTCTTACTGAGATTTGTCTCCGCACACTGATATATATCAATTAATTCCGCTGACAGACGCCATACTACCGCAATTGAATATTACATGTGTCCGTATGCGAAATGATGAGAGCTTTTGGGGACAATTGGTCAAAACTGCCGACGTTGTAGCTGATCGTTATCAGGGCAAAGGCGTACCTACACAATGAGAGAGTGATTAATTAGATGACGTGCCTTCTGGCTTCAGGTCGACTAGAACATATGCATGAGCATACTATATAGACTCACGTCTATTTCTTGTCTTCCATAACCCTAGGATATTTGTAAAGAACCATTCACACAAATCTAACATGATGGATAGACTTGCCTATATGAAATTCACTCTGTACTCTGGTCTAAATAAACTCATCAACATAGCAGCTGATACAAGTACATATATAGACAGTCTGCCACCTGAGACGAGACCACAAATTTTAATTTTTCTACATTTTTGTAACAGTGTAATTTTGTATTGAACATTGAGCAGAAAAAGGATTATAGGTTAAAATCTCTTATTTGATAAAATCGAACTTACATGTTGCTGCTTTAACAAGCACCCGACCTGTATGATGGTAAGTGTTTCACCGTAGGGAGCTACCGTATCCTAATGGCTCTTACAACACTAGGTAGGTATCACTCTTGTGAGCTACGTGCTAGTCCTAATCCTAATCCTAACTAATATTATAAATGAGATGTAAGTTTGTTTATTATTTGTTTGTTTGTTACGCTTTCACGCCTTAACTACTCGACCGACCGCCATGAAATTTTGCAAGCACGATGTCAGGGGTACAGAATAGGATATAGGGTACAATACGTCCAAAAATCTGTTTCCTAGGCATAAAAATGTATTGACAAAATCCAGATTATCATGAGCGAAGCTGCAGGTGAGATCTAGTAGGTAGTATATGTTAATAATACGCTATATTGATAACACTTTATTTCCTCAAGGACTAGATACACCACACAAGAATAATACATACCATAATAACCATGTGGTTATTTAAGGACGATTACATGAGTGACGTCATATAAACGGTTTACGCAAGCTATTAACGTAGCTAATTGCTAGCAACAGATCAGCTGCGAGAGTGAGTAAGACTACGCGTATTCATTTATTAACGCCTGATGTAGGACAAATTACACCCGGGTTTACCCAGTGTAACTTTATAGAAGCGCTATCATGACTAGTTAACACACTGAACGCCATGCTGGTAATAAATGACTGTGGACAATACATTGAAATTAAACTATATTATACATATTATGATGTATGTCCTACCTTTTTTATGCTTACGCGAATGTTATACAAGAATAGCATAAGACAATATTGTGAACAATGCATTTTCTAATGTGTCTGACTTTCCGAAGTTATGTGCGTATTAAATAGTTAAATCGCTCGTTTTAACGGCGCGGTGGAGGAAAACATCGTGAGGAAACCTGCATGTCTGAGAGTTTCATAATGTTCTCGAAGATATGTGAAGTCTGCCAACCCGCACTGGGCCAGCGTGGTGGACTATGGCCTAACCTTTCTTGCACGGAGAAGAGGCTTGTGCCCAGCAGTGGGACAGTTTATTACAGAGCTGATATATATATTGTATATACAATAATAGGATATTTTACTTTATAGAGCATAAATCAGAACAACCTTTTCAATATCCACCGAAGATGAGCGAATCTTGTCGCCTGGTGAGTTTACAGTTTTAGTTTCCTCGTTTGGTTTACGGCGGTTAAGTGAGCGCCTTGTACTGGAAACTAATCAAAGCTATCACACAAAAAATCACACTCAGCTCACACTCTAAAACACGATAAATACGATGCATTAAAATTATCTAGCTGTAAGTGTTCTTAAGAGTAAAATAAAAGTTATTTATCGCTCGTTTGAACGGCGCGGCATAGGAAAACATCGTAAGATAACCAGCAGTTATAAATGTTATAAATTATAATAGATAATGTTCTCAAAGATATGTAAATTCTGACAAGTCATTCTGAAGTAGGCAGAATTTAGGAGAAGAATTACGCCACAGTTCAGTACACCCGTCCAGACCAGTGGAGAAGGGCAGTGAACTATGGCCTAACTCTTCTAATAAGTACTTAAAAGAGGCCCCTGCCTTGCTATTTATAAATAGAGTACATTTTATTATTATTTGTGTCATTGACTTGCAAATCTGGAGCTTTCTTCCCAAGACAATTAGAGCTTGTGTTTAGCACGAGTGTTGACCTCGTTCAATAAAATGAACGTTAAATTACAATTGGAAATAAGTATCATCTACCATCCCCGCTATATCCTCGCTTCACAATTTAAAAACAATCATATAGACACAGATTTGCGCTTTATTTGCACAATATGGGACCTATAACTATTCCTAGCGAAATGTGAGTGAAATAAACCTTTGCTTACCCCTTCGGGGATAGACCACAAAACAGAGAAATAAACGTTATTTTTTTATTCTCTACGGGAGACAATGTTTGAATAATTATACATATGTATATAGAGTAAGCTAATATAATAATAATATCAGCCCTGTATAATAACTGTCCTACTGCCTAAGGCCTCTTAAGGCCTCTTCTTAGTCCACCAGGCTGGCCCAGTGTGGACTTGCAGACTTCCTCACGATTTGTTCCTTCACCGTTCAAGTGAATGATAATTAACTATTTTAATACGCACAAAGCCGGGAAATGTCAGAGATGCGGGCTTTGGGATACAAGTTGATATCTCTGCATGGAAGTTCAACGGTCTCAGTCTCCGCTATTAAACTAAAACGTTATTAACTTATTAAAAAATATTTTTTTTATTAATTTACTCTATAATATAATTACTGCTATTTTATTTTATTTATATAATAACTAAATTTTGGCCACGAAATGGCTCTCGTAAGGTTAGATTAGTAACAGTTCTTTTTCTGGATGAAAACAAAGGGGAACAGAAAAGGACATAGAGTACCCCTATGTCCTTTTCTGTTCCCCTGACAACGTGTATACAAAATTTTATGATGTCATTCAAACAGTCAAGGCATAAAAGCGCAACAAACAAACTCACATCCGCATTTATATTATAGTTGGGACGTCTTTGATTTATTGCAAGCATCTTATTATGCGATACCATTTAATCTATTAATTAGTAGGCATACACTATCGTCAAGATGTTCAGTACAGTTGCAGATGCACTTTTATTTAATGGGTGGGGCATGCTATTCTCGTACTAATTTGTTATATTATGCAGATTTATGCGTGATCTCATACTTTTTTGATTAATTAAAACGACTTTAATTTAGGCAAGGGTAATACGGTCGAGCAACTTTTAATACTTACTGCCTCAGAGGCTCAGCGGTAGTGTAGTGACTGATATGCATAAGATCTCGAGTTCGAATCCCGGACCAGCAATGAGCTATTGGATTTTCCTGATAAAATATTCTCAGTACCAGCCCATAGTTTGAAACTTTGACTGGTATGATGACAGGCTCGTCCCCATTACGTTGGACTAAAATCATAGTTTGCGAAATGTGGGTGTAGTACATCTCTGGCTACCCCTTCGAGGATAGAGGCATAAGACCAAGTACATAAGCAATTTGGGCTAGAGTACTACGGTCGAGGAACCTTGAGTCTAACATCAAGCAGATATCACTTCATAGGACAAGGCACAGGTTTTTCAGCTCCAATGATCTTTTCGGTTCCCTTCCTGACACTGTGTAAGTACTGGCAATTTCGACTGCTGGTGTAGCATAGTAGTCATAGAAATATAAAAAATATATCTATGATAGTAGTTTAATTGGTCATCGCAACGGGTCGAGTGTTGTAGTTTCGATATCCTCACACGGGACAAACATTTGTGTGACCCGCAAATAGTTGACCCAGTCTGGATGTACTCTGTATTCGTTGTTTGAATGGCTTATTCCCATGCGCTCCAAATCTATTGATCTCCAAAGTTCATATTTCCGTACATTCATTACCAGGAGCTCCAAGGATTTTTATATTCAAATAATTAATAAAGCCATATTTACCAATTTCATTCCCTACAGCTCCAAAACATTATCTTAGTACTTTGAGATTTTATTCCCAGCAGCTCCAAGAAAAATACTTCAATATAAAAAACGTTACCACGAGCTGTCGGGAACACACTAGTAAGTAGGTCTTTATTTAATGTTGTAAGTAATATAATTTGGAGCTCCTGGGAATAAATGTATGGAGATCAGAGGTTTTAAATAAATAAATTAATATAAGCTTTTGGAGCTCTTGGGAACGATTTAAAAAATAATATTTAATTTTAGTTTTGGAGCGCTGGGGCACAAAATAGCGGAGCGGGCGGGAATAAGCCGTTTGAATGTCTATAAATTCCTCCGCGACACAATAATTGTTTTAAGTGCGAGAATGTCTTTATAAAAAAGAAAAAATTAATTACAAATGACTAGTATTCTTGTTACCCCTTCCAGTTAAGCTAATATTTGTTAAGAGTGGGTTCCCCGGTCGAGCCGGCCCATTCATGCTGTAACCAGTGTGGCCCTACCACTCAAATAATATAAGAATAAGTATGACACAAAAATAAAATTATTTATGCATTTAACATTTAAAGGCTAACCAGCACTTATACATACACATTTCGCCACCTATAGCTTTAGGTCACAAATTATAGAACCCTTCAGCTATTTACCGGGCATTGTTCCAAACTCCGAGCTGCTACTGGACATTTCTTGACAGGAAACCGAATAACTTTTTGCAAGCCCGACCCGGATCTCAAACCCGGCAGCCTTCACTATCACTACAACACCGACAAACAACCCAAATAACATAACTGACCAACCATATAACATAACAGGACTCGACAAGCTAGAAATTCAGGAATAAATTTGACTGCAAATAGCACATTGGCTTCAGTCATATCGCCACATCAAATGCACTACTATTTCAATATTTTTAAAGGCCCCAACGACACAAGAACAATTCTCGATGAAGGCGACGACTTTAATAGTAAAGTAAAATTAAAAAGTAAAATAAAATTTACACAGCAGACGTTTTTTTAAAAGCATCTCCCACACGTGAAATAAATCCTGCGTCGTGGTGATCTTTACAAACATTCAAACAACGGACACAAAGAACACCCAGGTCCTAAACAACTATTTGTGGATCACAAAATTTTTGAGGCGTATGGGAACCTAACCCACAACCTCGGCGTAGTATCAGTGGCAATAACCCAATTACCAACTACTTACTGCTTCACTGGACAGATAGCGTAGTAGTTTAAGTGATCGCCTCGCCACTGCCGCCGCGGCAAGTGTTGTGGGTTCGTTCCTCACACGGACAAAAATTTGTGTGATCAACAAATAGTTGTTCCGAGTCTAGACGTTCTTTGTGTCCGTTTTTAAATGTTTGTAAAGTCCCCCGCGATACAGTAATTATTCCTAGTGTGGGAGTTATCTCTTAAAATATAAAAAATAAAATTTAAAACACTACGCTAGTCATTTTATTGCCTAAAATTTCAATAATATAGTTTGGTAACAAGGAACGTAAATAACAATGAAACATGTACAAATAGGCCATGTTCGCGGAACATGTGTGTCTAATGCGAGGAATGCGATAGTTTACATTCTTAATAGGTCCTAATGGACGCAAGATAAACGCACGGTACTCCTACTGTTTAATGGACGATTAAATGACATTTAATGTCGTAAATCATTGGGCTTGCGCGGGACAATGTTCACTTGTTCTGAAGCTCATTGTAAGCTATAACGCGCACTGTTGACGTTTTTTACGATTTTGCTCACTTAAATATAGATTATATCAATTTTCTAACTCTCGGAAACAGTAGGTACATTTTTTTTGGATGAAAGCTCTATGTCCTTTTCAGTACCCCTAACAATGTGTATGCGAAATTTCATGATGATTCGTCGTGTAGTTAAGGCGTGAAAGCGTAACAAACAAACAAACTCACATTCGCATTTGTAATATTAGTTAGGATTAGCTTTTGCGGCGTTTTCGTATGCGTGGTATTTGGACGTAGGTATAGTATCTATATTTTACTATCATTGCATGAAAGAAGACTAGCTGGTCTACACATATAATACTCGGCTTCTACTCGATAGTTTTATTCTTATGGAAGGCTCGCAGTCATAAAACTAATTTATATAACTTATATTAATAAGTTACCCAAATATGTCAAATAATGATATTGCTAATAACAAGCCTCATCATCATCTCACCCAAAAGAGGTTTACTACTAGTCGACTATATAGGCCACCCCAAAGTTTTCCACACAGACCTATTTTGGGCCACAGGCATCCAAGCGCTTCCCGCAACCTTTACCAGGTCGTCAGTCCACCTTGATGGGCTACTGGAACGGAGCAGTAATCAGAAACGTGGGTGAAACCGGAAGGAACAGCTAGCATTAAATATATTAGAACTATTAGCAATAACATGATTGGTACAGTTTGAATTTCGTTTATCGGAGTCTGCCTAAGATCACTTAGCCAGGTGCTGTCGCCTTATGACTGTACATCTCTTAAGGGTTAAGCAGAAATGTATTACATCTTCCTATATGTACTAAGTCATGTGCGCGCTATCTCTTAATGTCTACTATGCGGAAAATAGCCGATAATAATTGTTCTAATGATAACTGCTTTGTTTAAATGACTAGGTATTTGTTAATTTTTTTAGAAGACTTCTCCTGCATTTGTATTAATTCCTGTGTCGCGGGGGACTTTACAAACATTTAAACAAAGGACACAAAGAACACCCAGACTCGAAACAACCATATTTTGTGGATCAAAAAAATTTTTGTCCCGTATGAGATTCGAACCCGCAAGACTCGGCGCAATGGCAATGGCGAGACGACCACGTAGACCACTATATTGAGTTGAATTTCTCTTCTTCTCCTATCTTGCTGGCGACGACGGCGGCTTCAAACTGTGCGAACCACAGTCGTGAGTTTTGATACCAGAATGGTGGTAGACGTGCAGACAATGAGATCATAGCGACATCATCGTGGAAAGGAGTCGTTACTTGCTTGTCGGAGCTTTTCTTGTTCCATGACGATAAGGTAGCGTATTCGTACGTTCTAGATTTGGCCGAAAACCAACCGAGGTTGGGCGTCGGTTCAGTAACGTCGTCGGTTAAGTAATGTTACAACAGCGCTAGAACGACGAGGGATCACCAATTTAACGTATTACCAGCCGGCAGGCATAAACCAGGTCCGTAGCTAGTAACCGTTAGGGTACCTACTTACAGTGAAACACGTAGACTGATTCAACTGAGAATATATTTACAATTTTTAAGCCTTCTTATATTCAATTTATTGTTCTTACAAGTAGCGCTCGCACTAATGCGCACAATATTCATTTGCACCAATCAGCGACAAGTAAACAAAATTCTAAAATCTACGAGGGAATTCTTAAAAATCCTTGAGCGTGTGTGCGTGCGGCGTATAAAAACAGGTGGCATCTTCGCGCGTCGCTCAGTTCGTAAGTTGTTTTCTAGGCTAGTCAACAAGTTAAAAAACGTGTTAATTCTTGATAAAGCTCCTAAAAATATGAGCGATTCGGCATTCCGAATCAAATGAGCCATCACGTCTAGAAAAATGTATCGAAAGTATGTATTAGCACATAAAAATTTCAATAATTGCTATTAACAAATTAAGATGAAAAAAGATACCTAGCATTTCGTTTTTCACTTCAGATTTTATGAAACCTATACTTTGTCCATTCGTTTATTTTCTTTTTTGACAGCTCACGCCTATGAATTACCGTTTTTTTTTCGGAATAATGTACTAAAGTCCGTCTCACGAAAGAAGTCCCACGGCAATAAGTAGAACTAATTATAAGATCGACCATGTTGTCATCGTTTGCCAATCATCATCATCATCATCATGATCAGGCTATAATAGTCCACTGCTGGACATAGCCCTCCCCCAAAGAGCGCCATAGCGCCCTGTCTTCGGCTTCGTTTGTCAATTGTCATGTTGAATGTGGCGCCGCGTCTACGAGACTTCTTTCATGAGACGGACTTTACAGTAATGTCGTACTTTATTGACGGGTAACGCCCACTTAGTGAAGTGCCTTGTGCATAACGACCACCACAGACTATAAAATAGGTTGAAATAAGATAAATCGATAATATGGAAAAATAATTTGACTTTATGTAAGTATTGCTTCTGTTATTTTTTTAAAGGTCCCCACAAGGGACGAATGGAGACAAGGTCTTCAATCCCCTGACAAGGGTTGTCTCAACTGGTTCACTGATGGTTCCAAAATGGAAACAGGAACGGGCGCTGGTATCTATGCCAACGACTGAAAGGTGAGTCAAAGCATGGGCAAATATGCAACGGTCTTCCAAGCGGAAACCTATGCCATAATTGCCTGTGCTCAGGCGAATATCAACAGTGGTTTCACTGACAGGACTGTGTATATTCTCAATGACAGTCAAGCTGCTCTCAAGGCGCTGGACTCGTGTAGGGTGGACTCCAGACTGGTCCTGAACTGTGTTAAGACCCTCAACAAACTAGGCAGGAAGAACACAGTCAGACTGGTGTGGGTTTCGGGGCATGCAGGGGTGCAGGACAATGAGGAGGCTGATGAGTTAGCCAGAAAGGGCTCGGAGCAGCTGTTTGTGGGCCTCGAGCCATTCGTGGGACTCTCTGAGAGCACCGTAAAGGCAGCTTTGAATGCACATAGCAATGAGAAACACAGGCTAGAATGGATGGCCCTTAGGGGTCTGGAATACTCTAAGAAATTCATTGCAAACGGAGCCACAGGCTTCACCCGGAGGTTCTGCGGGTATAGCAAGAACCAAATGCGCCTGCTCACAGGAGCGTTCACTGGCCATTTTGGCACCAAAAACTTCCTGTGCAGATTGAGATTGACACACGATTCAATCTGCAGAGCCTGTGGTGAACAGGACGAGTCCATATCGCACCTACTGTGTGAATGACACGCGTTGGCTGGACTTAGGATGGGTCTGATGGGATTGGCATATCCAAACCCTGAAATCTTCAGGCTTCTCCCTCTAAATTGTACACTGCGGCTAATGCAGTACATTCATGAGGAGATAGCTAAGGAATAAATCTTGGGGCTGACACAAAAGATCCCACTGGGTCGAAATGTCGCCGGTCTGTACTGACTGGCCCACACACACAAAATAAGATAAGATAAGATAAGTATTGTTTCAGTAAATTTAATAAAAAAGAGAATATAATAATAGTATTTTTATATTAATTTATTTAATATATAATTTTAAAAAAACTTATAAACGTTAAAATTTAGTATAAATATAATAAAATACTTAATATTTATACTAAAAATATGTCAATGCATTTAATCGATTGAAAGTTCTTCTTAAATAAAATCGATTATTATTTCAAATCGAATCGGTAACGTGTGAGGGTGTCACTAATTTCGAACTGTCAACTGTGTCGAACTGTCAAAAAGAAAAACGGATGGACAGAGTATATTTACTAATATTCTAATGTTATTATTGTGATCTAACACAAAGTTTCACTTACTGTATAGCTATTAGTTTCTACAGAATTTCTTTGTTTATAAATTTAATCTTAATTTATCTACGTTAGAGTGAATACTAAACTTTCGAAAACTGCAAAAGTGTGGTATTTTTATAATAACTTCGCGAGGATTATAAATAAATAAGTAAGTAGTTACCGAAACTTTAATAAATTCGAGTTGGACATATAATGTAGTATGTCTAAATATATGAATTGATAATATAAAGTACTGTCCAAAGATTTTGACGTCAGTTGAAAATGTGTCCTTACAAACAAACATTCATTTGCCTAATAGAATAAACATTCGCATATGAGAGGCAGAGAACTCTGGCATTCCAACAATTGACCGGTTAATTGGGGTGTATAATTAATAACCAAAATAATGGAATCTGTAGAAGTGAAACCATTGAAACCTGCGTATCCGACCATAAATCAGAGACGCATGCTAGTAGAACTAGTGGCTGCCGACGACATTATCAGACGTAGATTTCCTGCTAAGAAAGGACGTTTGCAAGATGCTTATGAGCTTCACTGGCAAATAATAGCAGACAAATTGAATAATGCTGATGGACCCCAAAGATCAGTTAGCCAATGGAAATGTGTAAGTCATTTCATATTTTATATCTCGTACTGCATAAGTTTTGCTTATGCCTAATCATGAAGCCTCAATTATTAAACCGAGGGAAGTGTTGGGTGAATGGGTTTTCCTGACAAGAAATTCTCATTACAAATCCTGTGGTTGGTTAAATGCCAAGCAAACCGCAATAGAATTGCTTATTCCATAAGACATTGGGGTCAAAACAGTGGTTAAGTGTTTACTTTATATCAAAGTAACATCACCAAATTAATAAATGACACTAATAATAATACAGCATTTATGTGTTCCAAGATTTATATAACTGGAAATTTATGTTAACGTTTTCATGCTTGATATTCACCTTTACAGGCTTGACGTTTTAACCAGGTTGCAATGGCTGTACTCACAAGCTATGGTCTGGTGTGGCCCTGTTAGGCTTCTGTTTATGATTCTATACATTATTTTTGATGTTCATCTCTCTGTGCCCTTATAATTAGTATTGTAATTGCCAGTCTGAATGTTCTTTCTTTCTCTCTACATTTATAAAACCCTTAATTATTTTATACATATAATGCTCTTAAGTGGCTGAGCCTTAAAATGGCAATTATTTGGTGGCTCTATTATTTATAGAGGGATATACCCATTTCACTCGGGCTACACACAAACATCCAAACAGTTTCATGAACTTTGACATTATAAATGTGAAAGCTCATTTGTTAGCATCTAAGCTGGATGCATGTGTTATGCATGTTCTTTATTACTATTTAGTTTTATTGAAGTACCGGTAACCAGTTATATTTCAAAGTCAAAGTCAAAGTCAAAAATCATTTATTCATTTAGGTCACAAAGTAACACTTATGAACGTCAAAGTATATAGGTTAGTGAGTTTACTAAGTTACTGAAGCTACATTTAGGTTAGTTGCTAGGTTCAGGCAATGGGTAGAGCCTATGAGAAGAAACCTGCAAGAAACTCACGGCCACTCTTTTAAATCGCCAGTTAAATATAATTTCAGTATTTTACAACTCAGATTAACAAGGTGTTACAGCCATTATGCCATATACTACTGACTATAAAAAACTAAAGATAATAACAATAATAACTTAATAATATTATAGAGAGGAAATAATTTGAGCTAAGATATATTATTTAATATAAATCTAAAATAGACAGTAAGATGGCATGATGGCGCATACACTTACACTTTGTGACTATGCAAAGGCTTAAATTGACTTATAAGTAATACAGATCTTTGAATCCTGTATGCAACAAGCAACTAGCTCCATGAGTTTTTGTCATTTAAGTAGTCGTTGACTGAATAATAACCCTTCCGAATAAGTTGTTTTTTAACGGCGTTTTTAAATTTAATGTAAGGGTATCTAATCTATGATTGAAAAGTAATTTTCATACCCAAATTAGACTGCTGATAACTCTTTATAATACTAATCTGGGTTATCAAAGATACTAATGATTCTTAGTTTAAATTTGAAGTAGGTAATATTAAAATGATATATTATTTCTCTCATATGTATATTCAAATACTGATATAATAAAAATAAATTAATTCTAGTGTTTATTGTCTTAGACTTGGACGAATATAAAAAAACGAGCTCAAAATAGAGCACCAACTTATATGCAAGAGACATCAGATGAAGTCCGTAATTTATTGGCTAATATAATTAGTCCTAAAGCTTATGAGGAAATGAAACATCATGCATCAAATGAGAAGAGAAAGCAAATAAAAATAAAAGGACCTGCTTTTAAGCGTAAGTACAGCACTCTACATGGAGTTCGTAATTCGGCGTTTCAAATAATTCGTCCAATTGCTAACCAGAAAATTCGATTTAACTGTTCGGATATTAAAAGAAGGCGAGGTACTAAAACTACACTTACTTATAAGATTAAGCAAGAGAATACACATGAAGTTCATAATACATCAGTTGAAGAAATTCATCCAACTGCTCACCAGGAAACTGAAAGTCAGTCTTCACCTCATAGTTTTAACCAAGCTGATGATTACACATCACAACTAAATAAAGAAACTAGTGGTAAGTTTTGTTATATTTTCTAGAATATAAATACTATATGTAGATTATCTTCTGCACTTATTTGCTAGATCTCAATCCATTAAAGTGCTCTGATATTATTTAAACCAGGAATAACCATAGCATTTCTTCGGAATACACTCTAAAAGGACTAAATTGCGAGCATTAACACCTTATGGCCTGTTAAATATGGCAAGGTCGCAAAATAAGTATCTTTTGAGGTTTTAAAATATATAATATTATCTTACGTTTACGTAAATGTTATACATTGAAATTAAAACCAGGTACTTTATATGGATTTTGTTGTGTTGTTATATCATATATTGAGCTCACTCTGCATAAATAGGAACACAAAAATTTAATTATGTTCGGGTGCTTTGAAATAACTATACTTCAGAACATTGAGACAACTACTATCTTAGTCTCCCCGTGACCATGGCTGCTGTAAAGCAACCGAAACATTGGGGAAAAGTATACATACATACATACATAGATACATAGATTCACGCCTGTTTCCCAGAGGGGTAGGCAGAGACTACGGATTTCCATTTGCTACGATCCTGACACACTTCTCTGGCT